>JAVTVX010000026.1:5335000-5869197 GCA_033439265.1 Dillenia suffruticosa | reverse complement strand
TGACACTGTCCAAGGTGTATCTTCTACAGAAAAATCTAAGATTTGGTTGCGGGTGAAAAGTTCGCTCTAAATATTGAAGCAAGATAGATAGTGCGCTACGGTTGCAGAATTTCAAAGCAGGTACTATAAAATGATCAATACTAATGAGTAATCTTTTAATGTCATGACTCCAACTAAAAAAGAGTATATTTTTTGTGGTAAGGAAATTATAGAGTTGAAAAGAATTAGTAAGTGGGAAAAAGGATTATTTGATAGGTAAGAATTTAGAAAACTGTTGTTTAATGTGCATGTTTTGCAATACCTAGCAGGTTATGCTTGGGTTTCTGTGGCTAATTAGAGTTCACCATACCATAGAGAGGGTAGCCTGGTTGGAGAATACCAAGTCAGGATGAAATTTGACCATTTGTAAGCACACTAGGTTTAAAGTGTTACCAAAGGGTGCCATTTATTTGGTACATGATTGTGGGTTAGTATAGGTTTGAGTGAGAGAATACTTGAGTTATGGTAAGTGATGGTGAGGACGATTTTTTGTAATGGTTGATTGGTGTTGAAAGAATGAAAGAAAGTTGATGAGTATTGTGAATGTAGGCATATTGGCTGAACCACATAAACATTTTTGTTTTTCAATTGATTTATTTCCACTGTGCATGTGGTAGAAGCATTTCTTTCTATCATGAAGATTATATCTCTCACCCCACAAACACTTCCTATAACAAAAACATATCAGGATACGAAATGCACATTGCTTCCAATCACATGCCAAATCATTTGATCTCAGAATCTTGCAATGCTAGGAACTAGTCATCACTTTCAGTTGCCAATGCTGACACTGAGAAAGTTCTCCTCAACCACTTCAATCATTAACAAACAGGGTTCAACCAAAAGACAAAGGTTAGATGCACCCCATAAGAAGCACAATGGTGCATACCTCATGGATTCAATGAGCAATATAACAAAGAACCACTCCTAATAAAAACCATTCATAGTCCCAGATGGCTGCCAAAAAGGAACTCCATAAATAAATGAAAAATACAAGTGCAGAAATAGTAACAGAATTCTATAGCTGCTCTTACATATTCCTTCAAATCATAAAAACACGATGCTGCCTTATCAGCAATACCCATGGACTCGAATAAAACAGCAGCCTCTCTGAGGGCGACCTGGGCTTTCTCAGAGTTTGAGCTAAACATGCTGTCAGCTGATGACCGCAGGCCTGCATCTTTAGCAAACTTTTCCCAATGTTGATCTTGAGCTCTTTCAAAGCACATTGTAGCCATCTCAAAATTATGCTCTTTCAAGAGCTGCAAGCACAAAGTAGTAAAAATGATTAGAGACAAGAAAAGATAACCAAAGTACATATTTAAAAAGCATTACAACACTCGGAACAATGAAAGCAGGAGACAACGGCAACAGCCTGGTTGCTACATAATGCCTGAATTTTTCCTTTCCATTTTTAGTTTCCAATTTCTGTCAAGAAAATTTCTTCCAACAATGTGTATATAATTTCATACTCACTTCAGGAAACAATTTGCAAGGGTTCAAATGTTAAATATTAACAAATTACATTTCAGATCCATATTAAGAAGATTGAACTTCTGCTAGAGGGAGAAAAAAAATATACAAGGAAAAAAAAAGACGATTTAAGATACCTTCATACCCCGCACCTTCCAATCTTCTCGGCTGCTTGCAACCTGCATTGCCTGTGCAAGTGAATCGTCTAGTTGTCTAACTTGGACAAGACCCAATTTTTTCCAATAATCAAACATGGGCTTAGAGAGCTCCTCCATGTTCTCACATATCCATAACCTTTGTCTGGTACGTGTGATAGCCACATATAATTGCTTGAGTTCAGAGCATAAGATATGGTCCTTGGCCTGGTCAAAAAAAGGAAAGGACTCGGGAGAATTGAACTCCTGAAAACCTTGTTCCTTCATATACTCATAAATCACTCTCCATCGACTCTTCAGATGTGATGAGCCAAAAAAATTGTACAGCAGTACATCCTACAAGATAGCACAATGTGAGTCATAGGGATATAATGCAAGTTCAAAAATTAAAGAATAAAGTCAAAAAGTGGATAGGAAAATAGTTAGGTAGGTCAACGCTCAGAAAGATCTTTTCACCTGAAATTCTAATCCCTTGCATTCCGGTATCGTGAGAACTAGTGCTTGTTTTCCCACGTAATTAGAAATCTCCCTCCTAGCATAATCATCCCTCACTAAAATGATCTGCTCTGCCCCGAAACCCACTATGTTTGATTCTGTACTTCCACTATTCCCAATTATTGTTATGATTGCATTATCTTCACGAGATTCAAGGACAACTGGAGCCTCCCCATATATACGACTTGTCTCGGGGCTCAAAATATCAATAGAGGCAGGAAAAAAGCGGTAGATCAGTTCAATAACACTCCGTGCCAAGTTGAGAATCCCAGCATGGGTACGAAAATTCTGGCTTAAATGAAAAATGTCCGACATTATTCCTTTCCCTTTTTTTCCAGAAAATCCATCACTTTTTGACCCTAGTATGAACTCTTTGTAAAACAAAACCCGTATATCTTGGAATCTAAAATCAACCCCCTTAGCTATGGTCTGTGCTGTGTCACCAGAGAACACATAACCTTCATCAACATTTCGGCAGACATATTTGAAAAGTGCTATTTGTTGCATTGTAAGATCCTGCACCTCATCAATATACACAAAATCCACCATGTCACCTTCATATCTTCCCTGCTTAAGTCGATGGTGAAGATCAATCACCAAATCAGCCAAGTCAAATTCACCATTTTCCATTTTTTTCTTTTCATAATCTTCAAAAATATCATAAATCATCTCTCTTTTCTTCCCACTTAAAGTGGACACTCGATCCTCCGAGAGCAGAAAATAACTTTTTCTACTCAACTTGCCATCACGTGCCTCTCCCGCTTGCAAACCACCTTTAATACGAGAAATAATCTCAGTAAACACAATGGATGGATCAAGTTTCTTGGTAAGCTTGGTATTGAAATGAGGCCAGTAGTTTAAACTAAATTTGTTGAAGTTAACCTCCTTCCGTCTAATGAATGATTGCAAGGCAATGGAACGAGAACTTCCAATACTAGTAAGATAGTGTTCCCTCAAATCATGAAACCTCTCAAAGTATGAAATCCCAATTGTTCCGTCAAGCATCATCAAGAACTTGTAAAAGGTTATCACAAGTGGATATGATGTGGGCGAAACACAGACAAAAGAATCCGGGATATCATTGAATTCATCCATGTCATCAGTATTGCCCATATCAATACGGCTGCTTTCCCCAGAAGATTTTCCACCACGCGCAAAGCTATACATGTAACATGGAAAAGTTAGAATCTGATATTCCGAATGCAGATAGCAATGGACATAAGCTAGTTATTACATTTAAGACATATGATTTCTAAAGAAAAGAAAAGAAAAAGAAAAAGAAAACCCGGAAGAACAATCAAGGAAGAAGTAATCACTCCTATCAATGACCCTGCATCAGCATCTTGAACAGATGAAAATGGTAGAGAATGTTACTCCAGTCTTGCACACTTGATCTTCATCCTCAAACAATTAAGATATTTTTAAAATTCACAATTTATTTTACTTGGTTTTAAATATCAAAAAAGTTGACCAAATGATATCAACAATATAATTCCTACATATCTATAACTTTACTAAATATTTATTTCGTAAGCAATACTCAAATAGATATCTATTGAATCTAAGTTACAATAATATGGCAACTATTGAAAGCTAGGATAGAAATAGAATATCAAACTCAAACAACTGAATATATATTTCGTAAGCAATACTCAAATCGATATCTATTGAATCTAAGTTACAATAATATAGCAACTACTGAAAGCTAGGATAGAAATAGAATATCAAACTCAAATGTCCAAAAAGTTATTCGTAATCAACTGTATTTACAAATCGATAGATCAAGTGAACTAAAAACAAATTACAAATAGCAAGAAAATTCTTTGACAAATCTTGAGGTTAACTAAATAAATCAAGTAATAGATGAACATAATTAGGCATTAAATACCATGTTTATTATAACACAACAAAATGCAACTCTAATTTCACTCATTATACAAAGAGAATCCTCATTCATAAGTTTACAGAAAAGAATGCATAGAATCCCAAATATATACCAGAATCCAGGGGGCATGGATACTACAAAATGGAACTCAAGTGCATATCAGACACGTAGGATACAGTACTCCATGGATACTTGTAAGATACGTGTAGGAAACTTCACCCGGTGCATCAATTTTTATTTTATTTTTTTAAATCCCAAATACTTGTTAGATATTTCTCGGATATAGACGCCCCACGTGAAATTTATTCGAACACTAACATTTACTGATAACACATCATTTATATATATCTCTAGAGATTAGGCAATACATGAAAGATGAAACCACAATTGTGATACCAACTCGCTACATCTCATTTACACCCACTTTTGAATATTCAAGCATCTAATTTTCTAAACTAAAATTTTTTATGAAAAATATACTAACAGAAAAATTTATCAATATAAATGTTCTCAATTTATAAAATTAAAGTTGTAATCTATGATTGTAGCTTTTGAAAAATTGTCCAATCATTGCATCCATGTTGTGTTTGATCCTCGTATCTATATCCATGCTCCCTGATTACAAAGTTTGAGATTTTTAAATTTTAAAATATAAAACTATTTTACGAATAAACTATTACTACGAAAAATTTATATACATATATATAATATCTAGAATCTGTATATTCTAAATTTTGGAAATTTACCGCATCCCTATATCCATATCATGCTTCATACTTCTGAAATGTTAAATATCATCCCTATAAACTAGTGAGTGTTGAAAATTAGATAAGTTAAATATGTCAAATTTATTATTGCATCTTATCTTTCTTTCAGTGTGTGTCACTTTGCTTGTCTTGCACCTCCAAAAGGCTGCATTGCTTTTTTGGTTGCAAAGAAAGGGAAATCAAAGGATAAAGTGAAATTTGAAAAAAGAAAAGCCAGGTATCCAACAAAAGCTATCTTTGAACTACTTGGGTACAAAATTACACCATGGAAGCAAGCAAATTTTAGTATAAAAGAACCTCCATGTTCTCAATTATGGATTTCAGAGGTTTGTTGCACCTTTGACTTTTGAAGACGAGAGTTATAGTCTACCTTATGCTAGCCAAATGAACTCAAGACACAGGCCATATAAATTGGTCAGTACTATCAGACAGCGATCTTATATCATAGCCTAAGCAGACTTGCGCAACACAGGTATAGAGATGTCATTATATCAATTTACATGCACCTTTTCAACTGAGAAACATGCAGCTTGATCGCATAGCACAGCTTAGGACTCACTGTCACCAATATCTGCCGCAGTATGGGCACCAGTGTCTGTTTGTCATTCTCCTCATCCCGCAGGCTATTGTTCAAACTGCTGTTGCTATCTTCATTATAAAATCCTTCTGATGCGAACTGGTATTGCTGCTCCTTTCGAAATAATTTCATTGTCAAGACAATAGTTTTTCCTGTACCAGAGCAGCCTAAAATAAAGGAACTCTGAGGGAAAATAATGATGTCCTGGCTGCTCAGTTACTTCAAATGGCAGATCCAATTCTTTTCCATCACGGTCAGATAGCAAGTGGTTCACAACCCCTGATGACAGTAAGTAGAATTTCATCAGCAATAAACTTTCACTCACCTTTGCGTTCTTGACAAAAATTCTTCCATCAATCGCATCAGCATTCAAATTGCTCCCAGAATCACTGTCACTAACTTTTTTGTATCGCATAACTTCAGAACATGCCGTCCAAGTCATAGGGACTTCCAAATCCCTAGTTTCAAAGAGAATAAAAGAAGATCAATAAGAACATCAACTTTTTTCAGAAGAAAGAAATAATACATTTTGAGACTATGCAAACAGATGGAAATACCCATCAAGACATTTCGCCTTGCAACGATCGAGAAACTCATCAGTGTACATTGAATAGATGCTATCAAGACGTTTGATAAGCTTAGGGACATCTTCTAAGGGCAATATATCCCAAATTTTCAGGACCTGCATGTACTTGTCCAAGTTAATTGCCCATATAATAAACAGACCTCCAACCTTTAACTGTTTCACAATCTGTGAAGAGCTTTCACAAACAATGTCAACACTCTTCTTTGGTCGCCAGCCACTAGAAAGCCTCAAAATTCGGCTTATCGCTGACTTCTTTGTGTTGACAGATTTCAGCTTTCCAAATGATTTCCTAAAGTTCTCACTGAAGAGAACCTGAACCCACAAGTCCAAGAAACATAATAAGAAGAAGAGAAAACGAGAATGAGATGTCTTCATACCACGAAAGACTATAAAAAGAAGATGAATAAATAAATAAATATTAAAATATTAGAAAGATTTTATTTTAAAAATAGAAATACCTTCCACCGAGCACTTTTGAAAAGCATACTATCCACATTAAGCAAATCATCAAATTGATCTAGCTGTTGCTTAACCTCTAAAATTGCTTTTGCTAGACCCTTTTCTTCATCAGCACTGAAGTAACACCGTCGATCCTTGGCATCACGGATTAATTCCTGCCACACTGAATCACCTTCGGCTAGAGTTTTTGCATTTCCAACAATCCAGAGACAGTGTCTAGGGCAGGAGGGCATCAAAGCAGTATCTATACTTAGTGTCCATATTCAAGTAGGTAAAATAAGTATAAGAGAAAGATGAGTAAGGAAATAATACAAATGTGTCTCGTACCTGGCCCTGGTTAACGCTACATTTGTTCTCTGTGGACTGGACAAAAATCCTACCGATCCACCTCTATTAGATCTGACAGTCGATATTATAATTATGTCATCTTCACCACCTTGGAACCCATCAATGGATTTCACCTTCACTGAGAAGTTAGCACACTTCTCATATTTTTTACCTACTTTATCTTGAATAGCAACAACCTGAGCTGCATAGGGAGATATTATTCCAATAGAAAGCTTCTTGGAGCCACTCCATGCTGTTTAGAAAAACAACCAAACTTGTCATATAATTATTTTAAAAAACCAATGAGCTTGCAATCAAAATTTCAAGTTCCTTCATTAATATCTAGTATCCATTAAACCTTTAACATTTTAGTTACAACTTTAGAATCAGTTTTAGAGACCTCATTTCATCACATAAATAGATGCTAACATGGTTCCAAACACATGACTTTGCCAAAGGATCTGTAAGAGGCCACCTTCAGTGGCTAAGATGAATTTGGCTCAAGTACAGACTGCAGACAAAGTAGTAACAGCAAGCACAAATTTGAGTCAATAGAGGACAACTTTTTGAACAACATAAAAACTAGATTTGCAAAGACTAGGAGAGCCAAATTTGTCCTATCCTTTACAGTAAGCCAAAGGGGTAATGTAAGAAGGTAAGCCAAAAGACCCAAAAAAAAAAAAAAAAAAAAAAAAAAAGTGAGAGAGAGGAGTGAAAGCTTCATAACATCGTCCCCTCAGCGCAGAAAACTAAAATAAAGGCCACTTCTGAACCATCCAGAATAGGGAATGCATCAGGGATATCTTTGCAACTAAAATTTTGTTCTAATATAATTGTTCCAAACCAAGCAAAGTCAAAGATTCTCACAAAATAATATCAACGAACACAACAATAATAATAAGAATACACAAAGCAACAGTGTGATTTGGTCTATTTGCATAATTCGACAATTTGCTACAACGTGGTTTATCACTAATAGCACATAATACTCGTCATAAATTAACCGACAAAATTAATATACATAAACCATGTGAAAAGTCTACAAACTCCAATTTGTGCCTTAAACATATTGACTAGATCAGTATTCACCCAATTTGAATCATAATAGGACAATTCAATCCACTTTTGCTTATATTAAAAATTATCGAATTAGAACTCAAATTGGGAAAATACTGCATTAATCAAAAAATAAACACTTAAAATGAAATTTTTAGTATTGTCACATAGTTTACATTAGAAAAATGCATTAATTAATTAACAACATTTTGATATGTACTATAAAAGTAAACCTAGGCGAAGTTAATTATTGAGTCTCAAACAATAAGATGGCAATGTGTGAATAGGTCATTATAAATACAAATAATAATCATCACCACCTTTACAACAAAAAAAGCAAACACACCATTGAGAGTTCAGAACCAAATCACAAATTAACATTCTCAAAATCTTCCACTAGAACATAGTATGAAATCAATAAATTTAATTAAATTCAAATTTAAATACTTCTTCATTAACCGTACATTCAAGCAACTTTTACTAGACAATTACCTAATAATAATCAATAACAACTTTTACATTCACTTATTTTTCTCATATCTCCCTCACATCTTATACTCATGTTTCACCTTTATAATTCATGATTTATTACATCACTTATTTTGACCACGAATCTCCAAACGCAGATGTTAGAATTTTCTCAACAAGAGGAAGTCGAACCATGAGAAAAATATTGGCCTCAAGCACAAAACATAAGTTCAACAATACATGATTATTATAGACTAAAATAACTAAAACTAGCTCAAAATCATACGGAAAGGAGAAGCAAATTATGACTACAATCTGTGACTGAAGAGACCTAGCAATGAACCCTTGTCTATATCTGTTAAGCTTTGGAATTGCTTAGGATGAGTACATAACAACTTTGGTATAGGGCATGGAAAGTTCAGCTATAAATTCTATTAGTGGTTTCCCTGTGATAATTTGGCAATTATTGAATGACATATTTGGCCAATTTAGTCGAGTTTCAATAGTCCCAATTCAGTGAACATTTGATTTGATTCTGCAACATAAAACAGAAACTACAATAAGAAGTATTCATTCTACCTTTATAAAGATCCTTGACCATTTTCATTGTGACGGCAACTTCAACCAGATTTCTCTTGCTATGTCCAATATCATCATTTCTTCCCTTCCTCCAGAAACATTTACAAAAGAGTAGGGGCCAAACATGGGCCCTGGAAGATAATCTATCTTCCAATTTCTGGACTTAACGCATGCTGCATCAGTCATCAGGCATTTATAGAATTTACGATTTGGAAAGGAACTAATTGACGGGTGCATTCTGTATTGAACATTGAGAAGGTGCTTGGAATGACCCAGCAAGCTCAACCTTTCGAACAGACTTCTTCCAAAGTAAGCTTCTTCACAAACCTAAAAGGATAGACAATATTCATGAAGAAAGGTGTACAAGAAGAGTACATAAGTAAACATGTATTCTTCTCCACCAGAAAGAAACATTTAACTCATATTGACCATTGCTGGTATCTGGCACTCATCTCCAATGAGAATTGCATGCCTCATGCCAGGCAGTTGAAGGGGAATGGTAGATTCACACTCTTTCAACTGTGCAGCCTCGTCAATGACAGACAACATCAATGGCTCCATTTCCACGAAATGCAATTTATATGAACCTGAAGCGGTGCAGAAGATCAAAGTGGCAGTACGGAAACAGAATTCACTGACTAAACTTTTGTCCATGGCACTGGGAAGTTGAAGCTCATTAAGAGAAAGACGAAGAGCTTTAAGAATGCCGATACATTTACTTCTCTTCTCACTTAACATGGCTGATGAATCTGAAAATTTCTGAGAAGAATGCATGACTACCTCTGGACATGAAAAGAGCTTCTCAATTTCTTGGGATTGGATACCATCTTGACACAACAATATCTCAAAAGAATGAAGTTCTTCAATGAGCAACATCATCTCGTGGAAATTATGCCCTAAAATATAGCTCCTGGGAATATGAGTACAGAATGTTATGAGATATTTTTTAAGTGGTAATGCAGTAGTTTTGAAACGGTGCCTAGAAAACTCAAGAAATGATTTGAACTCCATTGCAGGATCATTGTCAAGTACCTTCTGGAGCTCTGTCCCAGCGGTATGATCCAGTTGTACCCTTCTAATTTTTTCATTATCCACATAGATCTCATAAAGAGAAACACAATTTTCAAGGAAATCAACATGGCCGTAAAACAATGCCTCCACCCAGTTAATGGACCAAAGCATTCAATGAGCTTCTCAACACGATAATCCAGAAATATTTCTTCAGTTTCCAAATCTATTTTCATTCTATCCTTGTTCCCAAACAAGAGAATATCCCCCAATGGACAAATCAGACTATCCTTTCCAAAATCTTTTCTGAAAGAATCTTTCAATAAACTTGAAACACGAGATGCAAGTTCAGTAATAGCCACATTAGTTGGGGCACAAGCAAGTGTCCTGCAGTTCATCTGCAAAAGCAAAAAGAGCAGGACACTAATAGTTTTTGTCTTTCCCGTGCCTGGTGGACCCCATATAAGTTCCACAAAAGATTTGTGGCTACATTGTATCTTACGAAGAGAAGCTGAAACTGCCTCTGATTGGGATTCATTAAGCACTTGTAATAAGCTCTGCAAATTTCTCTCGTGAACCCTCATATTTTGTACAGAACAGATATTGCACCCTTCTTCAACCTATGACCAGTCAAATAATCTCAACAAATTCATTTGGTGTCACTAGCATATGCACTAGTTCATAAACATAAAATGTATGCCTGCTAATTCAGTACATTACAGAGATCAGAAATTCACACTTATTGTGGATAGGACCTCAGAATCCATACAGAGAAAAGGGAGAAACCAAATTTTTTTAGAAACAGAATATATATGATGTATAGTGTAAATAATATACATATATAATATGACTAATATATATCATACATAAAGAATGGATGAACCAAGCCAACCAAAGGGGAATGAGAATAAATTTATTTTTTTTATTTATGTACTTTTATAGACTGTACGCAACCCTATGCCAACCATGAATGCAAATCATTATCAACCTAAATGTAAAACATAGTTTTGTTTGCTCTGCCCATGATGCAGAGGTACAAAGTTAAGGATGCATACGAGTAGCAACTAATACAGTAATGAAAGAAGCATCATGGCCTGAAATACAAGTTGTTCAATTTCTAATTCAACCTACGCCCAGCACACTGAAATAACATGTCATGGTGTAAGAATACACATATAAAGGTGTGGCTGGCTAACACTTTGGCAACTCTTAAAATTCAATTCATGATACCTTCTCAGTATTTCTTAAACTTGTCTTTCCATTATTATTGGACATTTTATGGGAAGGAAAAAAAGGTGTTCAGAGTCCAAGGGCTGCAATGTGGAGACTCTAAAATAGATGCATTAGGTACCATCTCATCAGACAATCAATGATATTGAAAACACAAGTACAGCTCTCATGCACATGGAGTCAGTACGCAAGAGGCTAACATACCTAATCATTCAAATTTTAGAATACAAAAACCCCAAGTGAAACAAAAAAAAAAAAAGTAAAATACTGAGACAAGTGCAGGTAGAAGTAAGAATGATAGTAAAATAATTTTCAAACAAATATGCGATAACATTTATCTAGAGTTCCAATCAGCTCTATCCAAGATATTCAGAAGTACAACAAAGATAGTCAGACATTCAACAAAAATTTAGACCATAACCAAAGATGAAAACCAAAAAGATATTTGCCAAACAGGAGGCAAAGGAACGCAATAAAGATGTCACCCTCACATAAAAAATGATGTAGAATGCACACATGTAGCAAAGTTCGTTGATGTCACTGTTGAAGAATCCTAAGCTTTATACATAAACATATTCATACCAGTAGCCCAGCAATTTGCCTTAGGACATTCTCATGCCAGAAAATAACACATAAAATTCGTTCAAACACAAAACACAATGACATTACTTACCAGAGCATCAACACATAGAACTTCCTTTATAATTCTTGGATTTCCAGATTCACTAAGTGAATTCCATATCCTTTTGTTTCTTGTTATATTCATCAAGAAAACAACAAACAGTGAAATTTGCTCCTTGCCAGCTTGAAAGTCCTTTGGTACTTTAACTTTGAAACAAGATGTAACATCATCATTATCATCATCTGAAATTTTGGTCACAGTGGCAAAGGTCCACATCCTCCGGAACCGTTTCAAATCAGAGATATCATTAGGTTTAACATCTGAAAGAATCAGTATATCCCCTGGCAGTGTCCTGTAAGGCTGCTTCCCACGATCAGAGAATCTATCTCTCCAATAATCGGTCTTAACATCATACAAGCATTTCCCATATTGCTTGCACTCATCAAAAGAAGTCACTTCAGCATATGGTGCTCCAGATAGAGCCTCCAAACTCGAAGATATCTCTGATCGTGTTTCTTCAAGTAAAGGATAGATGTAGGACCCAAAGTACTGCTTCATTGTTAGAAATAACACCTGAATCTTTTCAATCTAGAAAGAGATTAATATATATTAGATAGAGAAAGGAGGGAGGGAGGGAGGAGGAGGAAAGGCCAAAAGTAAAGCATCAAGAGAACTTTTGCTTAAAAATGCAAAATTTTTTAGATCCCTGTGACTTGATTAGTGAAATAGCATCACCAGATGAAAATCTTGAAAAGTAAATAAAATCCCATATACAACTCCTTATGTTTCAATATAAAAATAAGTAACGGGTTGTATGTACTCTTGTCAGAGTTTTTTGCATACAAATGTATGCAGTTATGCAAAGGTTAAAACATTGGGAGAAAAAGCAAGTGAGCTCAATTTATACGCATTAGTAATTTACAATGCACATCAAATGGTATATGGAAACTTCAAACCATGTTATTCAAATAATTTCTGCTAAAATCTCATGTCGCATAACAAATTAATCAGAAGCATCTTTAGTAAGTAAAGATCAATTAAAAGTGCTTATTTGTCATATGAAAAATAGGAAAAGTGAGCGACTTATATCATTAGCAAACCTTAATACGTTTGCAGTTAAGTTTACATCGCGATTGTTTCAAAATGTTAACAAGCACACTAACAATGCAATCTACATTAAATACCCAGGATATTGAAGGATTGCATGGGACATTAACTCCATTTGCAAGTGTTTGAGAAAATGTTGCACAAAAGCAAATGAAAAATACAATACAGCAGAAGGAAAAAAATAAAAATTAAGAAGCACAAACAGCAAATTTAACATTGCTTGGCCAAACATGCGAATATCAATAGATGGTATCACTACATATCATATTAATCAAACCTTACAAACCAATCCCCACGTCTAATTAGCTCATCACACCCAAAAAGTAGACTGCTCCCTCCTTAACCATATAGGAAGCATCATTTACCGGTTCTCCTCTCGCTTTTTTGGATGAATGAAGAATTTATTGATGAAAAAGAAAAACAAGAGAAATAATACGCAACTTACCAAATAATAACCATATTCTTTACAAGCAAGTTGAGCCCACTACCCAATCACCTTCAGTTTGCCATCAGAGCTGAATAATAACCACCTTCAATGGAACTAATGAAATAATGCAACATCTATGGGCAATTTTTGTTATCTTATTGCTTCTAGTAATCCCCATTTCAATGTAGATTACCAAAAAGAACATTATAGCATACTTAACAACACAAAATCAGGTATCAACAACAAATAGGGATATTACAGACAAATGGCCATATCTTGCAACACGAATATAGTTCATGAAAGGCAAAACAAGTCAGAACACTAAACTTTCCATTAGCAAGTAAATTCTCAGAAGACTCACTAAAATACTTTTCATGTTGGCAATATGTTTTATGTCATAACAAGTCCAAAAGGTTTGATCAACAATATGCCTCCTAATACAAATAAGAGCAACCAAGAAGTATGTTTGACACCTTGAAATAAAGATTACATGTCTGGCTCTATATAGCACAAGCACTTCAAAGAAAACAAACAAACAAACAAACAAACAAGCAAACAAACAAACAAGCATATGGATGACACATCCTACAAAAATGACATACAACACTTTTCAATTTGTTATTTTCTTAACAATACATTGACCTGGAACTTATATCATGCGACAAGTCAATGTCCATGATATGTAAGCCAAACAATAAACAGCCTAAACTAAAAATGCAGCCAAGTCATAAAAAATTTGAACAAAAATTTGCAGGGGCACAAAGAACAAAACTCACACCCACATAGCAACTGTTAAAAATCAACTGAACTGGGACTGGGCCCATATGAGCAAACCCATCCACAATCCACATAGCAAAAGACTGGATAATATATACTATGTAAACAATTTGTGCAATATGATAAAGACTAAAACCAAAAAGCAGCAAAAGATTCTATAAAACGATGAACCTAAAAGGGCGAGGCAAGAGCAACAACATAGAATGGCATTTACTTTTAAGGAAGAAGAAACAAAAAACCTGATTCTTGTACAAGTCTTCATTGAAGATGTCTTCAAGGCTCCAAGAAAAGACAATATCAATCAATCTATTATCTTCACAAACCTCTTTCTTTTTCTTCTTCTGACCATATCTACGAATCTCTTCCATCATTTTCTCTCCTATTCCCTGCGTATCAAGATTAAAACGAAAAGAACTAGAAACCCATTAACAATACAACACCAGAACCCGTTGCATATAACCCACAAAGTAAGAAAGAGAGAATATGACTGGAGATTGGTTTCCTTAACAAGAGAGAAAAGGGTTGCGAGGAATCTCAAGTACAATAAACACCCTCTGATTTGAGAGGGAAAAAAAATACGATGATCATCATCTTTATCTTTTTTGTGCAGTGCAGCAAAGAGCTTTTGTTTTTTGAAAGAATCTAGGAAAAGAAGAAAAAGGAAGAAAAGAAAAACATTTGACAAATAAAAAGCTTGAAGAAAAACAAAAGAGCGTGTGTCACTATCTCCCCCCTTTTACCACAGAGATGAGAATTCTTCCGACGCAAGCTTTCTAAAAATATGATGATTGAGAGAGAGAGAGAGAGAGAGAGAGAGAGAGCTTTTCTTGTCTTGCCTGGGAAGTCCCACCGCCCTTTGGAACTTGCAAATGAAAATATCTCCTAGGAATTTATTTGAAACTAACCAAAGTATTCAATTTTTTTTTTTTTTAGTTCTTTTTTTGTTTTTTGGTAGAAGTCAAAATATTCACATGACACTACTTATCTCCTTATAAAATATTTTTATGAACTTAAATCTCATATTCTTATTCTCAGATTTTATTATGAGGTAAAGGTAAAAGATATTGTCGATATATTCTATATGCATTACTTATCTCATATTCTTGTTCTTATTCTCAGGTTCTCATTCTCATATTCTTATTCTCAGATTTTTTTTTTATTCATTTGACACTACTTATCTCTGATATGGAGAGAGAGAGAGAGAGAGAGAGAGAGAGAGAGAGAGAGAGAGAGAGGGGGGGGGGTTTCTTAGGGGGAGCTTTTCTTGTCTTGCCTGGGAAGTCCCACCGCTCTTTCGAGCTTGCAAATGAAAATCTCTCCTAGGAATGCATTTGCATCTAGCCAAGTATTCATATGACACTACTTATCTCCCAATAATTTTTTTTATGAGCTTAAATCTCATATTCTTATTCCTCATATTTTTATTATATGTGTTTATCTTTATGCTATGAATTTGTAAACTCTCTTGCATATATGATTCAATTTCAAAGTAGTGACTTCTATGAGATAAAGGTATAATATAAGGGAGCACTTCGCAAAAGGGATAAATAATATTACTATCTTCTATTAATATATATATTAACATAAAAATGATATTTTTGAAATATTCAGTTGGAATTATAACTCATCACAATTTTAATAAAATTATTTTTTTATTTTTTTTGGTTTATTGACATAATTTTTTAAGCCCATTATTACCTTATATTTATTTATAAATAATTTAGTGATTTGTTAGAAAAATCTAAGTTTTTATATATTTTTTTGTTTAATTGATAAGTAATACAAATAAAATAAATCAAAATATTGTTGAAAGTAAGAATGATAAAATCAATAACTCTTCCTCAATCCACCAAGATCATTGGCCTATCTCCAAAATCCAAATAGTGAAGTTGTCCAACCCAAAAAGCTGCCCAAACCAACCCAAGGAAGGGCCTTATCATGGCCCAAGAAACCTCCCCTAACAGCTATTAAACTGGCTATTGGAATGGGTTCCAACGGCTAGTTTTCCTAGCTGTTGGAGGCCCTCCAACGGCCAGAAATATGACTGTTGGAGGGCCACTTCTTTTCCCTTCAACTCCTCTTTTTACTCTCTATAAATAGGTTAGTGCACTCTCTTTGTATCTCATGAAAAAAGTTTAAACAATATTATGTTATTTGCTCTCTCTCAAAGCAATAAAATTTTGAAGTTTCTTTGATCATTGTTTGTGTTCTTTCTTTCAAATTTCAACATGGTATCAGAGCAATCGATCTCATCCTCTTTAATGTTGGGTGACCCTCCTCCTTCTATAAACATTACCCAAATACAAAATATATCCTCCATTCAACTGAAATGAGGAAATTACTATCAATGGGCAAATGTAATGAAGATGGCACTCAACCTCCACAATTTAGAGAGTCACATCTTTGATGAGTCAATAAAGGAGACGGAATCTTCCTTTAGAGAATGGAAGAAGCGGTACGTCTTCATTCTTCTCCTCAACTCTCTAGATGAAACTCACAAAGCAATGGTGACTTGTGCTCCAAATGCAAAAACCATTTAGGATGAAATGCTGTCACTTTATGACTTGGAATCCAATCTTGGCAGAATATTTGAGCTCAAAAAGCAAATTGCATGCACCAAGAAAGAAGGCAAATCACTCCCACAATATTTTGGGAAGTACACGGATGCATGGAATGAGCTCACAACTCTTCAACCAGATTCCATCGATTTGAAGGTTACTTGAAAAAGGCGAAAAAGGAGGGAAGAAGATAAAATCTTTAGTTTTCTTATGGGGCTAGATAATTCCTACTTCCATCTTAGACAAGAAATTCTGAGAATGAAGGATTTTCCTTCATTTGGGGAAGTGCAAAACATGATCCAAAGGGCGGAAGTAAGCATGCGGTTGGAGGAAATCTCCAAACCAAAGCTTGAAACTCAAAGATTCTTTGCCACAACCGAAGAACATACAGCTGCCAAAGTCCTTCAAGCTTCTAAAAGGACTGATGTATGCTCTCATTGCAAGAAAAGGGGGCACATAAAGGATAAATGTTGGATCCTTCGTCCACACTTGAAGCCTAAAGCTTTCAAATCAAGAGAGCAACAAGGGGTTTTCAATTCTGGACAATAAATCAATGCTCAACATGTAAAGCTTTAAGCTCCCACGATGGCTGACTTTGCTACTCTCCAAAACCAATTAAATGATGTTACAAAGAAGCTCCATCAATTTACTACTTCGGGAAGAAATAATCAAAGTCCTCTCTCTCATTTAAATTCTGAAAATTTTTTTATTGATTCGGGAACAGACTATCATATGATTAGGGATAAAAGTAAAATTAGAAGGTTTAAAAACCTTCCCAACCATAGGATAGTCCGGGTTGCAAATAGGCAAGATTTGGAAGTTAAGCAAATAGGGAAAATTGAACTTTTTGAAAAAACAACAAATGCTTTATATATCCCCGAGCTTACTTCAAATCTTTTGTTCATTAGCAAAATCACTAAGGATCAAGAGTGTAGAGTTGTTTTTTATCCAAACTCTGTCTTTTTTCAGGATTTCAAGTCGAATAGATTGATTGACAAGGGTTCTAGAAGAGAAAACTTATACTTTTTGGATCAAAATCAATATGTACTTGTAGCCCATGTGAACGAAGATGCTGCTGCTCTTTGGCACAAGCGATTTAGGCATCCTAGTGATCAATGTTTAAAATGTCTATTTCCAAATTTGAATATTGAGAATAGATATTATAAAATTTGTATTTTGAGAAAAGAAACCCGAACGATATATCCAAATTCAAAAACTATTTATAAAAATGCTTTTGATTTAGTACACTCAGATATGTGGACTTCTCCTATAATGTCTCATTTAGGATATAAGTACTTCATCACATTTATAGATCAAAAAACTATATACACTTGGATTTATCTCTTACATTCAAAGGATCAATCTTTTGAAACACTCAAAAGCTATATGAAATATGTAACAAAACTTTACAATGCCAATATAAAGGTATTAAGAACTGATCATGGTGGTGAATACACAAGCCACACCTTTGAAAATTATCTTAAAGACTGTGGCATTATTTATCAAAAGTCTTATGTATACACCCCCTAACAGAACGGGGTTGCCGAACGCAAGAATAGGCACATCTTGGAAATAGCTAGGGCAATGATGTTTTATGGAAATGTACCAAAAAAGTTTTGGTGTGATGCGGTTAAAACCGCTGTCCACTTAATTAACCTAGTGCCATGTGAGGCATTAAATGGGATGTCTCCCCTAGAAGTTCTATTGAAAAGAAGGCCAAACATTACTCATCTTAAAACATTTGGATGTGTTTGCTATGTCCACATTCCAGCTCACTAAGGGATAAATTTGATCACGAAGGAAGAAGATGCTTATTTCTAGGATATGCTTAATTTGAAAAATGGTATAGATGTTATGATGATAGAACTAACAAAACAAACACATCTAAAGATGTGATATTTGTGGAAAAAGATCTTTTCTTTGCAGATACTAAAGTGGATGAAACACCAATAGAAGAGGCTCAATTAAATACTTGGGACTTCTTGATATCACCTATGGAAGCTAATCCTCAAGTAGCCGAAAGTATACCCTCAAATGATCAAGAGGAATCATCTCCCTCGGAGGAGGAATCACCCACCATTTCAGGGGGAGATCAAAGAGAAGATATAGAAGAAAATATTGAAGAAAACCTTGAAGAATCGGATGAGCCTCCTCCCAACTAAGAAAATCAACTAGGCTTAAAATCCCTCCATCAAAATGGATTAACTGAAGAGTTTATTATAACTCAAAGGTAACTTCATATCCTATTTCTGATTTCTATACTACCTCTAACGTTTCTTTCGGTCATCAAGCATTCTTGAATGGCATAGACAAAGAACAAGAGCCTAGAAACTTTGATGAAGCAAAGAAGGACCCTAGATAGAGAAAGGCAATGGAAGATGAACTAGAGGCCCTCTCAAAGAATAGAACTTGGGAAGTTACTAAACTTTCTAGAAATAAAAAGGCAGTAGGGTGCAAATAGGTATTCAAGATCAAACATAAAAGTGATGGATCGATTGAACGATTCAAGGCAAGGCTTGTGGGTAAGGGATACACACAAACTTACGGAATAGATTACAGGGAAACTTATGCTCCCATTATCAAAATGAACACAATTAGAGTTTTAATATCTCTCGCTATGAATCATAGGTGGGACATGTATCAAATGGATGTGGCAAATGCGTTCCTTCAAGGAGATCTAGAAGAAGAAGTATACGTGCAACTCCCACAAGGATACCAGCAACTAGAGGGAGATGTTTGCAAGCTTCGAAAGGCAATCTATGGGTTAAAACAATCGTCAAGTGCATGGTATGATAAACTAAGCCATGCTTTCCTTAGTAATGGATTTGTGAAATGTATTAGTGATTCATTTTTATTTGTTACGAAAAACCATGATAAAATAGTTATTGCGCTAGTATATGTAGACGACATCATCATTATCGGCAATGATTCACAACAAATAGATATAGTAAGAAATTTTCTAAATACTAGGTTTGAAATCAAAGATCTAGGAAAACTAAAGTATTTTCTAGAAATAGAACTAGCCTATTATCACAATGGTCTAGTTCTCTCCCAAAGAAAATATGTCCTTGACCTTTTATAGGAAATAGGAAAGCTAGGAGCAAAACCAGTATGTAGTCCCGTTTCCTCATCTAGATCTTTTGCTAATGATGAAGAACCATATGAAGACATTGAAAGATATCAAAAGCTTGTAGGAAGATTGATCAATCTCACCATAACCAGACCGGATATCTCTTACGCTGTGAGTAGGATCAGCCAACATATGCATGGACCCAAGAGGGAACACTGGAGAGCAGCTAAATGTGTGCTTCATTATCTTAAAGGTTCTCCCGGATTAGGAATATGGATGAAGAAGAGTGGGAATTCAGAAATTGAAGGCTTTTGTGATGTGGATTGGGCGGGAGACACCTTGGATCGGAGGTCTACTTCGGGATATTGCATGTTTGTTGGAGGAAACTTAGTAGCCTGGAAAAGCAAAAAGCAACATGTGGTGTCTCGTTCAAGTGCTGAAGCCGAGTATAGGGCTATGGTATCGGCTGCTAGTGAGATAGTTTGGTTGAAGGCCTTGATAGAAGAATTAGGGTTTGAAGTTTCCACTCCTATCAAGCTTCACTGTGACAGTCAGTTCGCCATTCACATTGTCACCAATCCCGTATTCCATGAGCAAACAAAACCCATAGAGGTAGATTGTCACTTCATTCGCTAAAAAGTAGAGGAGAAATTAATTGCTACACCTCATATTAATGGTAAGCTTCAACTTGCGGATATCTTCACTAAAGGAGGAACTGCCGCCCATCTACAAGAAATATTGAGCAAATTGGATACTATTAACATCTATGCACCCAATTTGAGGGGGAGTATTGAAAGTAAGAATGACAAAATCAATAACTCTTCCTCAATCTACCAAGATCATTGGCCCATCTCCAAAGTCCAAATAGTGTAGCTGTTCGGCCCAAGAAACTGGCCAAACTAGCCCAAGGAAGGGCCTTATCATGGCCCAAGAAGGGAGGGCCCAAGCCCTCCCCCAACAGCTAGTTTTACTAGCTGTTGGAATGGATTCCAATGGCTAGTTTTCCTAGCCGTTGGAGGCCCTCCAATGGCCAGAAATATGGCTGTTGGAGGGCCACTTCTTTTCCCTTCGACTCCTCTTTTTTCTCTCTATAAATAGGTTAGTGCACTCTCTTTGTATCTCATGAAAAAAGTTCAAATAATGTTATGTTATTTGCTCTCTCTCAAAGCAATAAAATTCTAAAATTTCTTTGATCATTGTTTGTGTTCTTTCTTTCAAATTCTAACAAATATGTTTATAGATGCCAGTAAACAAACACTAATTAGTGAATTCATCAAGCAAATATTCCGAAATTGAACAGCATCCTATTGTTTGGTTCATATGAGACTATACCTTCAATATTAATGATCTTTCCTGCAAATTTACATACCAATGGACAGGTATATCAATGCCAAAAATCATTTGGTATGTAGTATAAATCTAGCAGGTATAATAACGGATAAATATACACTATTTATGTATAAAGTTAGAATCAAATTCTCATCTATAATTCTATAGACATTTTTATCTGCGAAACGAAAATCTTGCTTTAGAGTCACAACCTTAGTAGTTTTGCTATCCAAACCTTTTTTGGAGTTTCAAGTGCATCTTTTGTAGTGCACTTCTTGGAGATAGTATTTCCTTTGGAGTTGCGCTCTTTGCTTTGAGAGGCCATGGCACTGTTTGCTATCTAAGGGTTTCTTTGTGCATGGCCTCTTTGTGCATGGTCATTGAAAGAAGGATCCTTGTTTTCTGAGACCAAATGTAGCCTCTCCAAGTGGACTTTAGTTGTTGCAATTACTCTTTATCTCCTTCTTACTGGTGGAAGAGAAGAATAAACAACTTAATCCGCATGCGATATTCACTTTCCACGATCATGCATAGCTGAACAAAATATTTCAACATAACTAACTAGACAACAACGGGGTCTAGTTCAAAACAAAGTTTCCCCAAAAAATACAAAAGTATAAAGAGCACCACCTAGTCCAATATCTAATGAGGTAATCACTCATTGATTTATCAATATCTTCTTCCTATGTCTCACCATGAATCCTCAATTTTCATGTAAGAATTGGTGGGACGGGTACAAAGAAATAATATAGGTCTCATGATTCATCATTTCTGATATATGACATGAAAAATTATACTTAGGAACCAAATTAAAACCCATGAAAGTGGCAAAGCACAAACAACAAAGAAATCAAATAAAAGACAGCAATACACAGTACAAAAAATACCCTTTATCAGTGGTCACCTTTGCCGGTGGCTGTCAAAACCGCCGGCACTTGGTGGAAAAAAAAACGGACCGTATACATCAATAGCAGAGCCTGTGTCTCCAAAAGAAATTTACCATTCTCTCTCTCTCTCTCTCTCTCTCTCTCTCTCTCTCTCTTGTGTGAGCGATCAAATTCTCCTCCTCCTCCTCTTATCTTTTTCCTCGTCAAGAAACCCTAACTGATGTAGTCTCATGACTAAGCCGTTGCAGCAATCCTAGCCTACGTAGCCCTAGCCGGTGATGGAGCCGTCATCGGCCTAGCCCTATCTTATGTTGCTATCCACAGCCTCCTCAAATTAACCTTCACCTCTTCCTCTCTCCGCACTATCACCGATACTCTTTTTCTCTCCATCTCCAACCTCCGGTCTCTCTTTTCTTCCTAAGACGAAGAGCAACAACAATAACACTACTCCAATGAGTCAACGAAGCTTATCTTCATTCGCAGCATCATTGAATCTGAAACGAATGTTGATAGCTCGTGGAAGAGCATGCGGTCGGGTGTTTTGGTTTCACATGAGTCTGGAGATAAGGCGGTGATTATTCAAATAAATCTATCGGTATACTTTTGGTGTCCTTGATTGGTTTTTTGTGGTTTATTCAAAAATTTAGGGTTTAATATATGAAACCTTTTGATATCGTGTCTACAAAGTGTTTGAGAAAAGTCCAATTTAGAATATGTAAGTGGATAACTTGAAGAAAATGAGATATTTGATAAAATGCTTGCAGATGCATAAAGTAATATATGGTGTCTTATGTCATCAGTTACTAACAAGCATTCTATTTATTTTTATTTTTTGTTTTGGATATAATGTATTTATATATGAAGTACATCCTAAAACAGCCCCTGATTAAATGCCTCTGCATCCAAAATTTGATCTGAAATACACATAACATACACTATAAATTTGGTACCTTCTAGTATAAAAAGGCAGGGGGATAAATTATTCACCAGGATTATGAATTCAGTGTTTCATTTAGGATGCCTTAACATTTTCCATATTTTCTCTCTTGATGCCTATGTTTTA
This sequence comes from Dillenia suffruticosa, assembly GCA_033439265.1. Taxonomy (NCBI): domain Eukaryota; kingdom Viridiplantae; phylum Streptophyta; class Magnoliopsida; order Dilleniales; family Dilleniaceae; genus Dillenia; species Dillenia suffruticosa. The sequence continues at coordinate 5,846,253 of JAVTVX010000026.1, read as the reverse complement.
AATTGGTGTTTCTTTTACAGGAAGAGGTAGTCTCTGGAATTCAGCCAATAGGATCTGTACATCTCGGAAATTATCTTGGTGCCATAAAAAACTGCATTTCTCTTCAGGTTATATAAGTTCTCTTATTAGTTTTACAATAAGAGTTTGTATGGATATATCTATAAAAAAATATTAAAATATCTCTCGCGGGAAAATAATTTCGGAATTGACACAACATGTCGAGTTTTCAAGACTCGACATGTTCGTGCCTTAAACCCCCACCCTTCTTTCTTTCTTTCTTCTTCCTTCTTTCTTTCTTCTTCCTTCTTCCTTCTGCTTTCTTCTCTCCTCCTCCACCGCAGACGATTGCTTCTGCTCTTACTGGTTGCCGATCTATAGCATCGAAGGATATCTGCAATCTCGGGATACTAAACTGAGGGTGATCCTAGCATTTGGAAGACCTGCACAGTCCATTCTTGCGAAAGTAAAAGTTTCTTCTTCCTTCGCAAACCCTAAGATTTCATATGTTTAAATTAATTAACTTTTTATATACATTATTAAATTTGAGTGTTCTTAGTTCATTGAGCAATATTTTGTAGAGATTGAATAAGAAAAATTAGGGTTTAGGTTTTTTTTAATTTATGATAAAATTAGGATTAGGGTTTTAAAAAAAATTAGGATTTAGAACCGAGTTAGGGTTTTATAAAAAATTAGGATTTAGAACCGAATTAGGGTTTTATAAAAATTTAGAGATTGGTTAACTTTGTCATGTTGATTTGTTTAGGGATTAGAGTTTTTTAAATTTAGAACCGATTCAAGATTTAGAGTTTTAAAAAAAGGTAATTATTAGTAATTGTTTGTTGATTTGTTTAAAATTTAATTTTAGAATCGAATTAGGGTTTGTCAATAGGCTTCTAATTTAGGCTTAATTTTAAAATTTTTTTAAATTGAAAATTTATTTGAATTTAGTAATCTATTAAATGGAAATTGACATATAACAGTAATAAATTATTTTTTGATATTGAGTAGAAATGGCGGAGATGGTAAAATTGTCATGTTACACAAATGGTGCTAATTGTAACGTTTGAGAATGGAATTGGTTATGACCGTGGGCCTTCGAAGTTGATTCGGGTGAGGAGAAATGCATCATTTAATGAGTTGGTTTTCGTGATGTGTAAGGATTTTCAGATAAATTTAAGGAGATAACATGTAGGGATTTATCATCGTTGTCCTATGTCACACATGCAAGGGGGAATATACAGTACAAATTGGTACCAATTAGTGATGACGATGACGTTTTGAACTTGATGAGTTTGAGGTGAGTATGAGAGTGGGTACGATGCATGAATTATATGTAAAGACATACAATACTAGTACATCCGTACAACAAGGTTACGATTATACGGATGAATATCCAGATATCGAATGTCGAGTGGATTTTGCTAGCACAAGTGTAGATAATGATGTGGACGAAGAAAAAATGGCGAAAGAAGAGGATGTTGATGATGAAGAAGAAGATATTAAAGAAGTTCATCGTGATAGTGGCGGTAGTTTAGCGAACTAGATAATGTTGGGGTCCTCTGGAATGACTGCACCCATTGGTGGTGGTCGGAGATATGTCAATAACGGAGTTGATGAATCAATTCCTTTCATTAGAACTGCACCGAGAGGAGATGGTTTTTGACTTTCGAGGAAGATTGTAGATTGAGAAATAATAGTGGGAGTTTTAGCGATGAATTGAAGAAAGGAACGAGATTCAAGTGAGCTTATACACTTTGTAAAAAATACATCATGTGGAGCATCACTATCAATTTCGTATTGGGAGATCATCCCCTACAATATGGATAACGATATATATTCAAAGGGATAATGGTTGTAAGTAGAGATTGCGTGCACGTAAAACAAGATTTCTTAGTGCCTTGTGATAACTGTTGTAGAGGGATCGTACACATGTGTCAATGCTAGGTTGACGCAAAATCATAGGCAATTGGATTTAAATTTGATGGTCCGACATTTTCTTAACTATGTAAGGGAAGACCCAAGTGTGAAAGTCTCTTTTCTGAGAACCGTTATGACAGAAAAAAAACCACATATGCAGTTTCCCGAAAACGTGTTTGGGCTACAAAAAGAAGGGCTATAGAAATGGTATACGGGGATTGGGAGAAATCATACAAAGAGCTGCCGCGGGTTTTGGATGCAATAGTCCAAAAGAATCCAGGATCACAAGTTTCATGGAAGTTGGGTCCGCCATGAGCAAATGGTGAAAGGGTTTTTGAAGCTGTGTTTTGGGCATTTGGTTCTAGTATTACCGCACTTAGGAGTTGTCGGCCATTGATAAGTATAAATGTGACTCACTTGTATGGGAAATACAAGCACAAATTATTGATTGCATGCAGCATGGACGGGGCGATTCACATTGTTCAGTTGGCATTTGCTTTAGTGGAAGTAGAGTCACTTGCATCATGGTCATGGTTTTTGATGTTGTGCGAGACTTTGTTGTTGGAGATAGGCAGGGCCCCCTTTGCTTGATTTCAAATCGACATCAAGGGATAAGAGCAACTGTTGTTCGGTCGGAGTTTGGATGGTCACCTCCAAATACTGTATGGTGCTTTTGTATGAGACATGTCGTTAGTAATTTTAACATTCATCACAAAAGCCAAGCTTGTAAGAGAGACACCACTATTGCTGCTTTACAACGACAACAAAAGAAATTTGATGTTTATATGGCGAGGTTGAAGAATATAAAAGATGATGCCCCTGAGTACTTTGCGAACATTCCCTCTAAACAGTGGACCTTTCGCACGACGGTGGCTTTCGTTTTGGCTACATGACGACCAATATCAGTAAAAGTTATAATGTCATCTTCAAAGGTGTAAGGAATCTACCTGTTTTAGCATTAGTACTTAAAATATTTTATAATTCGATAAACTACTTTGAGTCTAGAATCGCTGAGGCGAAAGTGGAAATGACAAGAGTAGAGTAGTACACGAAATATGCAAATGCCATACTAGGAAGGTGGATGAACACCACTAACGTCCATATGGTGCTCTCATTTATTAGGGAGGATGGGATCTTCGAGATAGAGACAGAGCATAGACAAATTTTGTATGACCACAGGGAGGTAACAAACAGATTGTCGACGTCAATAATAAACATTGCACATGCGGAAAGCGGTAAACTTATAGAATACCTTAGTCGCAAGAAATCATTACACAAATACGAATGATAATTGACGTGTATATGATCGTCGATCAATGGTATATATGGAAACATCAATTTCATGTGTACGAGTCTTATTTTTGGCCGGTGGGAGATAAATCTAGATGGCCCATGGCTTCATACCCCATTGTCATTCCTGATGGATCTCTTTGATGGATGACAAGAAAACCTAAGTCATCTAAATATCATAATGAGATGGATCTTTGAGAGATATCTTCGCGGTCATCATATGGCAGTTGTAGTGCAGAGGGTCATAATCGGAGAACATGCACAAAACAAATTAGATGTGATCTTTGTGGCAGACAAGGACATAATCGACGATATTGTCCCACCCTATCGCGTGAAAATTGATTGTATTTATCTTGTAATCACAATTCCCCATATATTTGTTATTATGCCGTAGTTTGTGAATTTATCAAATTTTGGAGTCCTTTGTTTTTATAATAATGGTTAATGTACGTTCGCAGATATTAATGTGTCATTAACTTTTCATATGTCTTTATTAATGCCGTATATTGTGAATTTGTTAAACTTTCGAATCATTTGTTTTTCTTTTAATGGTTAATGCACATTATATGTTACGTATCGTATTTGAAGTATTAATTAATTTTTCATTTTATTTTTTTACAGATGGATCTTGGACCTTCTGATCCGAGTTTTCTACGATTACAACGACGCCACCATTCTTCTACGGTTTGGCAGGAAGATGACACGACCGTTTCGCTTACTTGTCAACGACGTGAGGCCGTGCTACGCCTTTGGGAGCACGGTTAGATCGATGAGCAAGTTCTCCCTTTTCTCGAGTGGTCGGGATTTTTGGGTGTTGCCTGACTACGATTTGTTCAGTTAGATTGACACCTAATTACTGCTCTAGTTGAGCGATGGAGGCCGAAGATGTATACTTTTCACCTCTCTCACGGTGAGTTGACTATTACACTTCAAGACATAAAGGTCATCCTAGGGTTACATGTGGATGGCCATCCTGTAGTCGCTATGACTGCAGTAGTGTCATGGGGTGATGTGTGTGAGAGACTTTAGGTGTTAGATCTCCACGGACTGTATTTAGAGGTTACATTTTGAGTATGCCGTGGTTGGCCGAGTTTTTTTTTCTGAATTGCCCGATGGAGTTGATGATGTACATATTGCACAGTGGACATGAGTTTCTATTTTTCTTTTGTTAGGAGATGTGTTGTTTTGTGATAAAACAACATATTATGTACATTTACAGTTTTTAGTATTGTTAGAGGATTTAGAGGTTTTAGGTAGTTATAGTTGGGGTTTTGCTTGTCTGGCATATATGTATAGGCAGTTTTGTATTGCCACACACCCAGATTCACGTGAGATAGGTGACGCTTTAGTTTTGTTACAGATTTGGGGGTGGGAGCGGTTCCCTTATATGGCTCCTATTCGACGGTCATTGTACGGAGATTGGGATGGCCCGCTTGCTTTGTGGTGGAGGGTAGATTTTGACGTCACTTCTTTCCCTATACATGTAGTCTCAGTGTATAGGGAGGGACTAGATAGGCAGGTCGTGAAGCAGGTCGTATAGGTACCCTACATGGATGAGTTATTGGCATCCCTCCCCGGCTACTATCACAAGGGGAGGGATATTTGGTATGCAAAGGTCCCATTGATCTGTTTTAGTATCGTGGAGTTGTACTTTTCCAAATAGAGTGTTACGACAGTTTGGATCATATCAGCACATTCTGATTCATTGTGACACAGAGGATAGACTTCACAATACGAGCAGTCCAGGTATGCTGGAGGTCGATTGGACGGAGGAGCATACAATCTATGTTGATCGGTGGATGCACCGACGTGACTATTTAGTGTTACTAGACACTTTGTGCGGAGCTACCCTCGATACTGCCTACAGTAGTTGGTTTCGCAGCATCTCCCACAGGTTCGTCGGTCGTCGGGGAGCTTCTTTGACCTACGTGGTAACTACTTTACATCTTCATTTCTTTTAGTCAATCAATATTTTTGATTTGTTTTTTAAACTAACTTTAACACATTTTATTGTAGGGGGATACATTGCATGAGTTATGAGACACTTCGGATGATGACACTCGGGGACTTGTTGATTCAGCCATCTCGGCATTGGTAGATAACATGACTTATCTTTTCAGACGTAGACCCGCTAGAAATGGCGATGATGGTAGTGATGCAGACCGACCATGTGGACGATGACGAGGATGAGGATGACTTATGAGACCACCACCTTTAGCCGATCATGCGTCACCGCCACCGTCTCAGCAGCCCGAGGATGTCACAGGACCTTCTACTACGTTTGGTGAGTTTTCAGATTTCTACATGCTTGTGTTTGATGACTTCCTTCAGGTTTTCATTCCGGGGGCTTCTCAAAGGGGAGCTCGTCCCGATAGTTTTATGGGTGAGGGACTGACACAAGTAGAGAGAGATGATACACCATAGTTATTTCATGTCTCCCCACCGGTTTTCTCTGACCCCCACTAGTATGATGCAGGCTCCACCCAGATCTCATAGTTAGATGACCTCGGATTAGTATCTTAGTCTGATTATACTGATAGTAGACTTGATATATTGAAGACGTCGTTGATCATTTGTATTATGAATAATTTTTTAATTAATAAAATATTTTCTGTTTTTTATATTTTATTGTACTTTGTTTATTTTCATCGATCTGCTTTGGTGCTAGAGATATGTATTGATGTTAAATTTTTTTCCTATTTCGAAGTTGGGATGACATTATTCGAAGATTGTATTTGGAGATTTTATTTTAGAGTTGGTATAAAATGATACTTTTTTTCTGTTCGAAGTTGGGATGATAGAATTTAGAGATTGTATTTGAAGATTATATTTTAGGGTCGGTATAAAATGGTATAGAAAATGGTTAAGTCTAGGAGAGGAGCCATGTCGAGTCTTGAAGACTCAACATGCACTGTTCAAGCATGTCGAGTCTTGAAGACTCGATATGCACTGTTCACACATTACGAGTTTTGAAGACTGGACATGCGCTGTACAAGCATGTTGAGTCTTGAAAACTCGACATGCTAGCAGTTAAGAGACATGTAGAGTTTTAAAAACTCGACATGCATGAATAGTACATGTCAAGTCTCTAAAATTCGACATGTCTGTCAATTTTAAAATTACTTTTCTGCGGGAGATATTTAAATTTTTTTTTTATGGATATATAAATACAAAGCTCTTTACAATAGTGCGTCATTGCAAAAGTTGACTGATAGATACAAAAGAGTGATGAAGTGATTTACCTCTATATCCCTTACATGAGATTTGCCTTTGATCATTACAAAAGTTAAATGACTGATAAATACAGGAGTGAGATGATGCGATTTACCACTATATCCCTGATAAAGATACATAGCCTATTATTTTTATCTCGTATTGCATATTTTTTATGGGTATCCTCGTGTTGCCAATCGGAGAGTTGTAAAGATACATGGTGCAGTGAACTACTTATTTGTAATATAAATTACTCTTATTCTCTGTTTCCTCTGTCAGGATACATGTGATGCTCTCTTCTTCATTGTGGATCTTCATACGGTACGTTTTGAGTTTACGTGGTAGATTTCTAGTTTCAAATAATATTGTGATATGAGTCTGGCACTTTTGGCAAGTTAAGTGAATTAGATAGTATTGGTTGGACCAAACCTATTTCTATTCATTTTCATGGTTGGACCAAATCTATTTTGGTGGCCTGGGAAAAATAGAAGTTTAAAGATATGTTTTTCATTAAATTTCTTTGCCACATTAGAATTAATGTTGACTGAAGTAATGTGGCATGGCATGTAGAAACTGTGGCTCATGCTTCAGGACAGGAGGAGGAACAAAGTTCAGGTATGTGTGTTTTCATCTTCTATTTCTGTGAATGGAACAAAACTACTGGTGTCTTTGTTGTGCTTACACATTTTCTCACACATGAGGGTCCCCTTTTTCACATTACATGTTTAGTGTAGTGTGAGCTACCTTATCTGGTTTTCCTATTTCTTTTTCCTTGTTGTAGTGGAGTTGAGGGTAGGGTCTGATGAAATTTAAATATAGCAAGCTAAGAATGAAGAAAGAAACTTCAAGAATTTAATTGAGAAATCAAAGAGAGTTTACATGCAATGAAGACATGTTTTTCATACCTTCCAAAGAAACATATAAGCCATATTTATAGAGAACAAGAAGAGGGGCAAGGAGATAAGAAAAGAGAGTGAGGAGAGGGCATTGTGCCCTCTCCAATTTTGGCCGTTGGGGCTGTCCCCAACGGCTAGTTTTACTAGTCGTTGGGGACAGCCCCAACGGCTGTTTTTGCTAACCGTTGGGGACTTGTTGGTCGGGCCCAGCCCGAACAATCCGGGCAAGGCCCATTTAGGGCCTAACTTAGAAACCTTAAAGGGATTACAATGAAAATGAAAAATCTACCCAAATTAAAGCTATACATTTAGACTTCATTCCCTTAGGACATAAACCATAATTGTCCTTTATTTCAACACTCCCCCTCAAGTTGGGTGTGTATGTATCTATAACACCCAACTTGACCATATTTTTATGTATGTGATTGGCGGTTCCTAACTTGGTGAAGATATCCGCTACTTGATCATCACTTCGTGTAAAGCTTGGAGTGATGAGTTTTTCTTCAAACTTTTGTCTCACAAAGTGGTAATCCACCTCGATGTGCTTTGTTCTTTCATGAAAAACCGGATTTGAGGCTATGTGAATAGCCGATTGATTGTCACAATGGAGTCGGATTGGAGTAGGAATAGAGAACCCTAGTTCTTCAATTAGAGCCTTTAACCAAACCATCTCACTTGATGCGGCTATCATTGCTTTATATTCAGCTTCGGCACTTGATCTTGACACCACATGTTGTTTTTTGCTTTTCCAAGATACTAGATTTCCTCCAACAAACATGCAATATCCTGTGGTTGATCGTTTATCTTTTGAGTCTCCAGCCCAATTTGCATCACAATATCCTACAATTTGTGAGTTGTTGTTCTTCTTCATCCAAACTCCCATGCCTGGTGTACCCTTTAGATAATGGAGGATTCTTTCGGTGGCTCTCCAATGCTTTCTTTTTGGCTTGTGCATATTTTGGCTAACTTGACTCACGGCAAAGGAGATGTCCGATCTCGTTATGGTGAGGTAGATCAATTTCCCTACGAGCCTTTGATATCTTGGTTCATCCTCATAATCTTCATCATCATCCTTGAGGCCACAAGAGGAGCTAATGGGACTACAAGCGGGCTTGGTACCTAACTTTCCGGTTTCCTGCAAGAGATCAAGCATATACTTTCTTTGTGATAGAACAAGCCCATTTGGACAATAGGCGAGTTCTATCCCTAAGAAGTACTTTAGTTTCCCTAAGTCCTTAATATCAAATTTTGTTTGTAAGAAACCTCTTATTTGGTTGATTAAATCTAAATCATTACCGGTTATGATTATATCATCTGCATAAACTAACACTATGATGTGATCTTCAAGACTGCAAGAAATTTACAAGATTCAACTCAAGTTCCAATTGGGCCAGTAACAAAAGTTCGAGTTAAAAGGTCCAAAGAAATACTGAATAACTTAATTCAGAGGGTTTTACAATAAGAAATTGAAATCCAAATGAATGAAGAACCAAAAGGAGTCTCAATTATGCTCATGCAGGCCCAGTTGAAAGAATAAAAGGCCCAAAACTACCCAAGACCAAGGGAGGACGAAAATAAAGAAAAATAGCAGCAATACTTGGTCAAAATAGTTTGATTTATTTAGTTTCCTAATTTTTATTTTTTGTAACTTATATTTAGTTTCCTAATTATTTATTATTTAGGAAGTTACTAAATTTTTAGTTGCCAATTATGTTTTTACCTTTAGGCTATAAATAGGCCATTATATATTGTGTAAAAAAAAACACTTTTTGGAGAGAATTAATAAAATTGTGAAGATTCTTCACACAGGTCTTGTTCTTTTGAGAATTTTGAACTTATGCAAGATATGAGTCTTGTTTAGTTCTTTGACTTATCAATCTAGGTTTCGAACCATCTAGATTGTGGCGTCATTCATTCCATCTTTATACCAAGGTTCTTGATCTAGTGAGAAACGGGTCTAAGGTCATATACCTTAGGTTCTTCCTCCTTTAGGGCAAGGGTTGAGGTTTTTAATTCCACCGGTTCAAATAATTCGTTGGGACGATTTTTGGGCTAAATTAACTTATTCGTGGGTTCTAGGGTTTTTATACCCAACGGGTTCACATCAGTTGGTATCAGAACAATTTCGGGTTACCCTTCGAGTTGTTCATACTTGTCTATAATTGTTCATATTTGTCTATAATTTTTCATAAAACAAAGGCAGCTTCCAATTTTTTTTTCTTTTATTGTTTCTTCTTTATTTCTTATTTTTTTCTTATTTGTTCACCTTCTTTATTTTCTTCCTTTATTCACTTTTCTTATTCAATTCATTCCATCTTTGTTTCTTTCTTAATTTGGAATTTTTCCAAATTTGCGACTTCCTTATTTCTCACTTATTTTCCTTCTTTATTTTTCTTGTTATTCTTTCTGTGAATTTCACAAGACAATTATTTTTTGAGTTAAATTCAAAGAGTTGTTAATTCATTAAGATGGTAAGAGACATGTTCGATGGATTGAATTCGTTGAGACGTTTTCCAAGCAAAATGCGGCTGCGGATGCATTTTCACACAGGTGACGATTTGGGGACAAACCGTTGTCAAGAAGGGGGGAATGATGTGATCTTCAAGACTGCAAGAAATTTACAAGATTTAACTCAAGTTCCAATTGGGCCAGTAACAAAAGTTCGAGTTAAAAGGTCCAAAGAAGTACTGAATAACTTAATTCAGAGGGTTTTACAATAAGAAATTGAAGTCCAAATGAATGAAGAACCAAAAGGAGCCTCAATTATGCTCATGCAAGCCCAGTTGGAAGAATAAAAGGCCCAAAACTATCCAAGACCAAGTGATGTGAACCCGTTGAGTATGAAAACCCTAGAACCCACGAACAAGTTAATTTAGCCCAAAAATCGTCCCAACGAATTATTTGAACCAGTGGAATTAAAAACCTCAACCCTTGTCCTAAAGGAGGAAGAACCTAAGGTATATGACCTTAGACCCGTTTCTCACTAGATCAAGAACCTTGGTATAAAAATGGAATGAATGACGCCACAATCTAGATGGTTCGAAACCTAGATTGATAAGTCAAAGAACTAAACAAGACTCATCTTGAATAAGTTCAAAGTTCTCAAAAGAACAAGACTTGTGTGAAGAATCCTCACAATTTTATTAATTCTCTCAAAAGTGTTGTTTTACACAATATATAATGGCCTATTTATAGCTTAAAGGTAAAAACATAATTGGCAACTAAAAATTTAGAAACTCTATAAACAATAAAAAATTAGGAAACTAAACATAAATTATAAAAAAAAATAAAAATTAGGAAACTAAATAAATCAAACTATTTTGACCAAGTCTTGCTGCTATTTTTCTTCATTTTCGTCCTCCCTTGGTCTTGGATAGTTTTGGATCTTTTACTCTTCCAACTGGGCTTGCATGAGCATAAGTGAGACCCCTTTTGGTTCTTCATTCATTTGGGCTCCAATTTCTTATTGTAAAAACCCTCTGAATTAAGTTATTCAGTATTTTTTTTAAACTTTTAACTCGAACTTTTGTTACTGGCCCAACTGGAACTTGAGTTGAATCTTGTAAATTTCTTGCAGTCTTGATGATCACATCACCAAGGGAGGACGAAAATAAAGAAAAATAGCAGCAAGATTTGGTCAAAATAGTTTGATTTATTTAGTTTCCTAATTTTTATTTTTTGTAACTTATATTTAGTTTCCTAATTCTTTATTGTTTAGAAAGTTACTAAATTTTTAGTTGCCAATTATGTTTTTACCTTTAGGCTATAAATAGGCCATTATATATTGTGTAAAAAAAAACACTTTTTGGAGAGAATTAATAAAATTGTGGGGATTCTTCACACAGGTCTTGTTTTTTTGAGAACATTGAACTTATTTAAGATATGAGTCTTGTTTAGTTCTTTGACTTATCAATCTAGATTTCGAACCATCTAGATTGTGGTGTCATTCATTCCATCTTTATACCAAGATTTTTGATCTAGTGAGAAACGGGTCTAAGGTCATATACCTTAGGTTCTTCCTCCTTTAGGGCAAGGGTTGAGGTCTTTAATTCCACCGGTTCAAATAATTCGTTGGGACGATTTTTGGGCTAAATTAACTTGTTCGTGGGTTTTAGGGTTTTTATACCCAACGGGTTCACATCAGTTGGTATCAGAGCCTTAGATCCGTGTGAAGAACAAGACCTGTGTGAAGAATCCCCACAATTTTATTAATTCTCTCCAAAAAGTATTTTTCCATCTAGTTTCTTAACGAAGAGAGAAGTGTCGCTATTGCATTTTTTGAAATCATGATAAAAAAGAGTTGAGCTAAGTTTGGCATACCAAGCTCTTGGAGATTGTTTGAGACCGTAGATTGCTTTCCTAAGTTTGCAAACTTTGTTGAGTTGGTGAGAAAAGCCCGGTGGAATCTCCATGTACACTTCCTCTTCTAGATCACCTTGAAGGAAAGCATTGGCTACGTCCATTTGAAACATTGGCCAAGAGTGATTGATTGCAAGGGACATCAAGACTCGAATTGTGTTCATCTTGGCCACCGGAGCATACGTTTCCTTGTAGTCTACTCCATAAGCTTGAGTGAAGCCCTTTGCTACTAATCTTGCTTTGTATCTATCAATACTTTCATCACTTTTGTGCTTGATCTTATAGACCCATTTACATCCTACCGCCCTTTTTCCTTTAGGAAGAGATGATAACTCCCAAGTTCCGTTTCTTTCTAAGGCTTCTAGCTCATCCTTCATGGCTTGGATCCATTGGCGATGTTGTTTTGCTTCTTCAAAGTTTCTAGGCTCTTGATGAAGGTCTAAGTTCTTGATGAATTTTTTATGCCTACTAGACATATTAGCAACCGAATAATATTGGGAAATGGGGTGAGAAGTCACCTTTGAGTTATAGAAAACTCTTTTGTTAATCCATTCTGAAGGAGGGAGCCTAAGCCTTGTTGATCTTCGAAGAGGAGGAGGAGGCTGCTCCTCAATACTTTGTTCTTCTTCCTCTATAACTTGCCCTTGATCTAAGTTGTCTCCCCCTTCCTCTTGGATGGATTCATGATCAGAATGAGATGAGCTTGATTGTTCTTGAGTTTGATCATTTTCAGCTTGGATTGGTTGTTCTTCTTCTTCATTTTGATGAGAGGCTTCTTTGATTGAGGAAAGGACTACATTCCAATGGTCTTGTGCTCCTCTTTCCTTTGGTTGCTCTTGATCCTCTTTTCCTACAAAATAAGGTTCTTTTTCTACAAATATCACATCCTTGGATGTGTATAACTTTTTGGTTAGAGGATCATAACATTTATATCCTTTTTCAAAGGTAGAGTATCCTAAAAATACACATTTTCTCCCCCTTTCATCTAGTTTATTTATAAAGTTTTCTGGTACATGCACATAACAAATGCACCTAAAAACTCTTAAGTGTGAGATACTAGGTTTTCTTCCTAGGAGTAGTTCTAAAGGGGATTTTCCTTCTAGCACTTGAGAGGGCATAAGGTTTATAAGGTGGGCAGCGGTTTTAATGGCTTCACTCCAAAACTTTTTGGGTATATTGGAGTGAAACATCATAGCCCTGACCGTTTCTAGTAAGTGTCTATTTTTCCTTTCGACAACTCCATTTTGTTGAGGAGTGTAAACACAAGACTTTTGATGAATAATTTCCTTTTCTTTTAGAAAATCTTCAAGTGCATGGCTAGTGTATTCCCCCCCATGATTCGATCTAAGGATTTTGATGTTTGCATTGAATTGCTTGGTCACATATCTATAATAGCTCTTAAGTGCTTCAAATACTTCAGATTTAGCAGCTAATAAGTACACCCAAGTGTACTAGTTTTGTGATCAATGAAGGTTACAAAATATTTGAAGCCATTATGAGATTCCATGGGTGAAGTCCACACATCGGTATGAATGAGTTCAAAGGCATTTTCATATATTGAATTTGAGATTGGATAGTACACTTTAGTTTGTTTTCCAAGAATACAAGCTTTGCAATGCCTATTTTCTATTTTTTGACTTGGAAATAGGCGTTTCAAAGCTAAATCTCCCGGGTGACCTAGACGGGCATGCCATATAGAAAATGCTTGACTTTGAACTCCAAAAGCTTGATTTTCTTGGTCCAAAAAATATAGGTTGTTCCTCCTAGACCCCTTGCCAATCAAGTGATTCGTTTTGAGATCCTGAAAGATAACTTGGTCAGGATCAAAAGTGGCTTTGCAATTATGGTCTTTGGTAATTTTGCTAATGGACATGAGGTTAGAGTTGAATTTTGGTACATATAAAGCTTTAGTTTTCTTTCCTAGGAGTTCAACTTCACCTAGATGATCAACTTTTAGTTTTTGACCATTAGCAACCTTGACAATCTTATAACTAGATAGAGGAATGAATTTCCTAACTTTGTCTTTATCTTTTACCATGTGATTGTCACAGCCCGAATCAATCAACCATTTATTTAAATGAGATGAGTTCAAGTTGTTACCGGAGTGAAGGGCAACTTGGCTAAGGAGCTTTTTCATCTCTTTTTGCATCTCCTCCATCTTGGATTCGAGTGCAGCCACTTGGGAGACTTGTTGAGCATGAGCTGGTTGTTCCACCTCCTTCTTGTTGTTCTTTGGGCACAAATTAGGGTGGAGAAACCAGCACCTTTCCCTTTTGTGGCTGGGCTTCTTGTAATTTGTGCAAACATCCTTTTTAAAGAAATTTTGAGCTTTGTTGACCATATGATCATCTTGTATAGCTTTGAAGGCTTGGGCTTCGGATTTGAGCTTCTTAGACTCCTCTAGCCTCATTCTAGTCTCGGCCCTTTGAATCATAAATTGAACTTCTTGGAATGAAGGGAATATCTTCATTCTAAGGATTTCTTGACAAATTGAAGCATATTCATCTCCAAGACTCATAAGGAGACCAAAGGTCATGTCTTCATCATTTCTTTGAAAAATGGTCTTGAGATTAGAAGTTTGAGGCCTAAGAATATTAAACTCATTCCAAAGATCCCTATATTCCCCAAAGTATTCGGGAAGAGTTTTACCTCCTTTTTGAATCTTGAAGATTTTTCTTTTAAGCTCAAAGATTCATCCGGTGTTGGTCTCTTGTCCATATAGAGCATGCATTTGATCCCACAAAACCCTTGCATTTGGAATACAAGTAGCCATTGCTTTGTGGGTTTTGTCAAGAGACATTTGAAATAGCACCACCACTTGATCATCTTGCTTCTTCCATGATTTGAATGTAGGGTTGGCATCATCGAAGGGATTCTCCAATATGTGATTTTCAAGATTGAAGAAGTTCAAGGATCTCTTGATGGTGTCTTGCCAAGCATTGTAATTTGATGAATCTAAGAGAATGGAAATAAACATGGAAGTACTAATTTGTGGTGGAGGATTACCAACACCGGAAGATGAAGGTATCGAAGCCTGCTCTGATACCATGATGAAATTTAAATATAGCAAGCTAAGAATGAAGAAAGAAATTTCAAAAATTTAATTGAGAAATCAAAGAGAGTTTACATGCAATAAAGGCATGTTTTTCATAACTTCCAAAGAAATATATAAGCCATATTTATAGAGAACAAGAAGAGGGGTTAGGAGATAAGAAAAGAAAGTGAGGTGAGGGCATTGTGCCCTCTCCAATTTTGGCCGTTGGGGACAGCCCCAACGGCTGTTTTTGCTAGCCGTTGGGGGACCTGTTGGTCCCCCATTTGTTGGCCCGGGCCCAGCCCCAACAATCCGGGCAAGGCCCATTTAGGGCCCAACTTAGAAACCTTAAAGGGATTACAATGAGAATGAAAAATCTACCCAAATTAAAGCTATACAATTAGACTTCATTCCCTTAGGACATAAATCCTAATTGTCCTTTATTTCAACAAAATCTCCATTAGAGTTGCTTAGAAAAGACAAACCAAACCTCTCTCTGATGTGAACCCGTTGGGTATAAAAACTCTAGAACCCACGAACAACTTAATTTAGCCCAAAAATCATTCCAACGAATTATTTAAACCGGTGGAATTAAAGATCTCAACCCTTGCCCTAAAGGAGGAAGAACCTAAGGTATATAACCTTAGACCCGTTTCTCACTAGATCAAGAACCTTGGTATAAAGATGGAATGAATGACGTCATAATCTAGATGGTTCGAAACCTAGATTGATAAGTTAAAGAACTAAACAAGACTCATATCTTGAATAAGTTCAAAATTCTCAAAAGAACAAGACCTGTGTGAAGAATCCTCACAATTTTATTAATTCTCTTCAAAGTGTTTTTTTTTACACAATGTATAATAGCCTATTTATAGTCTAAATGTAAAAACATAATTGACAACTAAAAATTTAGTAACTCCCTAAATAATAAAGAATTAGAAAACTAAAACATAAGTTACAAAAAATAAAAATTAGGAAATAAAATAAATCAAACTATTTTGACCAAGTCTTACTATTATTTTTCTTTATTTTGGTCCTCCCTTGGTTTTGGGTAGTTTTGGGCCTTTTATTCTTCCAACTGGGTTTGCATGAGCATAATTGAGGCCTCTTTTGATTTTTCATTCATTTGAACTTCAAATTCTTATTGTAAAACCCTCTGAATTAAGTTATTCAGTACTTTTTTGGACCTTTTAACTCGAACTTTTGTTACTGGCCCAACTGAAACTTGAGTTGAATCTTGTAAATTTCTTGCAGTCTTGAAGATCACATCATTCCCCCCTTCTTGACAACGATTTGTCCCCAAATTGTCACCTGTGTGAAAATGCATCCACAGTCGCATTTTGCTTGGAAAAAGTCTCAATGAATTCAATCCATCGAACATGTCTCTTACCATCTTAATGAATTAACAACTCTTTGAATTTAACTCAAAAATAATTGTCTTGTGAAATTTACAGAAAGAATAACAAGAAAAATAAAGAAGGAAAATAAGTGAGAAATAAGGAAGTCGCAAATTTGGAAAAATTCCAAATTAAGAAAGAAACAAATATGGAATGAATTAAATAAGAAAGGTGAATAAAGAAAGAAAATAAGAAAGGTGAACAAATAAGGAAAAAAGAAGAAATAAAGAAGGAACAACAAAATAAAAGAAAAAAATTGGAAGCTACCTTTTTGTTTAATCAAATTTTTTTACTGCCCCCTTTTTTTTTTTTGGAGCTACAGCAACACAAGAAAAATATCAAGGATGAAAGGTACCAAAAAAATAAATAATTTAAACAAATTTTGTTCTTTGTGATAAATTGAAATTAGAGATAATATTAAGATCGAAATACAAATAAAAACAAAGAAAGATGAAAAATTATGGACAAATATGAACAATTATAGACAAGTATGAACAATTCGAAGGGTAACTCGAAATTGCTCTGATACCAACTGATGTGAACCCGTTGGGTATAAAAACCCTAGAACCCATGAACAAGTTAATTTAGTCCAAAAATCATTCCAACGAATTATTTGAACCGGTGAAATTAAAAACCTCAACCCTTGCCCTAAAGGAGGAAGAATCTAAGGTATATGACCTTAGACTCGTTTCTCACTAGATCAAGAATTTTGGTATAAAGATGGAATGAATGACGCCACAATCTAGATGGTTCAAAACCTAGATTGATAAGTCAAAGAACTAAACAAGACTCATATCTTGAATAAGTTGAAAGTTCTCAAAAGAACAAGACCTGTGTGAAAAATCCTCACAATTTTATTAATTCTCTCCAAAGTGTTTTTTTTTACACAATGTATAATGGCCTATTTATAATCTAAAGGTAAAAACATAATTGGCAACTAAAAATTTAATAACTCCCTAAACAATAAAGAATTAGAAAACTAAAATATAAGTTACAAAAAATAAAAATTAGGAAATAAAATAAATCAAACTACTTTGACCAAATTTTGCTGTTATTTTTCTTTATTTTCATCCTCCTTTGGTTTTGGGTAGTTTTGAACCTTTTATTCTTCCAACTGGGTTTGCATGAGTATAATTGAGGCCCCTTTTGATTCTTTATTCATTTGGACTTCAATTTTTTATTGTAAAACCCTCTGAATTAAGTTATTCAATACTGTTTTGGACCTTTTAACTTGAACTTTTGTTACTGGCCCAACTTGAACTTTTGTTACTGGCCCAACTAGAACTTGAGTTGAATCTTGTAAATTTCTTGCAGTCTTGATGATCACATCACTCTCACCTTAGAGTTTTTGGGTGTATTTGTTATGTTCATATTCCTAGGTAGTTTAGAGATAAGTTAGATATCAAAGGAAGGAAATGTGTTTTTATTGGGTACGTTTCATTCCAAAAAGGATATATTTGTTTTGAACCTGACTCTAACAAGGTATACACATCGAAAGATGTGATATTTGTAGAAAATGAATTCTTTTTTGCAGGAGAAAAAAAGAAAGAAAATTCATCAAGCAATGACTTGCAAATCTTCTGCGATGTTCCCCTAAATCCTCTTCTGGTTCCTCAAGAATCCAATGAAGAGAATTCACATTCAGGGGGAGAAAACGAAGAGAGGGGAGTGGATGAGTCTGAAAATGAAGAGAACTCTTCCGAAAAAAGAGAAGAAGGCGAGGGATTGCCTACCTTAGGAGAATCCAGAGACGAAACCAGACTACCCTCTCCGCTAGCTCCTCAACTTCGATGTTCCACCAGATTGAGGCTTCCTCCCTCAGAGTGGATCAACAGAAGAGTTTATTACAATTCTAAGGAAACTCACTATCCTATTTCAAATTACTATTGTGTATCTAACACTTTCTCAAGCCATCAAGGGTTCTTGAGTGGCATTGACTCATCATAGGAACCTAAGGCTTTTGATGAGGCAAATACCAAACCCGAATGGAGACAAGCTATGCTTGAAGAACTAGATGCATTGAATAAAAATGGAACGTGGGAGATTACCACTCTCCCTAAGGGAAGAAAGGATGTTGGGTGTAAATGGGTGTTCACAATCAAGTATAAAAGTGATGGATCCATTGAACGCTACAACGCAAGACTTATAACCAAAGGATTCACACAAACTTATGGAGAAGACTACACTAAGACTTTTGCCCCTGTTGCCAAAATAAAAACGATAAGGGTTTTGATGTCAATTGCAACCAATGGAGAATGGTCAATGTATCAAATGGGCATGAAGAATGCTTTCCTTTAAGGGGATTTAGACGAAGAAATCTACATGCGAATTCCCCAAGGGCTAAATGAGGATTCAAACATCAAGGTGTGTCGTCTCAGAAAAGCAATCTATGGATTAAAACAATCTCCTCGTGTCTGGTATGCAAAATTAAGTTCAGCACTTCTTAGTAATAATTTTAAGAAATGCATTAGTGATTCCTCCATGTTTACTAAAGTTAACAATGAAGAAATCACTATTGTTCTTATTTATGTAGATGATATAGTTATTACATGAAGTGATATGAATGGTATTGATCAAACTAGAAGTTTCCTTAAATCTACTTTTGAGATTAAAGATTTGGGAAAACTAAAGTATTTCTTAAGAATAGAGCTTGCTTATTCTCATAAAGGGCTAGTTCTATGCCAAAGGAAATATGTACTTGACCTTTTGCAGGAAACTGGAAAGGTAGGAGCAAAACCAGCAGCAACTCCTATATCCACAGTAGAACGAGCAAAAGGTGATGAAGAAATATTCCAGGATATTCCTAGACATCAAAGACTTGTGGGGAGGCTCATCTACCTCACCATTACAAGACCAGATATCACTTATGCCGTCAGCTTAATCAGTCAATTGATGCATGCTCCAAGGATTCAAGATTGGAAGGCAGCGGAAAGAATTCTCAAGTATTTAAAGAGCTCACCAGGAAGGGGAATTCTTATGAAAAACAACCACAGCATGGAGATTTATGGCTACTGTGATGCAGATTGGGTTGGGGATGTCACGGACAGGAGATCCACCACTGGCTACTACATGTTCATGGGAGGAAATCTTGCAACATGGAAAAGCAAGAAACAATCTGTTGTATCCAGATCAAGCGCTGAGGCTGAATACAGAGCAATGACAGCGGCTACAAATGAAATAGTTTGGCTAAAGGCATTACTTGAGGAGATGGGACTTCCTACTTTCGCTCCTATTCTTCTACATTGCAATAATCAAGTAGCTCTTCATATCGTTGTCAATCCGGTATTTCACGAAAGAACGAAGCACATTGAGGTTGATTGTCATTATATTCGAGAAAAATTAGAAAACAAGACAATTTCAACCTCATATGTTAGAAGTGAAGACCAACTAGCTGACATTTTCACTAAGGCAATAACTGAGAAACACCTTCAGCACATCCTTAGCAAGTTAGGGTCCATAGACATCTATGCGCCCAACTTGAGGGGGAGTGTTAAAAATAAGAGAGAAGATGAAGATAAGTCTAAATATGATAATGTCATAAATATTGGGTCTTTTATTTTTTAATGTTCAGAAATTTGTAACATATTTATGATCCAAAATACATTCAAAAACAAGCCCAATGAAGCCCAAAAGTATGGAGGAAAGTTAAGAGGTAAATCCAAATAGTTAGGGGCAGTTTGGGCAATGTATATTCTAACAGTCCAAAAACTAGCTGTTGGAATTCCTTGGGGTTTGAGCCACAGCGGGAATATTGTCTTTGTTCTCTCTCTACTGGCTATTTTTCTCCCTTTGCCTATAAATAGAGCTATTGCTCTCCTTGTAAAATCAAGAGGAAGATAATCTCTCTTTCTTTGTATCATTCTACTACATCAATAAAAAGCAGAAGTTTATTAGATTTCTCTATTCTTCTTAGTCAAAAATCCAACAGACAGGATAGCAAAATTAGGTCGACTTTATGTATAATTGTGTCAACTTGTATAGAGGATAGGTCAACTAGTTTGAGACAATTCAAATATGTAGATTGACTTTTTTGCTATGTATGTTAACTTGTTTGTATAGGGTTTAACTATGACAATTTTTCAAATCTTCTAAACTTATATTTGATTAATCATAATTATCATCAAAACCTATTTTACTCAACAATATATATACACTACAAAATACAAAATTAAATGTGATATGAGTTTATGTTGGTTCAATTTTGTTTGACCTAATATATAGGGATCATTTCACTTAATTTTCTAACACCAGGAAAATTCGGTTGTGGCGTTGACTTTAAAAGACCATTTGAGCTTTTTATATCTTGAAAAATGTAGGTGAATAACTAATATGTGGATTTTGTTCTTTGAGTTGCATAGGAACTTCCTTAAATTCTCAATTGACAAATTGTTAATTTTTAAGTTATCGGTTACTATAATGCTCTGTGATGGGTAAAATTTAACTTTTTTTATGAGAAATTGATTTGTTCAGTAGAGATTTAGCATTTGATTAACTGTTTCTTCAAATTTTAATTTCCTACTTAGTGTGGACTTGTAAACACCTCTCAGTATAATACTCTATTTCTCTCAGTATATTACTCTATTTCTCTCGATACATTATTTTCCATTTACATTTGGTAGAGTTGGGAATGGAGCGGTTCTGGCTTGAAAACCAGCCCAATCAGATTGGTATAGCTCGAACTGAAAACCAACTCGGGAAAAAGTGGGCCAAAATCGGACCGGCCAACTATAGTAGCCGGGATGGTCCAATCCATTGATTTTGGAACTGGGAACTGGCACAGAATTGGCCTGAGCCCAAAACCAACCCGACCTTCTCAGTTCCAAAGGCTATGGAACCAACTGGGCCAGGCCAATTCCAATGGTCAACTTGTTTTTTTTTTTTTGAATTTATTCTAAAATAACCCTCTCAACAATTATAAAATAACTAGTTTAGGGAATTTTGATCCATAAAATAAAAATGGTATCTAATAATAGACACAACCCATTTCCTAATTCCATACAATATTTTCTCATACTCTCTCAATCTACAGTATCCTCTACTCTCTCTCACAATCTCATAATATTATTTTATAATTTACATCACTATTTTTTTCTCCACCTGCAATTTACAACATTTCACCATTTTTTTTCTATCAACAACTTACAATTACAACATCATCATTTCTTTCCTCCACAATATTTTACAACTTCCCTACATTTTTTTTCCACCTACAATATACAACCTCACCATTTTCTTCCATATAACATCATCATTTTTTTTTCTCAACATCTCCCAAGATTTGACAAAATTTGAAGGTTGGAAACTCAAATAATCAAGATTTGGAGATAAACAATTGCGATCTATATCAAATTGATAACGTTTATTTTTTTTGCATCTTTAATTTTTTTTATAAATTTAATTCATTGTCGTTAATTTTTTTTACTTTAAAATTAAAAAAATAACCGGAACTCATTTATCATAATCTTCACAACAATATCCTCTTCCCCTATTCACATTTTTTCAAGAGGATATTCCTGAACAAATTAATATTGATATAGGAGTAGAAGAAATGAAGTTAGTCAAAGACAATCTAATACCACACGCACTGGAAAAAATGATTTTAATGTATGAGATTTTTTTGTTAAAATTTATGAGAAGTAAATGGCGACTTGCAAAATTTGTCAACAAAAATATAAATTTTTGAAGAGTTGGGAAGTAGGCACTCTGAAAAGATATATTGTAAGGGATCACCCGGATGGATTACCACAACTTAGGCAAACACAAATAACCATGGGAGAAAATATCACGGGTACAATTAGGTATAATGCAAAGCCCAAAAAATTGGTCAAATTTAATAGATAGCCCGTAAGAAATTACTGCTTAGTATTGTTAAATGTGAAGTTTTTGAGAAATATATTCAAAAATTTTTACAATCGGGTTATAAAAGAAGCTCTAAAAAATCGGGTATGAGGAGATCACTAGATCACTTTTAAGAGTTAAAAAATAGTTTAATTGTAAAATTTAGAACCATTTCAAGTAAATTTTCAATAACTTTGGATACTTGGAAAGCTAAAAAAATAAATATTTTATAATTGTAACATGTTATTGGATATGTGAATCATTTGTTTTAGGAAAAAGAATTTTAGCTTTTCAAATATGGGACCACCCATATTTGGGACAAAATATTACTAGAGTAATTACTAATATTTGTCATGAATTTTGAATAACCAATAGAATTTTTTATTTGTCTTTAGGTAATATCTCAGCCAATTTTTGTACCGCCATTCCTAAAAAAATATTTTAAAACAATATTAGATGGAACATTTTTCTATAATAGATGTATATATCACGTATTAAATTTATGTATAAAAGATGAATTAGATACTGCAGAAATAATTTTACAATCTATTAATGATCTAATTTATCAAATTAGAAAATTTTCGGTTAAAATACAAGAATTTAGACATTTATATCAATTAAATAATATAAAATTTTAAAAATTTAAACTAGAAATTGACACCAGATAAAACTCTATGTACGATATGTTACAAGTTGTTTTTCCATTTGGAAATGTTTTAATTGAATTTGATACTTCTAATTACAACTATGGTTTTATTGATTAAAACGCTTTTGATTTTGCAAAAACACTAATTGATTTATTAAAAAAATTTTATACTTGTACAAATTTATTTTTTGGTATATATTACCCAACAACTCATTTAATTTTGCCTACTTTATATAAAATTTGTTATGTATTTAATCAATTTGAAAATGTAAAAAGATTTAATGAATAGTTCAACTAATGAAAAATAAATTTTTAAAATATTATGAAGAAATTCTTAGATCTTAGGATAAAAATTGAATGGGTAGAAACACTAATTGATTGTTTTATAAATAGTTTTTCTGTGGAGATATATATTAACGCTGCACATTTAAAACAAAGAACTTCCCTCACTTTACAAAATATGTTTTCATTATATCAAAAGAAACAAAATAGTATAGTTACTAGTGACGTGGGTAGTAGTTCTAATAATTAATCAATACGTTTATCTAATTTTGGGTTTAATTCTTTACATATGTTAAGAAATAAACAAAAATATCATTGTACTCATTAAATGAATTAATTTTATATTAATAAACACATTGAGTAGAAGGTTTTAAAACATTTGCATCTCTCAATTTTCTTGATTTTTGTAGCACTTAGCATTTTTTTTTCCACCTCGGTAACACCTCTCAATTGTAGTCATGGAGATTTGAATCTTAACTCTCAAGTCCTACCAAAAACCTTTTTACCACAAAACCACTCAAATCTTTTAATTATATAAAACACAATTTATATTATATCTTATATTTTGAACATTCCACATTTTTATTATTTTAAATTTATTTTCCATAAATTTCAATCCTTCCTTCCAACTTTCCTTGCTTATTCATCAAACACATTTTTCTTTGCAAAACATAACTTCAAGTACAAAATCTATAGGATTGACCTTCTCAATAACCTAAAAGCTACATATTCGACACTTTATGCAATTTAGAAATATAAAAGGGTTATTAAACAAATATTAAAAATAGGTTTGATAATAAATGGAGAAATGAGACTCTAAATCTATGAGACTCAAAAACTTCATCTCACTTTCTAGACTATTCTTCTCTTTTCTTCAAAACACAATCGATTCACCATCAAAACTCAAGTTTAAAAGTTCTAAACTACCCATCCAATTTCTCAAATTTAGATTTAGCCTTGATTTTGAAGAAAATCTTAAAGATGTAGAGTTGTCACAAAAAGGGGGAATCAAGAGTTTTGGTGTAACCCAAATCGGAAGAACCCTTTTGGAGACAAAATTAACGTATTCTATCTTCCTATCCCAAGTTTTAATTTGTCTAACTACTTGTTCACTTGGAGTTGAAAAATTTAAAGTCACATTAAGTGAGAGAAAAAAAATAGACTTTAAATGTTAGGGTTTTTGGATTAATTTGGATTGATTGATATTGATGATTTTGGATATTTTATGATATTACTTAGGGGTTGAACAAAACTGATTGAGGCAAGATCCTTATTGTGGAGAAATTTATGAGTGACTACCTCCCTAACACAATGAGTGGATAGATTGTTACATCTATGAATGAGAAAATGTTTTCTTTGGTTTTCTAAAATGATTTTCTCAACTTGAATTTATATAATACTTTGTGAATGTGGAGTGTTTCTAGAAATATTTTGATTTTGAGCCATGAAATTTATACAATTGCAAATGTATTTTGTGTCATACTAATTTTTTTCATGCATATTATTGTTGAACTCATAAATTGAGAATTTTGTTGATTTTCTATAACACATATTATGTTGTTTGTGAAATGGTATATGCTTGGGGTGTGAACACCAATGTAGATATGATGACTAGTTTAAGATTCGATGGTCCGATTCGATAAGGCAGCATAGTTAGAGCTTATTAGACTTGAAGGGGTATGTGCGGTAGAGAGATGCCTCTCAAGTATCTATCGGGTTAATTTGGTTGCACTATCTTGGAGATCCCGAGTTAATGCCAAAGTCGAGGGTGATATTTATGATTGGTAAAATAAAACCCTTTGGCGGTTTCACCATTTATGTGGGCTAAGCCATTAGTAGAGAGACTTTGAGACAACCCAATGGTTTTGAAAATGTGAATTTTGGATGCTTATTATATTTCATGGAAATTATGGCTTTTGTTGAGGAATGCTAATATAATTACATGATATTTTTGTTGAATTGTAAATATGATTTTGAAAACAACGTTTGATAATTTCACATTCATTACTTATTTTCTTACACAACTATGGCATTACACTCCAGTCACTGAGTATTTTTATACTCATTTCTTCATTTTTATTCTTTTCAGAAAAAAATATATAAATAAAAACTATTCCACTGTTAGCTAAATTTGGTCGAGGGGAGAGCCTTCCCGAATCAAGTGTTGGTATTGGTCATTCTTAATTGTGGATTTTTTAGACTTGTAGATGGACCCATCCAAGGCCATTTTGACAGTAGAAACTTGTATTTTGAAAGTCATATTTTTAAACTTTTCATGTAGTTTATTATGTAAATAATTTCTTAAAGTTGAAACTTATATTTTGTAAGTCATATTTTGTAATATTAAATATTTATTTATTCCTTACATGTTTTGAATTTAAATGTTTTGTGTGCTTAGATCACATGACGGTTGTTGCATGTTCGGACCCGAGGGTCAGGACATTACAAATTTCATTTTGAGTATGTGTCTGAATTGCATTTTGGGGGTCCTCAAGGTTGAGGTTTTGTGATTTTGTTTATAGTGATTGTCTACCATTTTGCACGTCAAGGTAGACTTTGCTCCTTAGGCTTCTAAAGTAAGCCACTTGTCACTACAAAAAGAGAGATCTTTACCCGCGGTCAAAAACCGCCAGTAAAGACTCAAAAACCCATTGACAAAGACTCTAAGGTCTTCTCTGGTGGCCATAAATTTTGCTGGCTATGCCAACACGGCCATGTGACCGCTGGGATTGCTCTGGACATTTGCCAGTGGCTACCTAGCTGTTAGCATTGGGAATTATGCAATATGATTGCCATAGTAGTTTCTGGAGGGAGGGAGTGATTTGGAAAGAGTATTAAAATCATTGTCAACGTAATCATTAAGAAATACTTGGAATTCGGGAAATGACCAATAAAATTGAATAACTGATATTTAGATTTCACAGCATCTATTATATTTTGGACCAAAATAAATGTATTTGGTCCAACAGAACATCCAAAATCAGCAATTCTACGGGGGTTGGAAGAAAAATCAAAATTTTGATTTTTGATGTCAAATTCATTTGCAATTGCTTCATTGATCATTTGCTTTGCGGCGTCCACCAATCCTTTCTACATAAACCAGAAATACAATATTCATGAGACTAATTTGTGAGTAAAAGGGAGCATATTTAAATATTATAATTTAATCAGATGATTCAATCACATGCATCAAAGGTTAAATTAAAATTCACATAAAGGATTATACAACAGTTGACAATGCTAAAGGACGTGGGAAATTTATGGCTTAAGGCACTAAAGTGGCAAATGACCCCGAGTAATCTTTCAGAAATCTAGACATTCAAAGATATATATCATTTCTTATTACCTTAATAAAATTCTGTCAAGCAGTTCTCCACTTTCACACAATCTGATAAACAAACAAAATTCTTGTCTACAGTTTGTACGCTTCATTTGTGATGTGAACCCGTTGGGTATAAAAACTCTAGAATCCACGAACAAGTTAATTTAGCCCAAAAATCGTCCCAACGAATTATTTGAACCGGTGGAATTAAAGACCTCAACTCTTGCCCTAAAGGAGGAAGAACCTAAGGTATATGATCTTAGACCCGTTTCTCACTAGATCAAGAACCTTGGTATAAATATGGAATGAATGACGCCACAATCTAGATGGTTCGAAACCTAGATTGATAAGTCAAAGAACTAAACAAGACTCATATCTTGAATAAGTTCAAAGTTCTCAAAAGAACAAAACCTATGTGAAGAATTCTCACAATTTTATTAATTCTCTCCAAAGTGTTATTTTTTTACATAATGTATAATGGCCTATTTATAGCCTAAAGGTAGAAACATAATTGACAACTAAAAATTTAGTAACTCTCTAAATAATAAAGAATTAGGAAACTAAATATAAGTTACAAAAAATAAAAAATTAGGAAACTAAATAAATCAAACTATTTTGACCAAGTATTGCTGCTATTTTTCTTCATTTTCGTCCTCCCTTGGTCTTGGGTAGTTTTGGGCCTTTTATTCTTCCAACTGGGCTTGTATAAGCATAATTAAGACCCCTTTTGGTTCTATATTTATTTGGACTCCAATTTCTTATTGTAAAGCCCCCTGAATTAAATTATTCAGTGTTTCTTTGAATATTTTAACTCGGGCCCTTATCACCGGCCCAACTGAAACTTGAGTTGGATCTCGTGAATTCCTTGCAATTTTGATGATCTCATCATTCCCCTCCTCTTGAGAAAGATTTGTCCTCAAAACGTCGCCTGCATCAAAAGGACTCAAGTCAGTAATATTGAAAGTAGCACTAACATGATACTCACCTGGTAAATCAAGTCTGTAAGCATTGTCGTTGATCCGTTCTAGCACTTGAAAAGGACCATCTCCTCGGGGCAACAACTTGGAACGTCTCTGTGCCGGAAATCTTTCCTTCCGCATGTGTAACCAAACCCAATCACCGGGTTCAAAAATCAACTTGTGACGTCCCTTGTTAGCTTGCTTAATGTATTGTTCGGTTCTCCTCTCTATATTGAACCGTACTTTCTCATGAAGTTGCTTCACAAATTCTGCTTTTTTCTTACCATCTAAATTCACTTGCTCAGAAAATAGGTAAAGGTAAGAAATCCAAAAGAGTTAAAGGATTAAAACCATAAACAATTTCAAATGGTGAGAATTTAGTAGTAGAGTGAACAACACGATTATATGCAAACTCAACAAGTGGCAAACATTCTTCCTAAGTTTTAATATTTTTACCAATGACAGCCCTCAACAAAGTGGATAAAGTTCTGTTGACTACTTCTGTTTGACCATCAGTTTAAGGATGACAAGTTGAAAATAAAAGTTTCGTTCTTAACTTTCCCCATAATGTCTTCCAAAAGTAACTCAGGAACTTAGTATCCCGATCTGAAACGATTATTCTAGGCATCCCATGTAACCTCACAATTTCCCTAAAGAATAATTCCGCAATATGAGAAGTATTGTCAGATTTATGACAAGGAATAAAATGAGCCATCTTAGAAAATCGATCTACAACTACAAAGATCGAATCTCATCCATATTTATTCTTAGGTAAACCCAAAACAAAATCCATTGAAATGTCAATCCAAGGTGAACTAGGAATAGGTAGGGGTGTGTAAAGACCATTAAGTTGAATCTTAGATTTAGCTTGCCTACAGGTAATACATCTACCACAAAATCTCTCAATGTCTCGCTTCATGTGTGGCCAATAAAAATGCTCTTGTAAAATTGCCAAGGTTTTAGCAACTCCAAAATGTCCCATTAACCCTCCGCTATGAGATTCTCGAACTAACAACTCTCTCAATGAACAATTTGGCATGCATAACTTATTTTCTCTAAACAAAAAGTTCTCATGTCTATAGAATTTGCCCTCTGCAGACTTTTCACATGCACTATAAATTTCTCCAAAATCATGGTCATCATGATAAAGTTCTTTAATATACTCAAAACCAAGAAATTTAGCATCAAGAGTAGAGATTAAGGCATACCTGTGTGAAAGTGCATCCGCAACTACATTCTCTTTACCTTATTTATTCGAATGACATAAGGAAAAGTTTCGATGAATTCCATCCATCGAGCATGTCTCTTATTCAGCTTATGTTGACTTTTCAAATGTTTCAAGGATTCATGATCCGTACGAATCACAAATTCTTTCGGCCACAAATAGTGTTGCCATGTCTCCAAAGCTCGAACCAAGGCGTACAATTTTTTGTCATAGGTAGGATAGTTAAGTGCAGCCCCGCTTAACTTCTCGCTAAAGTATGCAAGTGGTCTTTCATCCTGCATAAGAACAGCGCCTATACCTACACCAGAAGCATCACATTCAATTTCAAATGTTTTAGAAAAGTTCGGTAAAGCAAGTAAAGGTGCATGAGTAAACTTATGTTTAATAAGTTGAAACGCTTTCTCTTGCTCTTCACTCCATTGAAAGGCAACGTTTTTCTTGATGACTTGTGTAAGTGGTGCAGCGATAGTGCTAAAATCTTTCACGAACTTCCTGTAAAAACTAGCAAGACCATGAAAACTTCTAACATTACCTATATTGGAGGGGGTTGGCCATTCTTGGATGGCTTTGATCTTCTCTTCATCTACCTCATTGCCTTTAGCACTCACAACAAAACCCAGAAAAACAAGCTTATCGGTGCAGAAGGTACACTTTTTGAGGTTAGCATATAAATTTTCTTTTCTAAGTACATCCAAAACCAAATGTAAATGTGAGATATGATCATGCAAACTTTTGCTATATATCAAAATATCATCAAAATAAACAATAACGAATTTACCAATAAAAGCACGCAAAACATGATTCATTAAGCGTATGAATGTACTAGGAGCATTGGTTAATCCAAAAGGCATAACTAACCACTCATACAACCCATATTTAGTTTTAAAAGCTGTTTTCCATTCATCTCCTTCTTTCATTCGTATTTGATGATATCCACTCTTAAGATCAATTTTAAAAAACACACAAGCACCATGCAACTCATCTAACATGTCATCTAAACGAGGAATAGGGTGTCGATATCTTACCGTTATGTTGTTGATGGCTCGGTAGTCAACACACATCCTCCATGTTCCATCTTTCTTAGGTACCAAAATCACCGGAACTGCACATGGACTCATACTTTCTCTCACATGCCCCTTTTCCATCAACTTTTCGACTTGTCTTTGAAGCTCCTTCGCCTCTTCTGGATTGCTTCTATATGCTGGATGATTTGGAATTGATGCACCGGGTATGAAATCAATATGATGTTCAATACCCTGGATAGGTGGCAAACCTTGGGGTAGCTCTTCAGGAAACACATCTTCGAATTCCTGCAAAAGAGAAACAATAACACTCGGCAAAGAAAGGTTAAGTAGGTCAGTGTTTAAAATGAATTCCTTGTACATAAGTACGATCATTGGCCGTCTTGAGAGCATCGCTCACTTAACCTCACTTGTTTTGGCATAAAAATTCTGTTGTTTTCTCTCGGATTTTACCTCATTGGCCGAACTTTTCTCTCTTTTCTCTTTCTCATCAAATTCGGTATTTCTCTCTTCTTTTCTCTCTTTTTTCTCTTCTCTCAACCCATTTTGATCTTTTTGTTTCTGTTGCTCACTCAATTTTTGCAACCTCACTCGGTCTTCATAGACTTGCTTTGGTGTCATCGGAATTAGAGTGATTTTTCGTTGGTTGAACATGAATGAATATTTGTTGGTGAAGCCGTCATGTTGCACATGTCGATCAAATTGCCAAGGCCTTCCTAACAAAATATGCCCAGCCTGCATTGGCACCACATCACATAACACCTCATCTTCATATTTCCCAATCCGGAATGGTACAACAACTTGTTTTGTAACCCTCACTTCTCCACTATCATTCAACCATTGTAGCTTGTATGGTTGAGAATGTTTAGTGGTTGTCAAATTCAGCTTTTCTACTAAAGTCTTACTCGCAACATTAGTAAAACTATTACCGTCAATGATCAAAAGGCATACCTTGTCTTTCACATGGCAACGAGTGTGAAAGATATTCTCCCGTTGTACTTCTTCTTTTTCTCCTTTGGCTTGTAAGATTAAGGCTCGATATGTTACTAGCGTTAACATCTCACCATGTTCAGCCCCATACTCCTCAGCTCCGATGAGGACGTCTTCCAATGGAGGCAAACAATCAATGTCACCTTCATCTTCAGACTCGATTGCACCATTTTCTCGAATCAACATAACTCGCTTGTTTGGACATTGGCTAGCTATATGTCCTCTTCCCTGGCACCTGAAGCATTTAATCTCACTAGATCGAGTTAAAGTAGGGGTCGACTTACTTTGAGAAGTCGTGGTGGAGATAACAGGTTTATGTTCAGGCTTAATTCTGGAGATAGCTGAATTTTCTTCTTTCTTCGGGTAGCTCATTCTTCAAGATGTTGCATTTGGATTGTGTTGGTTTTGGTCGTGTGTTACCTCTTTTGAGCTGCCTTTCAACCTTGATTGCCATATGTACTAAATCCTCCAACTCCACATAATGGTGAATCTCGATCGTGTTAGCAATATCTCGATTTAAACCATTCAAAAATCTAGCTATCGTCGCTTCTCTATCTTCTTCCACATTAGCTCGAATCATAGTCATCTCCATCTCTTTGTAATACTCATCTACGCTTCGATTACCTTGGTGGAGACTCTGTAACTTGAGATATAAATCCCTATAGTAATGACTCGGCACAAATCGTCGTCTCATCACCCCCTTCATCTCACCCCAAGTTTCAATGGGTCGATCCCCATTCCGTCGTCTATTGATGCACATCTGATCCCACCATACAATTGCATAATCAGTAAACTCAATAACAACAAGTTTAACCTTCTTTAATTCAGAATAGCTGTGACAATTAAAAACTAACTCAATCTTCTTTTCCCACTCAAGATATGCTTCGGGATCACTTTTACCTTGAAACGACGGAATTTTCATCTTGATACTACCTAAGTTGTTGTCTACCTGATTATTAACTTCTCTATTTCGACCAAGTCTCCTATGACTACCCATTGACAACCTATCAAACTCCTCTTCTAACCTATCCCCTTCAAACTCATCCACAACTTCAGTTTTTCTTTGATGAATCCTGTTCCTCCTGGAGGGGGTTGGCACTATTGATGGTTGTCCCCTTTGCGACCCTTCTTCCACCTTATCCAACCTTTCATGTATAAGATCTAACTCCCTCTTCATCATCCGTCTCATCTCCCCCATAAATGCTTGTAGTTGTAGATTCGACCCAACTTGTGGTTGAACCTCCTCACTTATGTTATCTTTTTGATTTTGACTCATGATTGAAACTGCAAGACAATGTTAGAATACAATAGGAAAGAAACTCACCACACTCCCTCACGTATTTCATTCAAAAATAATGATTCACTCAAATCCACTCGTGTTTCACTCTATGTATTTGGCTTTTATTTTTAATGAATTCTCTCTTGTCTTTTACCACTCTACTTCACTTCGTCAAGTTCTTTATTGAACTCGAGAACTCAACTCAAAAATAATTGTCTTGTGAAATTCAATGACTTATATAGAAGAAAGTATAACAAGAAAAGTAAGAAGTAAAAAGAAAAATAAGGAATAAGAAAAGTAGTAAATTTAAAAAGAAATTTCTAAATTAGAAAGGAAACAACCAAGGAATGAGATAAATAAGGAAGGTGAACAAAAAAGGAAGTAGTTCATGAAAGGATAACAAATATGGAAGGTTTGAATTTGGGTAAGTGTACAAATAAGGAAATATTTCAAATCCAACCAAAAAAAATTTAGAAAATTCTAATTCAAATTTGGTAATAACACTTTAAAATTTGCCAAATTTAAACAAAATCACAAAATGAAGAATTATCAATTTTGCAAAATTTGAAAACTGCCCCCTTTTTTTTTCACGGCCTCTTCTCTCTCTTTTTTTTTCCTTTTTTTTTGGCCCTTCTTTTTTTTTTTTTTGGGAATATGACAGTTCAAAAATAAAGAATAAGTATACCAAAAATATTTTGAATAAGTTCAAGATCAAGAACTTTGATATAAAGATGGAATGAATGATGCCACAATCTAGATGGTTCGAAACCTAGATTGATAAGTCAAAGAATTAAACAAAACTCATATCTTGAATAAGTTCAAAGTTCTCAAAAGAACAAAACCTATGTGAAGAATCCTCACAATTTTATTAATTCTCTCCAAAGTGTTGTTTTTTTATACAATATATAATGACCTATTTATAGTCTAAAGGTAGAAACATAATTGACAACTAAAAATTTAGTAACTCTCTAAACAATAAAAAATTAGGAAACTAAACATAAGTTACAAAAAATAAAAAATTAGGAAACTAAATAAATCAAACTATTTTGACCAAGTATTGCTGCTATTTTTCTTCATTTTCGTCCTCCCTTAGTCTTGGGTAGTTTTGGGTCTTTTATTCTTCCAACTGGGATTGTATAAGCATAATTAAGACCCCTTTTGGTTCTATATTTATTTGGTCTCCAATTTCTTATTGTAAAACCCCCTGAATTAAGTTATTCAGTGCTTCTTTGAATCTTTTAACTCGGGCCCTTGTCACCGGCCCAACTGGAACTTGAGTTGGATCTCATGAATTCCTTTCAATTTTGATGATCTCATCAATTTGTGACCAAATTATTGTTGTCGACCTTAAAAGCCTAACCCAGACATGAAATTCCTGTGCCTTTTCTCATTACCAATAGCACTCTATTAATAATAACACGAAAATGAAAAGAAACATATCATTAGCAATTGACTGTAAGCTGCTATACTCCGGCCCAAAAAAAAAATTCCTTTGAACATATTTCATGCTATAAATGGGTATTAGTTATGACTTAATGCTATCAGAAGTAGCACAAACATGGATTGTGTCCTCACATTGCAAGCATGAGAAAGTTAAAATTATTCAATTTTATATTAATTAACAGATGAGCATGCTTTGCTGAAATGCTAAAAAGAGAATTTACCTCGTAAGCACTTATGTCCGAAGGAAGGACCTGCAAGAGAAGCATTTACAAATCGTTTACTGAAGAAGAAATTGATATATTATAATTGGCAAAAAAGTCTCGGCTAGTATCCTAACTAGAGTTCAAAAGGTGCCATCATATTAGTCAACAGACAACAGCCACTATGAATTCTTCAGCACCCATAATAGCTTACCTTCATTTCGGCCTCTACATTCCCAACTTCAGCACCAACAGAAAGGACCTAAAGGGGGGAAAAAAGTACAAGTGCTTTAATTTTTATCAGCCACACCCACACAATGAGGAAAAAATATGTATAAGTAAAAGCATATTGGTTATGAAAAAATGATATGCTTCTTGTCATATTGCCGTTATCATTAATCTATGAGGTCATTGATGTTAAAAACTAAGTCAAGAACCAAATACGATAGTTTCAAGATAGAAATCCTTTAAGAACAAAAAATAAAAACCAAATACGGTAATAGCTTCTATTATAAGAAGAGACAAGGGAGACAAATATATAACATCCAAATCCAAGAATAAATGTGAGTATCCTATTAATCCAAAAATACTAACATTTGAAACCCAGACCCTGTTGAAATAATGGACAATTAGGGTTTATGTTCTAAGGAAATGAAGTCTAAATGTATAACTTTAATTTGGGTAGATTTTTCATTCTCATTGTAATCCCTTTAAGGTTTCTAAGTTGGACCCTAAATGGGCCTTGCTCGGATTGTTGGGGCTGGGCCAGCAAATGGGGGACCAACAGGTCCCCCAACGGCTAGTAAAACTAGCCGTTGGGGACAGCCCCAACGGCCAAAATTGGAGAGGCCACAATGCCCTCTCCTCACTCTCTTTTCTTATCTTCTTGTCCCTCTTCTTGTTCTCTATAAATAGGGCTTATATGTTTCTTTGGAAGGTATGAAAAACATGCCTTCATTGCATGTAAACTTTCTTTGATTTCTCAATTAAATTCTTGAAGTTTCTTTCTTCATTCTTAGCTTGCTATATTTAAATTTCATCAGATTTTTTATGGAGAACTCTAGTTGGAAGACGATTTATTAAATGAGTTGCGGTACTAACCGCATCACTCCAAAAACGCTTAGGTATATTAGCAAAGAACATGATAGTTCTAGCTATTTTTAGGAGATGTCTATTTTTGCGTTCAGCAACTCTATTTTGTTGGGGAGTGTAGGGACAACTAATTTGATGAATAATTCTATTCTCCTCAATGAAATTTTTGAAATTGATGCTCATATATTATCCACCATTATCTGTCCTAAGAATTTTAATGTTGGCCTCATATTGTTTTGTAATATACTTGTAAAAGGACTTGAAGGCTCCATAAATTTGGTCTTTCGATCTTAGCATATACACCCATGTATACCTAGACTTATGATCTATAAACTGAGATAAAATATTTAAATCCCCTTCTAGATATCATAGGTGAAGTCCATACGTCCGAGTGAATAAGATCAAAAGGCTTTTTATATTGAGTTTTAGAAATAGGATAATACATTCTGGTTTCCTTTCCAAAAATGCATGCTTCACAATATCTATCACTACAATTTTTTGATGGGAATAGGCATTTCAAAGTTTGCATAGTAGGATGACCTAATCTAGCATGCCAAAGGAGGTAACTTTCCTCTCGGATTGCGGAAAATACAAAACTTTCTTGTTTCCAAAAATACAAGTTATCTTGCATAGATCTACTACCAATCACTTGATTCGTCTCCAAATTCTGAAAAATAACAGAATGAGGGTCAAAGATAGCTTTGTAATTTAAGTCCTTAGAGACTTGTCCAATAGATATAAGATTAAAGGTAAATTGAGGAACATATAAAGCCTTTGATTTTCTTCCAAAAATTTCAACATCCCCAATTTGCTTAATTTTGAAATTATGTTCATTTGCAACTTTAACCATTTTAGGTTCTAGGAGAGATTTAAGATTCTGAAAATTTTGCTTATCTTTGACCATATGGTGATCACAACCTGAATCTATCAACCATTTTGAAGAAGTAACAGATGAGTTAGAGCAAGCACCTGAGGACGATTTTTCTAATTTTTGAGATGTCAGATTTGCTTTGTTTGCAGCTGCTTGAGCATTTTGTTCCCTCCTCTCTTGCGCTTTTTTCTTGATGAACTCAAGTTTAAGGTTAGGAGGAAGAAACCAACAACCATCCTTGGTATGTCCCAACTTTTTGCAATGAGAATACACTTTTTTTATTCCCTGATGAGCCTTATTTGCAGCTTGTTCATTCTGCTTTGTGGAGAACCCATGAACTTCAATTTTGGATTGATTGCTTTCCTCAAGCCTTTGAAAAGCTGCAGCTCTTTGAATCATAAATCGAGTCTCTTGGTATGATGGAAATTTTTTCATTCGAAGAATTTCTTGTCGAAGTTGTGCAAATGACTCATTGAGTGATGAGAGCAAGGAAAACACATTGTCTTCATCTTGTATCTTTTGCAACACTTTTATATCACTTGTGAGAGGTCTCAATGTGTTGAGCTCATTCCACAAGTCCTCGTGTTCTCCGAACAATTGTGTAATTGATTTCTCCTTCATTTGGATGGTCGCAATCCTTCTTTGTATTTCAAATATTCTGCTCAAGTTTGATTCCTGGTCATATAACCCATACATTTGCCCCCATAAGGATTTGGAACTCAGACAGCACATCACCATATTTTTGTATGCTTGATCCATGGAGCTTGTTAGCAATAGGAACACCTGATCATCCAGCTCCTTCCATTCATCAAATCGTAGGTCTAGCCGATCCATAGGATCTTTTGTAATGAAAGATAGAAGTTTTGCTATATTGAGAGATCTTCTGATATAACTAGCCCATTGGAAGTAATTGGTTGAGCTTAGAATAATTTGGGAAAAAAGTTGGATTTGAAAGAAAGAGATTTGAGGAAAAGAATTTCCCAACCCCGGAGTCGATATTTGCTCTGATACCATGTTGGATTTTTGACTAAGAAGAGTAGAGAAATCTAATAAACTTCTGGTTTTTATTGATGTGGTAAAATGATACAAATGAAGGGAGATTATCTTCCTCTTGATTTTACAAGGAGAGCAATAGCTCTATTTATAGGCAAAGGGAGAAAAATAGCCAGTAGAGAGAGAACAAAAACAATATTCCCGTTAGGGCTCAAACCCCAAGGAATTCCAACAGCTAGTTTTTGGACTGTTGGAATATACATTGCCCAAACTGCCCCTAACTATTTGGGTTTATCTCTTAGACTTTCCTCCATACTTTTGGGCTTCATTGGGCTTGTTTTTGAATGTATTTTGGGTCATAAATATGTTGCAAAATTCTGAACATTAAAAAATAAAAGGCCCAAAGTATATGACATTATCATATTTTCAAGTTGAATACCTTGAGACTTATCTTCATCTTCTCCCTTATTTTTAACACCGTCGACTTAAGATTCAAAATTTTAAAAATTAACTAAGTATGGAATATCACAAGTCGACCTAAGAAAGTAGATAAGTCTACCTAAGGAATATAAGTCTCAGAACCTAAGTCTGCAAAACATCAAATCGACATACACAAGAGACCAAGTTGACTTGAGGAATACAAGCCTCATAAGCCTAAGTCAGCAAAACTTCGATAATAGAGAAGTCGACTCCCAAATTGTAGAGACAAGTCGATATAGGATTTAATCAAGTCGATCTAGACTTGGACTAAGTCGACTCATCACATATAGGAGTTGACTTGGGAAAATCACTTAAAAATTCTAAATGTGAAATATACCAAGTTGACTCACGAAGAGAACAAGTCGGCTTAATAAGAAAGATAAGTTGACCTAGGATTGTAATAAGTCCACCTAATAAAGATAGCTCTCAGAAACCAAATTCTGAAACATAATAAGTTGACTCAACAAGAACACAAGTGAAAGCAATATAAGTCAACCTAAGACAGTCATAACTCAACCTGGACCAACATGCTCTCAAAAATCTAAATCTGCAATATAATTGAGTCGACCTAAAAATGAACAAGTTGACTTACTAAGTTTTGTGAGGAGACATAAAGATTGACCTATAGGATAGACAGGTCAACAAGATAGAGACACAAGTCAACCTGACCTAATTAATAAAACATGTTAAGTCGACCTAACCAAATCACAAGTTGATCTTGACCTACATACTCTCAAAAATTTGATTTCTGAAAACATATTAAATTGACCAAGAACAGATATGAATCGACTTGTAAGTCGATCAAGGGTAAAGATAAGTCAACCAAGGATAAGTCAACTTAATAACATTTTTGAGGAGAGCCATGAATACACAAGTCGATTCATGAGAAGCACAAACCTAATTGACACTTTCGCAAAATGCAAGCAAGTCGACTTATCTTTACATCAACTTGAGCTAAACAAACCAAAATTCAAAGACAAGTCAACTCGAAACTTTAATGAGTCGGCACATTGAAGTAATGCCTAAATATTAAAAAAAAAAGTCTGTTTGAAAATTAAATAAAGATTTAACCACATCCAACAGCCATTGCGATGTATTCAATGGCATTAAATATTGCTCAATAGCTAATTTGATCTCTCCAACTATAAATACAGTACAAGGATGGAACGAGAATAACGTTTGAATCATCGAAGAGTCTCATAAGCTTAATTGTGCATCCTTTATTTTTGTTCTCTGTTGAATTTTTATTCAAAGCTATAAATGATCACATCTGAAGTGTAAACCTTCAATTTGTACTTAAATTTCACTAATCAATCTTTGGAGAATGCATATGTTGACTAATTTGACTCACAACAAAGGCTATGTCTTGTCTAGTGATGGTGAGGTAGATCAGTCGTCCTACAAGTCTCTGATATCTCTCTTTGTTCTCAAATGGCTCCTCATCATCTACTAGAGGTCCAATGGTGACAACAGGGCTACAAGCTGGCTTTCCTCTTAGCTTTCCTGTTTCTTGCAAAAGATCAAGAGCATATTTTCTTTGGGATAGAATTAACCCATTATTATAATAGGCTAACTCAATTCCTAGGAAATACTTTAGTCTCCCTAAATCTTTAATTTCAAACCTAAAACTCAAGAAATTTCTAACTAT
Organism: Dillenia suffruticosa; assembly: GCA_033439265.1. Taxonomy (NCBI): domain Eukaryota; kingdom Viridiplantae; phylum Streptophyta; class Magnoliopsida; order Dilleniales; family Dilleniaceae; genus Dillenia; species Dillenia suffruticosa. The sequence continues at coordinate 5,807,857 of JAVTVX010000026.1, read as the reverse complement.
ATCTATTAAATGCATGTCATTGCCTGTAATGATGATATCATCAACGTAAACTAAGGCTATCACTATTTTGTCATTGTTTTTTCTAATGAAAATAGATGAGTCGCTATGGCATTTAACAAATCCATTACTAAGGAAACATGGCTTAATTTTGTATACCATGCCCTTGGGGATTGCTTCAGCCCGTAGATAGCCTTGCGTAGTTTGCACATATTTCCTCCTTGTTGTTGGAACCCTTGAGGAAGTTGTATGTACACTTCTTCTTCGAGATCTCCTTGAAGGAACGCGTTTGCTACATCCATTTGAAACATGCTCCATTCATAGTTCACCACAAGAGACATCAAGACCCTAATTGTGTTCATTTTGGCGATGGGAGCATAAGTTTCCTTGTAGTCTATCCCATAAGCTTGTGTAAATCCCTTAGCCACAAGAGTTGCCTTGAACCTTTCGATTGACCCATCGCTCTTGTATTTGATCTTGTACACCCATTTGCATCCTACAGCTCGCTTGCCTTTGGGTAGAGAGGTGATTTCCCAATTACCATTCTTGGTTAAGGCATCTAGCTCCTCCTTCATTGCCCTTCTCCACCTTGGATCCTTAGATGGTTCATCAAATGTTCTAGATTCATGTTCTTTATCTATGCCACTCAAGAAGCCTTGGTGGCTCAAAGAAACGTGTGAGGTAATATAGTAATCGGAAATGGGATGTGATGTTACCTTTGAGTTATAATAAACCTTTCAGTTGATCCATTCCGATGGAGGGACCCTAAGTCTCATGAATCGCCTAAGTTGGGGGGGTGGCGCATCGGACTCAACGGATTCATCCACAACTTGTTCTGAAGGCTCCTCTTGTTCCGTTTCTTGCTCTCCCCCTGAAGTGTGAGCTGCCTCCTCTTCTATGGAGTTTGATCCTTCTTCAATACTTTGAGAGTGATCACTAGTCTCTTGGGAGGTGCCTTCTTCAATCGATGGAGATGGTTGATCTCAAGGGAGTAAGAAATTCCATGTGCTAGGAGAATCTTCTTTGCTTGATGCTTTGGGTGTTTCTTTTCCTACAAAAAAGAATTCTTCCTCTAAAAATATCACATCCTTGGATGTGTATGTTCGATTAGTACTTGGATCATAACACCTATATCCTTTTTCAAAAGAAGCATAACCTAGGAATAGGCATTTTCTACCCTTGTGATCTAACTTATCCCTCATATGAGATGGTATATGAATATAACATACACAACCAAATGTCCTAAGGTGTGTTACCTTAGGTTTCCTTTCTAAAAGCATTTCTAGAGGTGACATGCCCTTTAATGCTTCTAAGGGCATTAGATTTATAACATGTACAGCCATTTTGACTGCATCACACCAAAACTTTTTGGGTACATTTGCATAAAACATCATGGCTCTAGCGGTTTCCAAAATGTGCCTATTTTTCCTCTCGGCTACCCCATTTTGTTGGGGTGTGTAGACATAAAACATTTGATGAATAATGCTATGATCTTTTGAAGAGATCATCAAGATTGCAAGGAATTCACGAAATTCAACTCAAGTCCCAGTTGGGCCGGTGACAAAGACCCGAGTTAAAAGATTCAAAGAAATATTGAATAACTTAATTCAGGGGGCTTTACAACAAGAAATTGGAGCCCAAATAAATAAAGAACCAAAAGGGGACTTAATTATGCTCATACAAGTCCAGTTGGAAGAATAAAAGGCCTAAAACTACCCAAAACCAAGGGAGGACGAAATAAAGAAAAAAATGCAGCAAAACTTGGTCAAAATAGTTTGATTTATTTAGTTTCTTAATTTTTATTTTTGTAACTTATGTTTTAGTTTCCTAATTCTTTATTGTTTAGGGAGTTATTAAATTTTTAGTTGCCAATTATGTTTTTACTTTTAGCTTATAAATAGGCCATTATACATTGTGTAAAAGACAACACTTTGGAGAAAATTAATAAAATTGTGAGGATTCTTAACACAGGTCTTGTTCTTTTGAGAACTTTGAACTTATTCAAAATAGGAGTCTTGTTTAGTTCTTTGACTTATCAATCTAGGTTTTGAACCATCTAGGTTGTAGCATCATTTGTTGAAATGAAGAACACTTAGGGTACTCAATTACCCCTAAATTGATTGTATTTTTCCTTACTTTTTTGAGGCCTAAAGGAAACCTAAGCATAGAGGCAAAATAATGCCCCTCTTGTCTAGATTTCTTGGCCCAAATTAGGGTCCCAATATGGGACAGGGCCCGAAGGGCCCAGCCCGGGCCAGCAAATGGGGGACCAAATGGTCCCCCATCAGCTAGCAAGAGCTAGCCGTTGGAGGCCCCAACGGCTAGTTCTTAAACTAGCCGTTGGAAGCCTCCAACGGCTAGCTAGAGGAGAGAGCATTATGCTCTCTCCACTCTTCCATTCTCCCATTCTTTCTCCCTCTCCTTTTTTCTATAAATAGGGATTGACCTCCCCTTGTAAACTATGAAAAAAGTTCTCTTATTATGTACAAGAATTGCTCTCAAATTCAATGAACTTCTAAATTTTAGTTTGTTCTTCTTACTTTGAATTTCAACATGGTATCAGAGCGGGTTCACAATCCGTCTCTCAACTTCAAAGATGATCCAAAGTGGGTTCTTTTAATGCAAGGTATGCTGAATATTTGTGAGGAACTAAATCTCATTTTTAAAGAGCCATTTGGATCCTATAAATTCAAAGGGCTGTGGAAGACTTTGCAACAATGTATCTCCAATACAAGAGCTCTTCCATCCTATGAAGAAGTGAAACGTAAAAGGGGAGAAATGAGCAGAATAAAGGGTCAACAAATTTGTAAAAAGTTCCTCAAATTCGGCCCCCAAGGAAATGAAAAAGCATCCCCACTCTTGGACAACAAAGTTGATCACAAAGAGGCTGTCCATCCAAGTCTAAAATCCTCCAATTTCAGCCTTCAAGAAGCTATCCAACAAAGAAGATCTTATGCTTCCGTAGTGGCCGGATGTGTTGCCCAATGTGGAACCCTTCAAGATAAATTGGATATTCACTTGAAGAGGTCTCTACATTCGGCACACATGGATGGTAATAAACAAAACTCTACTTCTTATTTTGAAAAATTTCTTGTAGATTCCGGCACAGATCACCACATGGTTAGGGATAGGAAGAAATTTAAATGCTTTAAAAAACTCCCAAATCGAAAGATAGTGAGAGTTGCTAATGGGCAAGATTTGGAAGTAAAGCAAATGGGAGAAGTTGAAATTTTTGGAAAATCCTCAAGTGCCCTTTATGTTCCCCAACTTACTTCTGATCTTTTGTCCATTAGTAAAGCCACAAAAGACCTAGGGTGTAGAGCCATTTTTGATCCAGACATAGTCACATTCCATGACTTAAACACTAACCAAATGATTGGAAAAGGATTTCAAAGGGGGGGCCTATATTACTTGGACGAAGGGCAACATGCATTCACTACTCACATGAATAATGATGCCTCCCTTTGGCATGCTCGATTAGGGCATCTAAACAACAAGGCATTGAATCATCTTCTCCCAAATTTGAATATAGAAAACAAATCTTGTGAAGCATGCATCTTAGGGAAAGAAACAAGAACTACATACCCTAGTTCAGAAAGTGAATATATCACACCATTTGAATTAGTTCACTCGGACATTTGGACTTCTCCTATCGTATCACACCTAGGGTATAAATACTTCATCACATTTATTGATCAAAAGACTAGATACACTTGGGTATACCTTTTGCATTCTAAAGATCAAGCTTTTGAAGCACTCAAAAGCTATTTTAAGTATGTGACCAACCTTTACAATGCTAAAATCAAAGCTTTTAGATCTGATCATGGTGGGGAATACACAAGCCATAAATTTGAAAACTTTCTAAATGAGAATGGCATTCTTCATCAAAAATCATGTGTTTACACACCCCAACAAAATGGGGTAGCTGAAAGAAAGAATAGGCATATATTGGAAACCGCAAGAGCCATGATGATCCATGCTAATGTGCCCAAGAAATTTTGGTGTGATGCGGTTAAAACCGCAGTCCATGTAATAAACTTAATGCCTTCCGAGATTCTAAAAGGCAAATCACCTTTAGAAGTGCTCCTAGCAAGAAAAACAAAGATTTCCCATCTTAGAGTTTTTGGTTGTGTATGCTATATCCACATTCCCTCACAATTCAGAGACAAATTAGACCATAAAGGAAGGAAATGCCTATTCCTAGGTTATGCAATATTTGAAAAAGGATATAAATGTTATGATCCTAAGACTAACAAAACATACACATCTAAAGATGTGATATTTGTGGAAAAAGAATCATTTTTTTCAGGGAAAGAAGAACATGAAGTACCAAGGCAAAATACTCCAATTAGTTCTTCGGATTTCCTAGTTCTTCCATACCAGCCTTTAGCAAATGAAATCCAAAATAATCCTCAAATGGAAGGAGAGAATACTCAAGGCAATGAAGATTCTACCTCTTCAGAAGAAGACCCCTCAAATGATTCAGGGGGAGCTCAAAATTCAGAACAAACCGAGGATCCCAATTCTGAAAATTCGGATGAAGCACCTCCTTCTCCACCACCTCCTCTTAGAAGATCAACAAGACTAAGACTTCCTCCATCCGAATGGATCAACCAAAGAGTGTTTTACAACTCTGAAGTGACTTTGCATCCCATTTCTGATTACTACACTACCTCACATGTCTCCACAAAACACCAAGCATACTTAAACAAGATTGACAAAGAGGTGGAACCTAGATTTTTTGAAGAAGCAAAACAAGATCCTAGGTGGGTGCAAGCCATGAAAGAAGAGATAGATGCTCTTACCAAAAATGGAACTTGGGAGATTACTCATTTGCCCAAAAACAAGAAGGCCGTAGGATGCAAATGGGTATATAAAATCAAACATAAAAGTGATGGATCAATCGATCGCTTCAAGGCAAGATTAGTGGCAAAAGGATTTACTCAAGCATACGGAATAGACTACAAGGAAACCTATGCTCCGGTAGCAAAAATGAACACCATTAAAGTACTTATGTCCTTGGCCATGAATCATGAATGGAACATGTATCAAATGGATGTTGCTAATGCATTCCTTCAAGGAAATCTAGAAGAAGAAGTCTATATGCAACCACCTCAAGGGTTCCAACATCATGAAGGAAAAGTATGCAAACTCCGCAAGGCTATCTATGGATTGAAACAATCTCCTAGAGCCTGGTATGTCAAACTAAGCCAAGCCTTCCTTAGTTATGGTTTCTTAAAATGCAATAGTGATTCATCTCTCTTTGTTAAAAAAGAAAATGGAAAAACAACTATTGCTCTAGTATATGTAGATGATATTATCATCACAGGAAATAACACACACCACATAGAACTAGTTAGAAATTTCTTGAAAAATAGATTTGAAATTAAGGATTTAGGGAAACTAAAGTATTTCTTAGGAATTGAACTAGCCTATTGTCCCAATGGGCTAGTCCTTTCCCAAAGAAAGTATGCTCTTGACTTGTTGCAGGAAACAGGGAAGCTAGGAGCAAAACCAGCATGCAGTCCCGTCTCTACATCAGGACCTCTGATAGATGATGAAGAACCCTTTATGGACATAGAGAGATATCAGAGGCTCGTAGGACGATTGATTTATCTCACCATCACTAGGCCTGATATTTCCTTTGCCGTTAGCCAAGTGAGTCAACATATGCATGCTCCAAAGAAAGGTCATTGGAGAGCAGCTGAAAGGATCCTTCATTACATTAAAGGATCACCTGGGCTAGGCATTTGGATGAAAAATAACAAAAATTCAGAAATTGAAGGATATTGTGATGCGGATTGGGCCGGAGATATCAAGGATAGGAGATCAACATCCGGATATTGCATGTTTGTAGGAGGCAATTTAGTTGCATGGAAGAGCAAAAAGCAACATGTGGTGTCTAGGTCAAGTTCGGAAGCCGAATATAGGGCAATGGCATCAGCCGCAAGTGAGATCGTATGGCTTAAAGCCTTGATAGAAGAACTTGGGTTTAGAGTTACAACTCCTATCAAGCTTCATTGTGACAATCAATCCGCAATTCATATCGCATCAAATCCGGTCTTCCATGAAAGGACCAAACACATAGAGGTCGATTGTCACTTTATTCGGCAAAAGGTAGAAGAAAGACTTATTACTACTCCTCACATCAAAGGAAAAAATCAACTTGCGGACATCTTCACTAAGGGAGGAACGGCAGCTCATCTTCAAGATATCTTGGGCAAGTTGGGCACTATTGACATATATGCACCCAACTTGAGGGGGAGTGTTGAAATGAAGAACACTTAGGGTACTCAATTACCCCTAAATTGATTGTATTTTTCCTTACTTTTTTGAGGCCTAAAGGAAACCTAAGCATAGAGACCAAATGGTCCCCCATCAGCTAGCAAGAGCTAGCCGTTGGAGGCCCCAACGGCTAGTTCTTAAACTAGCCGTTGGAAGCCTCCAACGGCTAGCTAGAGGAGAGAGCATTATGCTCTCTCCACTCTTCCATTCTCCCATTCTTTCTCCCTCTCCTTTTTTCTATAAATAGGGATTGACCTCCCCTTGTAAACTATGAAAAAAGTTCTCTTATTATGTACAAGAATTGCTCTCAAATTCAATGAACTTCTAAATTTTAGTTTGTTCTTCTTACTTTGAATTTCAACATCATTCATTCCATCTTTATACCAAGGTTCTTAATCTAGTGATAAACGGGTTTAAGGTCATATACCTTAGATTCTTCCTCCTTTAGGGCAAGGGTTGAGATTTTTAATTCCACCGGTTCAAATAATTCGTTGGGACGATTTTTTGGGCTAAATTAATTTGTTCGTGGGTTTTGGGGTTTTTATACCCAACGGGTTCACATCAGTTGGTATTAGAGCCAATCCAGGTTTTTTTTTTGTTTTCCTTCGAATTATTCTTATTTAATCTTTTTTTCCTTTTCTGTGTCTGAAAACTCTTCATTCGTTGGTTTATTTTTTATTTTTGGTGTACTTATTCTTTATTTTTGTGTTGTCATATTCCAAAAAAAAAACCACAAAAAAAAGAGGCCGTGAAAAAAGAAAAAAAAAAGAAGAAGGGCCAAAAAAAATAGGGAGAAAAAAAAAGACCCACAAAAAAAAGAGAAGAGAAAAAAAAAAGGGGTAGTTTTTAAATTTTGCAAAATTGATAATTTTTCATTTTGTGATTTTCTTTAAATTTGACAAATTTTAAAGTGTTATTACTAAATTTGAATTAGAATTTTCTAATTTTTTTGGTTGTGTTTGAAATATTTCCTTGAATTTGTTTAAATTTCTAAATTTTCTAAAAAAGAGAAGAGAATGTTCTTGAAGTTATGACTTGTGTACTCTCTCCCCCATGATCTGATCTAAGGACCTTTATGTTGGCATTATAAAGCTTGGTTACATATTTTACATATCTCTTGAGTGCTTCAAGAGCTTGGTCCTTGCTGTTCAAAAGGTAAATCCAAGTGTATCTAGTTTTATGGTCAATGAAAGTAATGAAATATTTGTATCCTAAGTGTGAAAAGATAGGAGAAGTTCAAACATCAGAATATACTAAATCAAATGCATTTTCATATATTGTTTCAGAACTTGGGTACATTGTTCGGGTTTGCTTTGCCAAAATACAAGCTTTGCCAAAATACAAGCTTTACAATATCTATTCTCAAAATTTAAAGTTGGAAATAGATGTTTTAAAGTTCGATCACTAGGATGCCCTAATCGCACATGTCAAAGAGATGAGTTTTTCTTGACGCGAGCTATGAATGCATATTGTTCTTGATCCAAAAAGTATAGGTCTCCTCTTCTAGTACCTTTGCCAATCAATTGATTCGACTTGAGATTCTAAAAAGAGACAGAATTTGGATAAAAAACAACTCTACATTCTTGATCCTTAGTGATTCTCCCTATAGACAGCAAGTTTGAAGTAAGTTAGGGAGTTTTTTAAAACGTTTGATTTTTGATTTATCCCTAACTATATGATGTTCGGTGCCCGAATCAATGAAAAAATTTTCAGAATTTAAATGAGTAGAGGGTTTTTGAATTGTACCAACAAAGGGGGTGAGTTGTTGTAGCCTCTTTGTTGCGTCTTCAAGAGTGGCTTTGAGGGCTGCTATCTCGACCATAGAGGGCGTTTGAGTGACAGCTTGTTGGGCCATGGCATGAGGGCCGGAGCTTGAAGAAGTGAGGACAGAACTTTGATCTCTCGGCTTGAATGATTTTGGCCTCAAGTGTGGATGCAAGTGCCAACATTTGTCTTTTGTATGACCCTTCTTCTTGCAATGAGAGCATACATCTCTTTTGGGCATTTGAAGCACCTTGGCAGCCATGAGTTCTTCTTGGGCAGCCGCAAAGCCATGAACTTCCATCCTTTACTTTGAGCTTTCCTCAATTCGCATGCTAATCTTGGCACGTTGAATTATATTTTGAACCTCTCCAAATGAAGGAAATTTCTTCATTCGAAGTATTTCTTGCCGAAGATGTGTGTATGACTCATCTAGCCCCATGAGCAAAGAGAAGATTTTGTCTTCCTCATTTCTTTTTTGAATGATCTTTAGATCGATGGAGTCCGACCGAAGAGTCATTAGCTCATTCCACATGTCGGTGAAATCTCTAAAATATTGAGGAAGTGTTTTTCCTTCTTTCTTGATGGTTACAATTTGCCTTTTGAGTTTGAAGATTCTTCCAAGGTTGGACTCTTGACCATAGAGCGAGAATATTGTGTCCCATGTTACTTTGGCAATTGGAGCACACGTCACCATGGCCTTGTGAGTTTCATCCATGGAGTTGAGAAGTAGAAAGAATACATGATCGTCCCTCTTTGATGTGAACCCGTTGGGTATAAAAACCCTAGAACCCACAAACAAGTTAATTTAGCCCAAAAATTGTCCCAACGAATAATTTGAACCGGTGGAATTAAAGATCTCAACCCTTGCCCTAAAGGAGGAAAAACCTAAGGTATATGACCTTAGACCCGTTTCTCACTAGATCAAGAACTTTGGTATATAGATGGAATGAATGACGTCACAATCTAAATGGTTCGAAACCTAGATTGATAAGTCAAAGAACTAAACAAGACTCATATCTTGAATAAGTTCAAAATTCTCAAAAGAACAAGACTTGTGTGAAAAATCCTCACAATTTTATTAATTCTCTCAAAAGTGTTGTTTTACACAATGTATAATGGCCTATTTATAGTCTAAAGGTAAAAACATAATTGGCAACTAAAAATTTAGAAACTCTCTAAATAATAAAGAATTAGGAAACTAAACATAAGTTACAAAAAAAATAAAAATTAGGAAACTAAATAAATCAAACTACTTTGACTAAGTCTTGCTGCTATTTTTCTTCATTTTCGTCCTCCCTTGGTCTTGGGTAGTTTTGGGCCTTTTATTCTTCCAACTGGGCTTGTATAAGCATAATTAAGGCCCCTTTGGGTTCTATATTTATTTGGGCTCTAATTTCTTGTTGTAAAACTCCCTGAATTAAGTTATTCAGTGCTTTTTTGAATCTTTTAACTCGGGCCTTTGTCACCGGCCCAACTGGGACTTGAGTTGGGTCTCGTGAATTCCTTGCAATCTTGATGATCTCATCATTCCCCTCCTCTTGAGAAAGATTTGTCCTCAAATCGTCACCTACATCAAAAGGACTCAAGTCAGTAATATTGAAAGTAGCACTAACATGATACTCACCTGGTAAATCAAGTTTGTAAGCATTGTCGTTGATCCGTTCTAACACTTGAAAAGGACCATCTCCTCGGGGCAACAACTTGGAACGTCTCTGTGCCGGAAATCTTTCCTTCCGCATGTGTAACCAAAGCCAATTACCGGGTTCAAAAATCAACTTGTGACGTCCCTTGTTAGCTTGTTTGATTATTGTTCGGTCCTCCTCTCTATATTGAACCGTACTTTCTCGTGAAGTTGTTTTACAAATTCTGCTTTTCTCTTACTATCTAAATTCACTTGCTCAGAAATAGCTAAAGGTAAGAAATCCAAAGGAGTTAAAGGATTAAAACCATAAACAATTTCAAACGGTGAGAATTTAGTAGTAGAGTGAACAGCACAATTATATGCAAACTCAACATGTGGCAAACATTCTTTCCAAGTTTTAATATTTTTACCAATGACAGCCCTCAACAAAGTGGATAAAGTTCTGTTGACTACTTCTGTTTGACCATCAGTTTGAGGATGACAAGTTGTTGAAAATAAAAGTTTCGTTCCTAACTTTCCCCATAATGTCTTCCAAAAATAACTCAGGAACTTAGTATCCCGATCTGAAACGATTGTTCTAGGCATCCCATGTAACCTAACAATTTCCCTAAAAAATAATTCCGCAATATTAGAAGCATTGTCAGATTTATGACAAGGAATAAAATGAGCCATCTTAGAAAATCGATCTACAACTACAAAGATCGAATCTCGTCCATATTTATTCTTAGGTAAACCCAAAACAAAATCCATTGAAATGTCAATCCAAGGTGAACTAGGAATAGGTAGGGGTGTGTAAAGACCATTAGGTTGAACCTTAGATTTAGCTTGCCTACAGGTAATACATCTACCACAAAATCTCTCAATGTCTCGTTTCATGTGTGGCCAATAAAAGTACTCTTGTAAAATTGCCAAGATTTTAGCAACTCCAAAATGTCCCATTAACCCTCCGCTATGAGATTCTCAAACTAACAATTCTCTCAATGAACAATTTGGCATGCATAACTTATTTTCTCTAAACAAAAAGTTCTCATGCCTATAGAATTTGCCCTCTGCAGACTTTTCACATGCACTATAAATTTCTCCAAAATCATGGTCATCATGATAAATCTCTTTAATATGCTCAAAACCAAGAAATTTAGCATCAAGAGTAGAGATTAAAGCATACCTGCGTGAAAGTGCATCCGCAACTACATTCTCCTTACCTTGTTTATATCGAATGACATAAGGAAAAGTTTCGATAAATTCCATCCATCGAGCATGTCTCTTATTCAGCTTATGTTGACTTTTCAAATGTTTCAAGGATTCATGATCCGTACGAATCACAAATTCTTTCGGCCACAAATAGTGTTGTCATGTCTCCAAAGCTCGAACCAAGGCGTACAATTCTTTGTCATAGGTAGGATAGTTAAGTGCAGCCCCGCTTAACTTCTTGCTAAAGTATGCAAGTGGTCTTTCATCCGTTATGTTGTTGATGGCTTGGCAGTCAACACACATCCTCCATGTTCCATCTTTCTTAAGTACTAAAATCACCGGAACTGCACATAAACTCATACTTTCTCTCACATGCCCCTTTTCCATTAACTCTTCGACTTGTCTTTGAAGCTCCTTCGCCTCTTCTGGATTGCTTCTATATGCTGGACGATTTGGAATTGATGCACCAGGTATGAAATCAATTTGATGTTCATTACCCCGGATAGGTGGCAAACCTTGGGGTAGCTCTTCAGGAAACACATCTTCGAATTCCTGCAAAAGAGAAACAATAATACTCGGCAAAGAAGGGTTAAGTAGGTCAGTGTTTAAAAGGAATTCCTTGTACATAAGTACAATCATTGGCCGTCTTGAGAGCATCGCTTGCTTAACCTCACTTGTTTTGGCATAAAAATTCTGTTGTTTTCTCTCGGATTTTACCTCATTGGCCGAACTTTTCTCTTTTTTCTCTTTCTCATCAAATTCGGTATTTCTCTCTTCTTTTCTCTCTTTTTTCTCTTCTCTCAACCCATTTTGATCTTTTTGTTTCTGTTGCTCACTCAATTTTTGCAACCTCACTCGGTCTTCATAGACTTGCTTTGGTGTCATCGGAATTAGAGTGATTTTTCGTTGGTTGAACATGAATGAATATTTGTTGGTGAAGCCGTCATGTTGCACATGTCGATCAAATTGCCAAGGCCTTCCTAAAAAAATATGCCCAGCCTGCATTGGCACCACATCACATAACACCTCATCTTCATATTTTTCAATCCGGAATGGTATAACAACATGTTTTGTAACCCTCACTTCTCCACTATCATTCAACCATTGTAGCTTGTATGGTTGAGAATGTTTAGTGGTTGTCAAATTCAGCTTTTCTACTAAAGTCTTACTCGCAACATTAGTAAAACTACCACCGTCAATGATCAAAATGCATACCTTGTCTTTCAAATGGCAACGAGTGTGAAAGATATTCTCCCGTTGTACTTCTTCATCTCCTTTGCCTTGTAAGCTTAAGGCTCGACATGTTACTAGCGTTAACATCTCACCATGTTCAGCCCCATACTCCTCAGCTCCGATGGGGACGTCTTCCAATGGAGGCAAACAATCAATGTCACCTTCATCTTCAGACTCGATTGCACCATTTTCCCGAATCACCATAACTCGCTTGTTTGGACATTGGCTAGCTATATGTCCTCGTCCCTGGCACCTGAAGCATTTAATTTCACTAGATCGAGTTAAAGTAGGGGTTGACTTACTTTGAGAAGTTGTGGTGGAGATAACAGGTTTATATTCAGGTTTAACTCTGGAGATGGCTGAATTTTCTTCTTTTTTCGGGTAGCTCATTCTCCAAGATGTTGCATTCGGATTCTGTGGTGTTGGTTTTGGTCGTGTGTTACCTCTTTTGAGCTGCCTTTCAACCTTGATTGCCATATGTACTAAATCCTCCAACTCCACATAATGGTGAATCTCGATCGTGTTAGCAATATCTCGATTTAAACCATTCAAAAATCTAGCCATCGTCGCCTCTCTACTTCTTCCACATTAGCTCGAATCATAGTCATCTCCATCTCTTTGTAATACTTATCTACGCTTCGATTACCTTGGTGGAGACTCTGTAACTTGAGATATAAATCCTTATAGTAATGACTCAGCACAAATCGTCTTCTCATCACCCTCTTCATCTCACCCCAAGTTTCAATGGGTCGATCCCCATTCCGTCGTCTCTTGATGCACATCTGATCCCACCATACAATTGCATAATCAGTAAACTCAATAACAGCAAGTTTAACCTTCTTTAATTCAGAATAGCTGTGACAATCAAAAACTAACTCAATCTTCTTTTCCCACTCAAGATATGCTTCGGGATCACTTTTACCTTGAAACGACGGAATTTTCATTTTGATACTACCTAAATTGTTGTCTACCCGATTATTAACTTCTCTATTTCGACCAAGTCTCCTATGACTACCCACTGACAATCTATCAAACTCCTCTTCTAACCCATCCCCTTCAAACTCATCCACTACTTCAGTTTCTCTTTGATAAATCCTGTTCCTCCTGGAGGGGGTTGGCACTATTGATGGTTGTCCCCTTTGCGACCCCTCTTCCACCTTATCCAACCTTTCATGTATAAGATCTAACTCCCTATTCATCATCCGTCTCATCTCCCCCATAAATGCTTGTAGTTGTAGATTCGACCCAACTTGTGGTTGAACCTCCTCACTTATGTTATCTTTTTGATTTTGGGTCATGATTGAAATCTGCAAGACAATATTAGAATACAATAGGAAAGAAACTCACCACACTCCCTCACGTATTTCACTAAAAAATAATGATTCACTCAAATCCACTCGTGTTTCACTCTATGTATTTGGCTTTTATTTTTAATGAATTCTCTCTTACCTTTTACCACTCTACTTCACTTAGTCAAGTTCTTTATTGAACTCGAGAACTCAACTCAAAAATAATTGTCTTGTGAAATTCAATGACTTATATAGAAGAAAGTATAACAAGAAAAGTAAGAAGGAAAGAGAAAAATAAGGAATAAGAAAAGTAGTAAATTTAAAAAGAAATTTCTAAATTAGAAAGGAAACAACCAAGGAATGAGATAAATAATGAAGGTGAACAAATAAGGAAGTAGTTCATGAAAGGATAACAAATATGGAAGGTTTGAATTTGGGTAAGTGTACAAATAAGGAAATATTTCAAACCCAACCAAAAAAAATTTAGAAAATTCTGATTCAAATTTGGTAATAACACTTTAAAATTTGCCAAATTTAAACAAAATCACAAAATGGGGAATTATCAATTTTGCAAAATTTGAAAACTGCCCCCTTTTTTTTTCACGGCCTCTTCTCTTTTCTTTTTTTTTTCCTTTTTTTTCCCTTCTTTTTTTTTCTTTTTTTTTTTCACCACCTCTTTTTTTTTGTGGGTTCTTTTTTTTTTTTTGGCCCTTTTTTTTTTGGGGAATATGACAGTTCAAAAATAATGAATAAGTATACCAAAAATAAGAAATAAACCAACGAATGAAGAGTTTTCAGACAAAAAAGAAAAAAAAAATTAAATAAAAATAATTCGAAGGAAGAAAAAAAAAACCTGGATTGGCTCTGATACCAACTGATGTGAACCCGTTGGGTATAAAAACCCTAGAACCCACGAACAAGTTAATTTAGCCCAAAAATCGTCCCAACGAATTATTTGAACCGGTGGAATTAAAGACCTCAACCCTTGCCCTAAAGGAGGAAAAACCTAAGGTATATGACCTTAGACCCGTTTCTCACTAGATCAAGAACTTTGATATAAAGATGGAATGAATGATGCCACAATCTAGATGGTTCGAAACCTAAATTGATAAGTCAAAAAACTAAACAAGACTCGTATCTTGAATAAGTTCAAAGTTCTCAAAAGAACAAGATTTGTGTGAAGAATCCTCACAATTTTATTAATTCTCTCAAAAGTGTTGTTTTACACAATGTATAATGGCCTATTTATAGCCTAAAGGTAAAAACATAATTGACAACTAAAAATTTAGAAACTCTCTAAATAATAAAGAATTAGGAAACTAAACATAAGTTACAAAAAAAATAAAAATTAGGAAACTAAATAAATTAAACTAGTTTGACCAAGTCTTGCTGCTATTTTTCTTCATTTTCGTCCTCCCTTGGTTTTGGGTAGTTTTGGGCCTTTTATTCTTCCAACTGGGCTTGTATTAGCATAATTAAGACCCCTTTGGGTTCTATATTTATTTGGGCTCCAATTTTTTGTTGTAAAGCTCCCTGAATTAAGTTATTCAGTACTTCTTTGAATATTTTAACTCGGGCCTTTGTCACCGGCCCAACTGGGACTTGAGTTGGGTCTCGTGAATTCCTTGCAATCTTGATGATCTCATCACTCTTCTTCGACACTCTAAAGTTTGGATCGGAGTCTTCCTGTAGCTCATCAAGAATGTGACCTTCTAGATTGTGAAGATTTAGAGCCATTCTCATCACACTAGCCCATTGATAGTAATTTCCTCCTTTTAATTGAATGGAGGAAATATTTTGGAATTGGGTGATGTTGATGGAAGGTGGAGGGTCATCCATCCTTGAAGAGGAAGGGATCGAAGTTTGCTCTGATATCATGTTGAAATATCAAAGTCTAAAGACAAAGAAAGTATGAAATAAATTCTAAATTTATTGAAAAACAATGAGAGAATACATTGGTGATTGAGAACATTGAATCATGGTTTTAGGAGATACAATGAGGTTCTATTTATAGAGAAAAGGAAAAAATAGCCAGTAGATAGTGATTCAAAAGCAATATTCCTGTTGGAGCTTAAACCCCAAGGAATTCCAACAGCTAGTTTTTTTACTATTGAAATATATACTGCCCAAACTGCCCCTAGCTATTTGGGTTTGCTTCCTAGACTTTTCTCCAAACTTTTGGGCTTCCTTGGGCCTATTTTTGAATGTATTTTGGGTTGGTTTAGGCTACCCAAATGGGCCATGTTTGCTGACAATGCAGGCTGATTTTTGGGCTTCTAAGTAGATACACTTGGTTGGTGATGAAAATGGGTTAAGTTAACATTCTTTTCAACAACTTGGTCAAAATAGTTTGGTTTAGTTAGTTTCCTAATTTTTATTTTTTGTAATTTATGTTTAGTTTTATAATTTTTTATTGTTTAGAGAGTTACTAAATTTTTAGTTGTCAATTAAGTCTTTACCTTTAAGTTATAAATAGGTCATTGCACATTGTGTAAAAAAACAACACTTTTGGAGAGAAATAAAAAAATTGTGCGGGTTCTTCACACAGATTTTGTTCTTTTGAGAACTTTGAATTTATTCAAGATAGGTGCCTTGTATAGTTCTTTGACTTATCAATCTAGGTTTCGAATCATCTAGATTGTGGCGTTATTCATTCTATCTTTATACCAAGGTTCTTGATCTAGTGAGAAACGGGTCTAAGGTCATATACCTTAGGTTCTTCCTCCTTTAGGGCAAGGGTTGAGATCTTTAATTCCACCGGTTCAAATAATTCGTTGAAACGATTTTTAGGCTAAATTAACTTGTTCGTGGCGGGTTTCTATACCTAACGGATTCACATCAGTTGGTATCAGAGCCAATCCAATTTTTTTTTTCCTTCGAATTATTCTTATTTAATTTTATTTCTTTTTTGTGTCTGAAAACTCTTCATTCGTTGGTTTATTTTTTATTTTTAGTGTATTTATTCTTTATTTTTGTGCTGCCATATTCCAAAAAAAGAAGAAGGGCCAAAAAAAAGGAGAAAAAAATGACCCACAAAAAAAAGAGGCCGTAAAAAAAAAAAAAAGAAGGGCCAAAAAAATAGGGAAAAAAAGACCCACAAAAAAAAAGAAGAGGCCGTGAAAAAAAAAACAGTTTTCAAATTTTGCAAAATTGATTTTGTGATTTTGTTCAAATTTGGCAAGTTCTAAAGTGTTATCACCAAATTTGAATTAGAATTTTCTAAATTTTTTGGTTGGGTTTGACATATTTCCTTATTTGTGCACTTACCCAAATTCAAATCTTCCATATTTATTCTCCTTTCATGAATTTCTTCCTTATTTGTTCACCTTTCTTATTTATCTCATTCCTTGTCTGTTTCCTTTCTAATTTAGAATTTTTTTAAAAAAAAAATTGCTACTATCCTTATTCCTTATTTTTTTTCTTTCCTTCTTACTTTTCTTGTTATACTTTCTTCTATATAAGTCATTGAATTTCACAGGACAAATTATTTTTGCGTTGAGTTCTTAAGTTCAATAAAAAACTTGACTAAGTGAAGTATAGTGGTAAAAGGCAAGAGAGAATTCATTAAAAATAAAAACTAAATTCAAAGAGTGAAACACAAGTGGATTTGGGTGAATCATTATTTTTGAGTGAAATACGTGAGGGAGGTGGTGAGTTTCTTTCTTATTTTCTAACATTGTCTTGCAAATTCCAATCATAACTCAAAATCAAAAAGATAACATCAGTGAGGAGATTCAACCACAGATTGGGTTGAATCTACAACTATAAACATTTGTGGGGGAGATGAGATGGATGATGAAGAGAGAGTTACATCTTATACATGAAAGGTTGGATAGGGTGGAAGAGGGGTCGCAATGGGGGAAACCATCAATAGTGCCAACCCCCTCCAAAAGGAATAAGTTTCATCAAAGAGAAACTGAAGTTGTGGATGAATTTGAAGGGGATGGGTTAGAAGAGGAGTTTGATAGGTTGTCAGTGGGTAGTCATAGGAGACTTGGTCAAAATAGAGAAGTTAATAATCGGGTGGACAACAACTTAGGTATATCAAGAAAAAAATTCAGTCGTTTTAAGGTAAAAGTGATCCCGAAGCATATCTTGAGTGGGAAAAAAAGATTGAGTTAGTTTTTTATTGTCACAGCTATTCTGAATTAAAGAAGGTTAAATTTGCTGTTATTGAGTTTACTGATTATGCAATTGTATGATGGGATCAGTTGTGCATTAATAGACGACGGCAAGGGGATCGACCTATTGATACTTGGGGTGCGATGAATGAGACGTCGATTTGTGCCGAGTCATTACTATAGGGATTTATATCTCAAGTTGCAGAGTCTCCACCAAGGTAATCGAAGCGTAGATGAGTATTACAAAGAGATGGAGATGGTTATGATTCGAGCCAATGTGGAAGAATATAGACGGTGGCTAGATTTTTGAATGGTTTAAATCGAGAGATTGCCAACACGATCGAGCTTCACCATTATGTGGAGTTGGATGATTTAGTACATATATGACAATCAAGGTTCAGAGGCAGCTCAAGAGAGGCAACACATGACCAAAACCAACACCACAGATTCTAAATGCAACATCTTGGAGAATAAGCTACCCAAAGAAAGAAGAAAATTCAACTATCTCCAAAGTTAAGCCTGAACATAAACCAGCTGTCTCTACCACGACTTCTCAAACTAAGTCAACCCCTACTTTAACTCAATCTAGTGAGATTAAATGCTTCAGGTGTCAGGGAAAAGGACATATAGCTAGCCAATGTCCAAACAAGCGAGTTATGGTGATTCGGGAAAATGGTGTAATCAAATCTGAAGATAAAGGTGACATTGATTGTTTGCCTCCATTGGAAGACATCCCCATCGGAGCTGAGGAGTATGGGGCTGAACATGGTGAGATGTTAGCACTAGTAACATGTCGAGCCTTAAGTTTACAAGCCAGAGGAGATGAAGAAGAAATACAACGGGAGAATATCTTTCATACTTGTTGCCATGTGAAAGACAAGGCATGCATTTTGATGATTAACGGTGGTAGTTTTACTAATGTTGCGAGTACGACCTTAGTGGAAAAGCTGAATTTATCAACCACTAAACATTCTCAACCATACAAGTATCAATGGTTGAATGATAGTGGAGAAGTGAGGGTTACAAAGCAAGTTGTTGTGCCATCCCGGATCAGAAAATATAAAGATGATGTGTTATGTGATGTGGTACCAATGCAGGCTGGGCATATTTTGTTAGGAAGGCCTTGGCAATTTGATCGACATGTGCAACATGACGGCTTCACTAACAAATATTCATTCATATTCAACCAACAAAAAATCACTGTAATTTCGATGACACCAAAACAAGTCTATAAAGACCAAATGAGGTTGTAAAAATTGAGTGAGCAACAGAAACAAAAAGATCAAAATGGGTTGAGAGAAGAGAAAAATGAGAGAAAAGAAGAGAGAAAGGCCGAATTTGGTGAGAAAGAGAAAAGAGAAAAAAGTTCGGTCAATGAGGTAAAATCCGAGAGAAAACAAAAGAATTTCTATGCCAAAACAAGTGAGGTTAAGCAAGCGATACTCTCAAGATGGCCAATGATTGTACTTATGTACAAAGAATTCCTTTTAAGCACCGACCAACTTAATCCTTCTTTGCCGAGTGTTATTGTTTCTCTTTTGTAGGAATTCGAAAATGTGTTTCCTAAAGAGTTACCCCAAGGTTTGCCATCTATCAGAGGGTGCCATCTATTAGAGGGATTGAACATCAAATTGATTTCAGACCCGGTGCATCAATTCCAAATCGTCCAGCATATAGAAGCAATCCAGAAGAGGCGAAGGAGTTTTAAAGCCAAGTCGAAGAGTTAATGGAAAAGGGGCATGTGAGAAAAGTATGAGTCCATGTGCAGTTCTGGTGATTTTGGTACCTAAGAAAGATGGGACATGGAGGATGTGTGTTGACTGTCGAGCAATCATCAACATAATGGTAAGATATCGACACTCTATTCCTCGTTTAGATGACATGTTAGATGAGTTGCATGGTGCTTGTGTGTTTTCTAAAATTGATCTTAAAAGTGGGTATCATCAAATACGAATGAAAGAATGAGATAAATGGAAAACAGCATTTAAAACTAAATATGGGTTGTATGAGTGGTTAGTTATACCCTTTGAATTAACCAATGCTCCTAGTACATTCATGCGCTTAATGAATTATGTTTTGCGTGCTTTTATTGGTAAATTCGTAGTTGTTGATTTTGCTGATATTTTGATATATAGCAAAAGTTTGCATGATCATGTCTTACATTTGCATTCGGTTTTAGATGTACTTAGAAAAGAAAATTTATATGCTAACCTCAAAAAGTGTATCTTCTGCACCGACAAGCTTGTTTTTCTGGGTTTTGTTGTGAGTACTAAAGGTATCGAGGTGGATGAAGAGAAGATCAAAGCCATCCAAGAATGGCCGACCCCCTCCATTATAGGTGATGTTAGAAGTTTTCATGGTCTTGCTAGTTTTTACAGGACATTCGTGAAAAATTTTAGCACTATCGCTGCACGGCACACAAAAGTCATCAAGAAAAACGTTGCATTTCAATGGAGTGAAGAGCAAGAGAAGGTGTTGCAACTTATTAAACATAAGCTTACTCATGCACCTTTACTTGCTTTACCAAACTTTTCTAAAACATTTGAAATTGAATGTGATACTTCTGGTGTAGGTATAGGCGCTGTTCTTATGCAGGATGAAAGATCACTTGCATACTTTAGCGAGAAGTTAAGCGGGGTTGCACTTAACTATCCTACCTATGACAAAGAATTGTACGTCTTGGTTCGAGCTTTGGAGACATGGCAACACTATTTGTGGTCGAAAGAATTTGTGATTCGTACGGATCATGAATCCTTAAAACATTTGAAAAGTCAACATAAGCTGAATAAGAGACATGCTCGATGGATGAAATTCATCGAAACTTTTCCTTATGTCATTCGATATAAACAAGGTAAGAAGAATGTAGTTGCGAATGTACTTTCACGCAGATATGCTTTAATCTCTACTCTTGATACTAAATTTCTTGGTTTTGAGCATATTAAAGAATTTTATCATGATGACCACGATTTTGGAGAAATTTATAGTGCTTGTGAAAAATCCGCAGAGGGCAAATTATATAGGCATGAGAACTTTTTGTTTAGAGAAAATAAGTTGTGTATGCCAAATTGTTCATTGAGAGAGTTGTTAGTTCGAGAATCTCATAGTGTAAGGTTAATGGGACATTTTGGATTCCCCAAAACCTTGTCAATTTTACAAGAGCACTTTTATTGGCCACACATGAAGCGAGACGTTGAGAGATTTTGTGGTAGATGTATTACCTATAGGCAAGCTAAATCTAGAGTTCAATCTAATGGTCTTTACACACCCTTAACTATTCCTAGTTCATCTTGGATTGACATTTCGATAGATTTTGTTTTGGGTTTACCTAATAATAAATATGGATGGGATTTGATCTTTGTTGTTGTAGATCGATTTCGAAGATGGCTCATTTTATTTCTTGTCATAAGTCTGACAATGCTTCTCATATTGCAGATTTATTATTTCAGGAGATTGTGAAGTTACATGGGATGCCTAAAACAATCGTTTCAAATCGGGATGCTAAATTCTTGAGTTACTTTTGGAAGACATTATGGGAAAAATTAGAAACGAAACTTCTATTTTCAACAACTTGTCATCCTCAAACTGATGGTCAAACGGAAGTAGTCAACAAGACTTTATCCACTTTGTTGAGAGTTGTCATTAGTAAATTCTCACTTTGTTGAGTTTGCATATAATCCTACTGTTCACTCTACTACTAAATTCTCACTGTTTGAAATTGTTTATGGTTTTAATCCTTTAACTCCTTTGGATTTCTTACCTTTACCTATTTTTTGAGCAAGTGAATTTAGATGGTAAGAAAAAGGCAGAATTTGTGAAGCAACTTTACCGGTGATTGGGTTTGGTTACACATGCGGAAGGAAAGATTTCCGGCACGGAGACGTTCCAAGTTGTTGCCCCGAGAAAATGGTCCTTTTCAAGTGCTAGAATGGATCAACGAGAATGCTTGCAGACTTGATTTACCAGGTGAGTATAATGTTAGTGCTACTTTCAATATTACTGACTTGAGTCTTTTTGATGTAGGTGACGATTTGAGGACAAATGCTTTTCAAGAAAAGGGCAATGATAAGGTCATCAAGATTGCAAGGAATTCACAAGATCCAATTCAAGTTCCAGTTAGGCCGGTGACAAGGGCCCAAGTTAAAAGATTCAAAAAAGTACTGAATAACTTAATTTAGGGAGCTTTACAACAAGAAATTGGAGTCCAAATAAATAAAGAATCAAATGGAGACTTAATTATGCTTATACAAGCCCAGTTGGAAGAATAAAAGGCCCAAACTATCCAAGACCAAGGGAGGACAAAAATAAAGAAAAATAGTAACAAGATTTTGTCAAAATAGTTTGATTTAGTTAGTTTCTTAATTTTTATTTTTTGTAATTTATGTTTAGTTTTCTAATTCTTTATTATTTAAAAAGTTACTAAATTTTTAGTTGTCAATTAAGTTTTTACCTTTAGGCTATAAATAGGCCATTACACATTGTGTAAAAGAACAACACTTTTGGAGAGCAATAATAAAATTGTGAGGGTTCTTCACACATGTCTTGTTCTTTTGAGAACTTTGAACTTATTAAAGATAGGAGTCTTGTTTAGTTTTTTGACTTATCAATCTAGGTTTCGAACCACTTAGATTGTGGCGTCATTCATTCCATCTTTATACCAAGATTCTTGATCTAGTGAGAAACAGGTCTAAAGTCATATACCTTAGGTTTTTCCTCCTTTAGGGCAAGGGTTGAGTTCTTTAATTCCACCGGTTCAAATAATTCGTTTGAATGATTTTTGGGCTAAATTAACTTATTCGTGGGTTCTAGAGTTTGTATACCCAACGGGTTCACATCACAATCTTTATAAAGATCATGTGAAATAACCCATAGGGGGTAAATACGCTGTTTGGAGATTTTTGAGTTTTTTTGTTTTTTTTTTTTTGGTTTCTTGAGATTTATAGAAGGGTATAAAAGCAGAAAATAAAAAAGAAACAGTAAACACATGATTTCATAGTGGTTCTACCATATCAATATATGTCTATTCCCAGGCTTTCTCCTAGATTTTCATTATTTCTCTCAAATATCTTATATAATTGGATTTACAAGTCCTAGTTATACCTCTCAAATCTCACAATCTTGACCCATCAATATTTACAATGCTGACATACAACCATGTACACACTTCAAAGAGAAAAACTTTCTCTTTGTCTAATTACAACAATTGAAGTTAAAAATAAAGAATAAAAGCTATGAACCTTGATGGTCTAATATAAGCTTCGTAGCGTGTACAAAGATGAAATCATAGATCATTGAGAATGTTCAGACAATAAGGAGAATCTTCGGCGATTTAAATCATAGATCAGATTCGTAAACTCCTCTCAACTCTTTTTAAAGATCTGGTGAGATATTTATAGCCTCATTTACTGTCTTCAAATAACAAATCCGTTGTGATTGTTAAGTGTTCAAACATTGGCCATAATGAACAATAAATGCTTCAACTATCTATTTGCTTTTCAGCAAAAATGAATGTTAGAAACAAAGAGCCGACTAATGGAAGCTTTCTATTGACTGTTGAATTTGAAATTCAAATTCAGTTCATGAGATTTCGACAGTATCTTAAACCTAGTTGACTATACTTCTTTTTCTGCAGTTGATTAGCTGACTGCCTTATTGTCTTCGTCGACTGAGTTTTCTTTGGATGTGTCTTATTAGTCTAAAACAACATATATTTAGTCGACCAATGTTTGAAATGATTAAGTAGCATCGACTAGTGTATCTAGTTAACCAACTATCTTTTGAAATTTAAGAGATATTTTTTGACTGATCTGTAATATCAATTTTCGGTGACTGTATATCATGTGCCACTTCTCATAATTCTAAATATATATTAATATCCTTTTGAGATATCTAAAATATAATTTTAATTATCTATTTGTTTATTTCAAAATTTCGCCTCAAAATCACTAAAACCGAAAATTTTATTGGTAAACTAAAAACCTTTTCGATAAGCGTCGACAAGGCCTAAAAAAGTCAAAAATGGGTAAGAAAAGGTCTACACATTTAAATGAAGATATTTAAATGAAATTTTACGTTTTTAAGAAATTTCGAACAAAATTTTATAGGGACAAAAATATAAATTGTTAAAAGTTAGGGGTTTAAATGTAATTAAGAAAAGTTGATGGACTAATTTACAAACCACTCAAGAATGGACAATTAGAGCCAAATGATTGGTTAAGAGGGTAACAAAGTTGATTAGTGGCCACATAGGATAGTTCCACATTTAAAGAAGTTCATTGGATGAAAGTTTATACACGAAAACTAATTGGATTAATTTGTACTTCTTTCCTTTGACGTCACTTGCCAACAAGACATGTAATGGAGTGCATGGAGCTTGCTTGAATAAAAAATTGCATGGTTTGAGTATTTAGACAAGTGGATGGTTGAGATAATGTATAGGATGATTCAAAAGGATACTTTACTAGGTTATTAAAGGAACTTGTTTTGAGGAATTTGGTTATTTCTCCTCTCATGGATTAAAATATGAAGATTCTCTCTCTAAAATTGAGTTCAACCATGAAGCCAAAGAGATAAGAGTACTGTTAGAAATTTTAATTTTAAGATGGAGATATAGAAGTATTGTATTAATTTGTTGTGATTTGATTTTTACTAAGATGATATAAAAAATTTTCAAAGATTCAAAGGGAGTGTTGGTATATATTGTTAACAAGAGAGCCTACAAGGAAGATAACATGTTTTAACTTGTGCAAGGATTAAATCATTTGTTGAGTAGTTATATTAGTATTCATACTAGCATACTAGATATTAAATTACTGATTTGAGTCTTGTTTTGTCTTGTTATGATATCTTATTTTATAGAAATTGAAAATCTAAACCGTTTATTTGTGTGTAAATCAGACTTTCTAAACTTTAAAATGGTATATTATATAAAACATTTCATAAAGGAATCAATTTTTAGTGATTTTTGGGACTTTAGCAAGATTCAGCCATTTTGTTTTCATATTTTGTGTATGACCGATACATTATACAAATTTTTAAGATATTTTCTGTATGGAATTTGGAGAAACGTAAAATATGAAAGTTGCCGATCTCTATCTTATCTTTAATTAGTAGTAGGCATAAAGTTATAGTATTTTTACTGAAATAGCACAAAAGTAATTTTTAAAGTCGAAATTGAAATTAAAAATGAATTTTATAAAATTATATACATAAAATCTAAGGATAATATAAACCACAATATTTTAGATCAATGTATTGACTTCAATTAGAGATAAGAATCACTTAAATTGGAGGAGTACACAGGGAGATATGGAGTTTCTTCCAAAATTATGCAGAGTTGAACTTTGGAAACTTAGATTTGAAATTTTCTAAGTATTGAATCTGAGATTTTGGTTTTAAAAAAAACATTTTCATATGCAATTCGTAGTCCTATGATATGATATTATCGAAATAATTGATGAATTATATATTGTTTAACCTAGGCGTAGGGTTACGTTTTTGTACGATGGGTGATTCACTCAAGAAATGAGGACAGTTAGGGAGAGTGGCGTACCTCCCTAGTCGAGATGAGTGGGACGAACTATTTCTGAATTTAAATAAAAAATAGTTTGATTAATGTTTTTATAAATAAAATTTGAAATGTGATTTAGAAATACTTTAGTGCTCGTGGCATGTCCAGAAATGATCTTTTGTGAAAATTATACCATGATATTATGATGACTGATAGTGTCATATATCTTTTATGAGTAAAGATTTATAAATGATGACATGTGACATATGTGTATAATTATGGGATGGTGTATAGTGGCTATAATACACTCCCTATCACGATATTGAGCGCTTACCTGACAGGGTGACGTGGTGGGATAACACGGGAGCAGGAGTTTGAGTCCCTTGTCTCTGACCTACAGATCCAATAAATGAGCACCACGTGAGGACTGTGTTAACACCAAGGGAAATTGGTTAAAAGAAAAATATATGTATTCATTCTTATGATATTATGATAAAAATGCATATTATTTTGAATTATACGATATGTTGCAAACGAATATAAATTTAAAAACAATGATTTGACTTGCCACTCTCAAAAATTCATTTTTTGTTATTATATAATTCTTACACTCACTCACTAAGTCTGTGGATTATACTTACCCTCTTATATTTAAAAATTTTTAAGTTATACTGCACTTGACTTATTTTGAGGTACTGGTCCATGAGTTTTATTGAGAGATGCTACTGGGTAAGTATTCCTATCCATCCTTATTTACGATTGAATCTCGCATATAAATATTATATGCAAATCGGAGGCAAATGTTTTAAAAAAATTTCTGAAAAATATTATTTTTCAAATCTTCCGCTGTATGACTTGACTTAGGAGGTCGAGCAGGGTTATGATATTAGTCATAATATTAGTATTGCGTCACCTCGGCGTGTGAATAGGACATACCTGTGCCTCGAGGAGTCGTGACGGTTTGTTCACATACTCGATCTGCGGGTTGGGGTGATGTGATCATCAAGACTACAAAAAATTTACAACATTCAACTCAAGTTCTAGTTGGGTCGGTTACAAAAGTTCGAGTTAAAAGATTCAAAAAAGTACTGAATAACTTAATTCATAGGGTTTTACAATAAGAAATTGAACCCCAAATAAATGAAGAACCAAAAGGGGACTTAATTATGCTCATACAAGCCCAGTTGGAAGAATAAAAGACTCAAAACTACCCAAAACAAAGGGAGGACGAAAATAAAGAAAAATAGCAGCAACATTTGGTCAAAATAGTTTGGTTTAGTTAGTTTTCTAATTTTTATTTTTTTTGTAATTTATGTTTTAGTTTCCTAATTCTTTATTGTTTAGAGAGTTACTAAATTTTTAGTTGCCAATTAAGTCTTCACATTTAGACTATAAATAGACCATTATATATTGTGTAAAAGACAATACTTTGGAGAGAATTAATAAAATTGTGAGGATTCTTCACACAAGTCTTGTTCTTTTGAGAAATTTGAACTTATTCAAGATAGGAGTCTTGTTTAATTTTTCGACTTATCAATCTAGATTTCGAACCATCTAGATTGTAGCGTTATTCATTCCATCTTTATACCAAGTTTCTTGATCTAGTGAGAAACGGGTTTAAGGTCATATACCTTCGGTTCTTCCTCCTTTAGGGCAAGGGTTGAGGTCTTTAATTCTATCGGTTCAAATAATTCGTTAGGACGATTTTTTGGGCTAAATTAACTTGTTCGTGGGTTCTAGGGTTTTTATATTCAACGGGTTCACATCAGTTGGTATCAGAGCAATTTCGGGTTACGCTTCGAGTTGTTCATACTTGTCTATAATTGTTCATATTTGTCTATAATTGTTCATATTTGTCTATAATTTTTCATAAAATAAAGGCAGCTTCCAATTTTTTTTCTTTTTTTTTATTGTTTCTTCTTTATTTCTTCTTTTATACTTATTTGTTCACCTTCTTTATTTTCTTCTTTTCTTCACCTTTCTTATTTAATTCATTCCATATTTGTTTCTTTCTTAATTTGGAATTTTTTCCAAATTTGTGACTTTCCTTATTTCTCACTTATTTTCCTTCTTTATTTTTCTTGTTATTCTTTTTTTTTTTCAATTTCACAAGACAATTATTTTTTGAGTTAATTTCAAAGAGTTGTTAATTCATTAAGATGGTAAGAGACATGTTTAATGGATTGAATTCATTGAGACTTTTCCCAAGCAAAATGCGGTTGCGGATGCTTTTTAACACAGGTGATGATTTGGGGATAAATTGTTGTCAAGAAGGGGTGAATGATGTGATCATTAAGACTGCAAGAAAGTTACAAGATTTAACTCAAATTCCAGTTGGGCCGGTTACAAAAGTTCGAGTTAAAAGATTCAAAAAAAGTACTGAATAACTTAATTCAGAGGGTTTTACAATAAGAAATTGAAGCCCAAATGAATAAAGAACCAAAAGGGACCTTGATTATACTCATACAAGGCCAGTTGGAAGAATAAAAGGCTCCAAACTATTCAAGACAAAGGGAGGACAAAAATAAAGAAAAATAGCAGCAAGACTTGGTCAAATAGTTTGGTTTAGCGAGTTTTCTAATTTTTATTTTTTTTGTAATTTATATTTTAGTTTCCTAATTTTTTATTGTTTAGGGAGTTACTAAATTTTTAGTTGTCAATTAAGTCTTCATATTTAGGCTATAAATAGGCCATTATACATTGTATTAAAGACAATACTTTGGAGAGAATTAATAAAATTGTGAGGATTCTTCACACAGGTCTTCAAGTACTTTATTGATGTTTCAAAGAGAGCATACAAGAGGTTGAAGGCATTTTTTCATACCTCTTAAAAGCAACTAGCTGCCCTATTTATAGAAGAAGAGAAAGAGAGTTGAGAGAGGAGAAAATAAGAGGGGAGAGAGGGCATTGCCCTCTCTATCCGTTGGACCCAACGGCTAGTAAGAACTAGCCGTTGGGCAGTCCCCAACGGCTAGTTCTTTTACTAGCCGTTGGGGGCCTTTGGCCCCTAATTTTGCTGGCCCGGGCTGGGCCCGAAGGGCCCAGCCCGAAACCCGTGGGCTAGATCCATTTAGGGCCCATTACATTGCCTCCCTTTTTACTTTACATTTGGGTCTTGATCTAAGAGCACAAAGTTTACTGGATTGGGACAACCATATGCCCTAATTGTGCTTTATTTCAACACTCCCCCTCAAGTTGGGTGTGTATATGTCTATAACACCTAACTTGCCCATATTCTTGTGAATGTGATTGGCGGTTCCCGGTTTTGTAAAGATGTCAGCAACTTGAAGATCACTTCTTGTAAAGCTAGGAATGATGAGCTTGTCTTCAATCTTTTGTCTCACAAAGTGACAATCTACCTCAATATGTTTTGTTCTTTCATGAAACACCGGATTTGAGGCTATGTGAATTGTCGATTGGTTGTCACAATAGAGTTGAATTGGAGTTGGAACTATGAACCCTAGCTCTTCAATTAGAGCCCTTAACCAAACTATTTCACTTGTTGCGGCTGCCATTGCTCTATACTCCGCTTCAGCACTTGATCTTGACACCACATGTTGTTTTTTGCTTTTCCAAGCTATTAGATTTCCTCCAACAAACATGCAATATCCTGTAGTTGATCTTCTATCTTCAGAATCTCCGGCCCAATCCGCATCACAATACCCTATGATTTGTGAGCTGCAATTTTTCTTCATCCAAATTCCCATGTCGGGTGTGCCCTTTAGGTAGTGAAGTATTCTTTCGGTGGCTCTCCAATGCTTTCTTTTTGGCTTGTGCATATGTTGGCTAACTTGTCCCACAGCAAAGGAGATATCGGGCCTTGTTATAGTGAGATAGATTAGTCTCCCTACAAGCCTTTGGTATCTCTGTTCATCCTCAAACTCTTCGTCTTCATCTTTAAGGCCACAAGAAGTGCTGATCGGACTACATGCGGGCTTGGCACCTAACTTTCCAGTTTCCTGCAAAAGATCAAGCACATACTTTCTTTGTGATAGAACAAACCCATTTGGACAATAGGCAAGTTCTATCCCTAGAAAGTACTTTAGTTTCCCTAAGTCCTTAATCTCAAACTTTGTTTGGAGAAATTTCCTAACTTGATTAATTAAGTTCAAGTCATTTCCGGTTATGATTATATCATCTACATATACTAGGACTATAATGAATTTATCTTTTAGTTTCTTAACAAAAAGAGATGAGTCACTAGTGCATTTCTTAAAGTTATGATCAAGAAGAGTAGAACTAAGTTTGGCATACCAAGCTCTTGGTGATTGTTTAAGTCCATAGATAGCTTTCTTTAATTTGCAAACTTTGTTGTCTTGATGAGAGAAACCCGGAGGAACCTCCATATACACCTCTTCTTCTAAGTCCCCTTGAAGAAAGACATTTGCAACATCCATTTGAAATAGAGGTAGAGAGTAGTTGGCAGCAAGGGATAAGAGTACACGAATGGTATTCATTTTTGCCACGGGAGCAAATGTTTCCTTGTAGTCTACTCCATAAGCTTGAGTAAAACCCTTGGCAACTAATCTTGCCTTGTATTTGTCAAGACTCCCATCACTTTTGTGTTTGATTTTGTAGACCCACTTGCACCCTACGGCTTTTTTCCCTTTTGGAAGTGTTGTTATTTCCCATGTTCCATTTTTTGCTAAAGCTTCCAACTCATCCTTCATAGCTTGCACCCACTGAGGTTGGTTTTTAGCTTCTTCAAAAGATCTTGGCTCTTCATGAAGATCTATGTTCCGAATGAATCTTTGATGGCTGCAAGAAGTATTAGCAATTGAATAATATTTGGAAATGGGATGAGAAGTTACTTTAGAGTTATAGAAGACTCTTTTGTTGATCCATTCGGAGGGAGGAAGCCTAAGCCTTGTTGATCTACGAAGAGGAAGAGGTGGTTCATCTATGATTTGTTCCTCTTGTTCTATGGCCAGCTCTTGCTCCGAATCATCTCCCCCTTGTTCTTGAATGGTTTCTTGATCAGAATGAGATAGTGAGGGATCTTCTTGAGCCGGATCTTCATGAACACTCGGAGCTGGTTCTTGTTCAATATTCGGATGAGAGGGATGATTGATACTTGGGAGAATAATGTTCCATAGATCTTGAGCTTCTCCTTTTCCATCTTGATCTTGATCTTCATTTCCTGAAAAATAAGATTCTCTTTCTACAAATATCACATCCTTGGATGTGTATAGTTTTTTGGTTAGGGGATCATAACATTTATATCCTTTTTCAAATGTTGAGTATCCTAAGAACACACATTTTCTCCCCCTTTCCTCTAACTTGTTTCTGAAATTTTCAGGTACATGGACATAGCATAAGCATCCAAAGACTCTAAGATGGGAGATATTAGGTTTTCTTCCTAAGAGTAGCTCTAATGGGGATTTACCTCCTAGAACTTGAGTGGGCATAAGATTAATGAGATGGGCAGCGGTTTTTATTGCCTCACTCCAAAATTTTTTAGGCACATTAGAATGAAACATCATGGCCCTAGCTGTTTCTAACAAGTGCCTATTTTTCCTTTCGGCAACTCCATTTTGTTGTGGAGTGTAGACACATGATTTTTGGTGCATGATCCCCTTTTCACCTAAGAAGTTTTCGAATGCATGACTAGTATACTCCCCCCCATGGTCAGACCTAATGATTTTGATGTTGGCATTGAATTGTTTGGTGACATATCTATAGTAGCTCTTAAGAGCTTCAAAAACCTCAGATTTGGTTACCAATAGGTATACCCAAGTATATCTAGTTTTGTGATCAATAAATGTCACAAAGTATTTAAAACCATTATGAGATGCTATGGGTGAGGTCCAAACATCAGAATGAACAAGTTCAAATGCATTCTCATATATAGTATTTGAAATGGGATAATACACTCTAGTTTGTTTTCCAAGAACACAAGCTTTGCAATGCCTATTTTCTACTACTAGATTTAGAAATAGACGTTTCAAAGCTAAGTCCCCAAGATGACCTAGACGAGCATGCCATAATGAATGCATTTGACTTTGGGCAGCAAAAGCTCGGTTTTCTTGATCCAAGTAGTATAGGTTGTGCCTCCTAGACCCCTTGCCAATCAAATGATTCGTTTTGAGGTCCTGAAAAACAACTTCATTAGGATCAAATGTAACTTTGCAATTTTGTTCTTTGGTTATCTTTCCAATGGATAAAAGATTAGAATTAAATTTAGGCACATATAGAGCTTTAGTTTTCTTGCCAAATAACTCAATTTCACCTTGATGATCAACTCTTAGTTTCTCACCATTAGCTACCTTAACAATCCTAGAATCAGTGAGAGGAATGAGTCTTTTAATTTTGCTCTTATCTTTTACCATATGATTATCACAACCAGAATCAATAAGCCATGAATGAGATGTATTTAAGAGATTACCAGAATGCAAAGTAATCTGGCCAACGAGCTTTTTCATCTCCTTTTGCATTTCCTCCATTTTGCTTTCTAGGGCAGCAACTTGAGAAACATGTTGGACACTTGCCATTTGGTCACCTTCCCTTTTGTTGTATTTTGGCCGCAAATGGGGATGGAGATGCCAACATTTCTCCTTTCTATGACCAGGTTTCTTACAATGGGAGCAAAAATCTCTTTTGGCGAAATTTTGAGCTTTGTTGGCTGGATGCTCTTCTTGGACAGATTTGAATGCATGAGCTTCGGTTTTGGGCTTGGATGATTCTTCAAGCTTCATGCTTGTTTCAGCTCTTTGCACCATGAATTGAACTTCTTGGAATGAAGGAAAAATCTTCATTCTAAGAATTTCTTGACGTATAGGTGCATACTCTTCTCCAAGACCCATTAGAAGACCAAAGGTCATGTCTTCATCATTCCTTTGAAGGATAGTTTTGAGATTTGAGGTTGGAGGCCTCAAAACATTAAGCTCATTCCAAAGATCCCTATATTCCCCAAAATATTCGGGTAGGGTCTTTCCTTCTTTTTGAATGTAGAAGATTTTCTTTTTCAATTCGAATATTCTACCGGTGTTGGTTTCTTGAGCATAAAGAGCATGCATTTGATCCCACAAAGACTTGGCATTGGGAATACAAGTGACCATTGCTTTGTGGGTTTTGTCTAAAGACATTTGTAAGAGCACCACCACTTGATCATCTCTCTTTTTCCATGCTTTGTAAGACGGATCAGCATCATCAAGAGGGTCTTCAAATATGTGGTTTTCGAGATTGAAGAAGTTTAGAGACCTCTTGATGGTGTCTTGCCATGCGTTGTAATTTGAAGCATCTAAAAGAATAGAAGTGAACATTGAGGTGCTAATTTGTGGTGGTGGATTACCAAGATTAGATGAGGAAGGAATGAATGCCTGCTCTGATACCATGATGAAATTCCAAAGAAGCAAGCAATGAGAAATGAATAAGAACTTCAAGTACTTTATTGATGTTTCAAAGAGAGCATACAAGAGGTTGAAGGCATTTTTTCATACCTCTTAAAAGCAACTAGCTGCCCTATTTATAGAAGAAGAGAAAGAGAGTTGAGAGAGGAGAAAATAAGAGGGGGAGAGAGGGCATTGCCCTCTCTATCCGTTGGACCCAACGGCTAGTAAGAACTAACCGTTGGGGGCCTTTGGCCCCCAATTTTGCTGGCCCGGGCTGGGCCCTCCCGTGGGCTAGATCCATTTAGGGCCCATTACATTGCCTCCCTTTTTACTTTACATTTGGGTCTTGATCTAAGAGCACAAAGTTTACTGGATTGGGACAACCATATGCCCTAATTGTGCTTTATTTCAACACTTCACATAGGTCTTGTTTTTTTGAGAACTTTGAACTTATTCAAGATAGGAGTCTTGTTTAGTTCTTTGACTTATCAATCTAGATTTCAAACTATCTAGATTGTGCCTTCATTCATTCCATCTTTATACTAAGGTTCTTGATCTAGTGAGAAACGGGTTTAAGGTCATATACCTTAGGTTCTTCCTCCTTTAGGGCAAGGGTTGAGGTCTTTAATTCCACCGGTTCAAATAATTCGTTAGGACGATTTTTTAGGCTAAATTAAGTTGTTTGTAGGTTTTAGGGTTTTTATACCCAACGGGTTCATATCATAGGGTGTGATAGATTTCGATGGTATCAGAGCGCTAGGTTCTGTATCTATTCTATTTCACTTCCAGTATTTGTAAAATGATTTTCAAAGAAATTCCAATTCCTCCTATGGTCCTATAACGTTAATCCTTATTAGGGGGTTAGGTTGGCATCTAATCATTTGCTTTCCCACTCTTAAGTACTTGTGTGTAACCTTTTATGTAGAACTATGCGCCCCCGAGAATGATTGAGGCATCCCACTGAGGTCCTGCTCGAGGCCGTGTCATCGCCTCAAACACCTTAGGCCCCTCTTGCTGGAGAAGCACCTCCACCATACCCCATACTCCAGGAGATGATGGAGTGGTGGATGGACCACCGAGACCAGATGAGAACACCACCTGCATCGGCAGTTGAGACTCCGTTTATACCCACAGTGGCACCAGCGCCTACGCTGACGATTATGCCGACTACTCGATAGATGATCGAGGTCTCCAACTTGCTGAGAGAGGCTAGGAGTCTAGGGTGTGAGTCCTTCTCTGGAACCCACGACCCCATTGTGGCCAAGAAGTGGCTCAAACGAATCAAAGAGGTTATGGAGGACATGGGAATTGAGAATAGATTTAAGCTAATAATAGCAGTCATACTACTAGAGGATGATGCCCGTGACTGGTGGGACGGTGTCAAAGATAGAGTGGATGAGCCGCTGACCTAGGATGACTTTCTGAGGAAGTTTGATTCCTAGTATTACACGATATCCAACCGCGAAATAAAACGGTGAGAGTTCCTGGAGTTGAAGCAGGGGCAGAATTCTGTGTTGGAGTACGAGACTGAGCTTTGCAGACTGGTGGCATTTTTCCCGAAGTTAGTGGCGACTGAGGAGACCGGGAGATTCAAATTTGAACATGGACTAAATCTAGCCATCAGAGACTGGATGACAGTTTTCGAGGAGGATACATATGCTAGAGTTCTGCGATAGGCACTGAGGGCAGAGCAGAACATCAAAGAGTGGAACATACTTCGCGAGCAGCAAGACCAAAGGAAGAGGCCTAGTTTTGGGTAGGGACAGAACTCCAAGAGGAGCAGAGGCTTAGATTCATACAGCGATGGCCTTAGACAAGGTCCTGGGACTATACCTCATGGGCTATATGTGCAGTCATTAGCCTCGATTAGTATACCAGGAAGTAGCTTGGGCACTGTGTTGTGGTCCGGAGGAGCATAGAGAAGGTCCTGCCTGATTTGTAAAAAGGCACATCCAGTCCCATGTTGATTTTCTGGCAGATGTTTTCAGTACGGAAAGGAGGGACATTTCAAGGACCGTTGACCCGATTTGTGAGCTAAGGGGTACAGTCATACCCTAGATTCGAGCTTTCATTATGGCCCAGGTGTGGAAATTCAAAGTAAGAAGAACAAACTAAAATTTAGAACTTTATTGAATTTGAGAGCAATTCTTGTACATAATAAGAGAACCTTTTTTTTTCATAGTTTACAAGGGGAGGTCAATCCCTATTTATAGAGAAAAGGAGAGGGAGAAAGAATGGGAGAATGGAAGAGTGGAGAGAGCATAATGCTCTCTCCTCTAGCTAGCCGTTGGAGGCTTCCAACAGCTAGTTTAAGAATTGGCCGTTGGGGCCTCCAACGGCTAGTTCTTGCTAGCTGTTGGGGGACCATTTGGTCCCCCATTTGCTGGCCCGGGCTGGGCCCGAAGGGCCCAGCCCGAAGCCCGTGGGCCTGTCCCATATTGGGACCCTAATTTGGACCAAGAAATCTAGAAAAGAGGGGCATTAATTTGCCTCTATCCTTAGGTTTCCTTTAGGCCTCAAATAAGTAAGGAAAAATACAATCAATTTAGGGTTAATTGAGTACTCTAAGTGTTCTTCATTTCAACACTCCCCCTCAAGTTGGGTGCATATATGTCAATAGTGCCCAACTTGCCCAAGATATCTTGAAGATGAGCGGCTGTTCCTCCCTTAGTGAAGATGTCCGCAAGTTGATTTTTTCCTTTGATGTGAGGAGTAGTAATAAGTCTTTCTTCTACCTTTTGCCGAATAAAGTGACAATCGACCTCTATGTGTTTGGTCCTTTCATGGAAGACCGGATTTAATGCGATATGAATTGCGGATTGATTGTCACAATGAAGCTTGATTGGAGTTGTAACTCTAAACCCAAGTTCTTCTACCAAGGCTTTAAGCCATACGATCTCACTTGCGGCTGATGCCATTGCCCTATATTCGGTTTCCGAACTTGACCTAGACACCATATGTTGCTTTTTGCTCTTCCATGCAACTAAATTGCCTCTTACAAACATGCAATATCTGGATGTTGATCTCCTATCCTTGATATCTCCGGCCCAATCCGCATCACAATATCTTTCAATTTCTGAATTTTTGTTATTTTTCATTCAAATGCCTAGCCCAGGTGATCCTTTAATGTAATGAAGGATCTTTTCAGCTGCTCTCCAATAACCTTTCTTTGGAGCATGCATATGTTGACTCACTTGGCTAACGGCAAAGGAAATATCAGGCCTAGTGATGGTGAGATAAATCAATCGTCCTACGAGCCTCTGATATCTCTCTATGTCCATAAAGGGTTCTTCATCATCTATCAGAGGTCCTGATGTAGAGACGGGACTGCATGCTGGTTTTGCTCCTAGCTTCCCTGTTTCCTGCAACAAGTCAAGAGCATACTTTCTTTGGGAGAGGACTAACCCATTGGGACAATAGGTTAGTTCAATTCCTAAGAAATACTTTAGTTTCCCTAAATCCTTAATTTCAAATCTATTTTTCAAGAAATTTCTAACTAGTTCTATGTGGTGTGTGTCATTTCCTGTGATGATAATATCATCTACATATACTAGAGCAATAGTTGTTTTTCCATTTTCTTTTTTAACAAAGAGAGATGAATCACTATTGCATTTTAAGAAACCATAACTAAGGAAGGCTTGGCTTAGTTTGGCATACCATACTCTAGGAGATTGTTTCAATCCATAGATAGCCTTGCGGAGTTTGCATACTTTTCCTTCATGATGTTGGAACCCTTGAGGTGGTTGCATATAGACTTCTTCTTCTAGATTTCCTTGAAGGAATGCATTAGCAACATCCATTTGATACATGTTCCATTCATGATTCATGGCCAAGGACATAAGTACTCTAATGGAGTTCATTTTTGCTACCGGAGCATAGGTTTCCTTGTAGTCTATTCCGTATGCTTGAGTAAATTCTTTTGCCACTAATCTTGCCTTGAAGCGATCGATTGATCCATTACTTTTATGCTTGATTTTATATACCCATTTGCATCCTACGGCCTTCTTGTTTTTGGGCAAATGAGTAATCTCCCAAGTTCCATTTTTGGTAAGAGCATCTATCTCTTCTTTCATGGCTTGCACCCACCTAGGATCTTGTTTTGATTCTTCAAAAAATCTAGGTTCCACCTCTTTGTCAATCTTGTTTAAGTATGCTTGGTGTTTTGTGGAGACATGTGAGGTAGTGTTGTAATCAGAAATGGGATGCAAAGTCACTTCAGAGTTGTAAAACACTCTTTGGTTGATCCATTCGGATGGAGGAAGTCTTAGTCTTGTTGATCTTCTAAGAGGGGGTGGTGGAGAAGGAGGTGCTTTATCCGAATTTTCAGAATTGGGATCCTCGGTTTGTTCTGAATTTTGAGCTCCCCCTGAATCATTTGAGGGGTCTTCTTCTGAAGAGGTAGAATCTTCATTGCCTTGAGTATTCTCTCCTTCCATTTGAGGATTATTTTGGATTTCATTTGCTAAAGGCTGGTATGGAAGAACTAGGAAATCCGAAGAACTTGTTAGAGTATTTTGCCTTGGTACTTCATGTTCTTCTTTTCCTGAAAAAAAGGATTCTTTTTCCACAAATATCACATCTTTAGATGTGTATATTTTGTTAGTTTTAGGATCATAACATTTATATCCTTTTTCAAATATTGCATAACCTAGGAATAGGCATTTCCTTCCTTTATGGTCTAATTTGTCTCTGAATTGTGAGGGAATGTGGATATAGCATACACAACCAAAAACTCTAAGATGGGAAATCTTTGTTTTTCTTCCTAGGAGCACTTCTAAAGGTGATTTGCCTTTTAGAATCTCGGAAGGCATTAAGTTTATCACATGGACTGCGGTTTTAACCGCATCACACCAAAATTTCTTGGGCACATTAGCATGGATCATCATGGCTCTTGCGGTTTCCAATATATGCCTATTCTTTCTTTCAGCTACCCCATTTTGTTGGGGTGTGTAAACACATGATTTTTGATGAAGAATGCCATTCTCATTTAGAAAGTTTTCAAATTTATGGCTTGTGTATTCCCCACCATGATCAGATCTAAGAGCTTTGATTTTAGCATTGTAAAGGTTGGTCACATACTTAAAATAGCTTGTGAGTGCTTCAAAAGCTTGATCTTTAGAATGCAAAAGGTATACCCAAGTGTATCTAGTCTTTTGATCAATAAATGTGATGAAGTATTTATACCCTAGGTGTGATACGATAGGAGAAGTCCAAATGTCCGAGTGAACTAATTCAAATGGTGTGATATATTCACTTTCTGAACTAGGGTATGTAGTTCTTGTTT
This sequence comes from Dillenia suffruticosa, assembly GCA_033439265.1. Taxonomy (NCBI): domain Eukaryota; kingdom Viridiplantae; phylum Streptophyta; class Magnoliopsida; order Dilleniales; family Dilleniaceae; genus Dillenia; species Dillenia suffruticosa. Next base: position 5,770,213 of record JAVTVX010000026.1, on the reverse strand, counting down.
CTTTACCTAAGATGCATGCTTCACAAGATTTGTTTTCTATATTCAAATTTGGGAGAAGATGATTTAATGCCTTGTTGTTTAGATGCCCTAATCGAGCATGCCAAAGGGAGGCATCATTATTGATGTGAATAGTGAATGCATGTTGCCCTTAGTCCAAGTAATATAGGCCCCCCCTTTGAAACCCTTTTCCAATCATTTGGTTAGTGTTTAAGTCATGGAATGTGACTATGTCTGGATCAAAAATGGCTCTACACCCTAGGTCTTTTGTGGCTTTACTAATGGACAAAAGATCAGAAGTAAGTTGGGGAACATAAAGGGCACTTGAGGATTTTCCAAAAATTTCAACTTCTCCCATTTGCTTTACTTCCAAATCTTGCCCATTAGCAACTCTCACTATCTTTCGATTTGGGAGATTTTTAAAGCATTTAAATTTCTTCCTATCCCTAACCATGTGGTGATCTGTGCTGGAATCTACAAGAAATTTTTCAGAATAAGAAGTAGAGTTTTGTTTATTACCATCCATGTGTGCCGAATGTAGAGACCTCTTCAAGTGAATATCCAATTTATCTTGAAGGGTTCCACATTGGGCAACACATCCGGCCACTACGGAAGCATAAGATCTTCTTTGTTGGATAGCTTCTTGAAGGCCGAAATTAGAGGAGTTTAGACTTGGATGGACAGCCTCTTTGTGATCAACTTTGTTGTCCAAGAGTGGGGCTGCTTTTTCATCTCCTTGGGGGCCGAATTTGAGGACCTTTTTACAAATTTGTTGACCCTTTATTCTGCTCATTTCTTCCCTTTTACGTTTCACTTCTTCATAGGATGGAAGAGCTCTTGTATTGGAGATACATTGTTGCAAAGTCTTCCACAGCCCTTTGAATTTATAGGATCCAAATGGCTCTTTAAAAATGAGGTTTAGTTCCTCACAAATATTCAGCATACCTTGCATCAAAAGAACCCACTTTGGATCATCTTTGAAGTTGAGAGACGGATCGTGAACCCGCTCTGATACCATGTGGAAATTCAAAGTAAGAATAACAAACTAAAATTTAGAACTTTATTGAATTTGAGAGCAATTCTTGTACATAATAAGAGAACCTTTTTTTTCATAGTTTACAAGGGGAGGTCAATCCCTATTTATAGAGAAAAGGAGAGGGAGAAAGAATGGGAGAATGGAAGAGTAGAGAGAGCATAATGCTCTCTCCTCTAGCTAGCCGTTGGAGGCTTCCAACGGCTAGTTTAAGAACTGGCCGTTGGGGGACCATTTGGTCCCCCATTTGCTGGCTCGGGCTGGGCCCGAAGGGCCCAGCCCGAAGCCCGTGGGCCTGTCCCATATTGGGACCCTAATTTGGACCAAGAAATCTACACAAGAGGGGCATTAATTTGCCTCTATGCTTAGGTTTCCTTTAGGCCTCAAATAAGTAAGGAAAAATACAATCAATTTAGGGTTAATTGAGTACCCTAAGTGTTCTTCATTTCAACACCAGGTGGTAACTTAGCGCCTTCTATGGCACCTTCTCGTAGCACCGTAGGAAAGTCTTCCACTGGGAGTAATATGCTTGCTCCACCTCCACGTCTGTAGCCTAGGACACAGATTAGACTATGTGCTATGACCGATGAGGAGGTACAGGCCAGTCCAGACATAGTAACAGGTACTATGATTATCTTCGGAAGAGACGTCCGTGTGTTGGTTGACACTGGGATAAATAATTCTTTTGTGAGCACGGATTTCGCTTACTGTGCTGATAAAGTTCTAGTACCACTGGATAAAGCGTTGTTAGTCATTACTCCTTTAGGGGAGCAGATTGTCAGGAAAGAGGTGTACCGAGACTGTGGAGTCGAGGTGGAGAGCACAGTGTTAAAAGCATATCTGATTCCACTAGACATATGGGACTTCGATGCCATCCTGGGTATGGATTGACTACACCGGCATAGAGCTTTCGCGGGCTGTTTTGTTAAGATAGTCGAATTTCGGAGACTAGGGTGTCTAGTACTGGTTTTTCATGGAATTAGATAGGTTCTCCCGAATTGTTTGATATTAGATTTGGAAGCCTGTAGATTGATGAGTAAGGGCTGTACAACATATCTGGCGCATATTATGGATAGTAGAGGGACCAAGAATAAATGATATCCCAGTGGTGCAGAAGGTTTTTGATGTATTCCCTGAGGAGTTACTTGGATTATCTCCAGTCCGGGAGTTTGATTTCGCCATTGATTTGGCACCAGGCACTACGCCTATCTTCATTCCACCATACAAGATGGCCCCGGGAGAGCTGAAAGAGCTAAAGTTCAGTTGCAAGAATTGTTGAATAAGGGTTTTATCAGACGTAGCACTTCGCCTTGGGGTGTCCCGGTATTATTTGTACGAAAGAAGAATGACATTCTCAGACTATGTATCGATTATCGACAGCTAAATCGAGTGACCATAAAAAATCGATACCTACTATCTCGAATTGATGATCTGTTTGATCAGTTTTAGTGGGCCTAGGTTTTCTCTAAAATTGATCTTAAATCTGGATATTATCAGCTATGGATCAGGGAAGATGATATTCCCAAGACAGCCTTCAGGACCCGATACAGTCACTTTGAGTTCTGATGCCGTTTGGTGTGTTCATGGAAGACCGGATTAGTGGCAATGTGAATTGCTGATTGATTGTCACAATGGAGCTTGATTGGAGTGGAGACTGTGAATCCTAGTTCTTCTACTAAAGCCTTTAACCATACTATCTCGCTTGCACTAGCTGCCATGGCCCTATACTCGGCCTCTGCACTTGATCTAGACACAACCCGTTGTTTTTTGCTCTTCCAAGCTACCAAGTTGCCTCCTACAAACTTGCAATACCCAATGGTAGACTTTCTATCGGGGGAGTCACCTGCCCAATCAGCGTCACAATACCCTTCAATGTTTGAACTTCCATTGTTCTTCATCCAAATGCCTAGCCCCGGGGATCCTTTGATATAATGAAGGATCCTTTCAGCTGCTCTCCAATGGCCTTTTGTTGGAGAGTGCATGAATTGACTTACATAGCTAACAGCATATGCTATGTCTGGCCGTGTGATGGTGAGGTAGATAAGTCTCCCAACCAACTTTTGATATCTTTCAATGTCTTCTAGAGGATCATTATCATCGGCTAAAGGACCGGAAGAGGAAACTGGACTGCAAACTGGTCTTGCTCCAAGCTTTCCTGTTTCCTGTAAAAGGTCAAGAGCATATTTTTTTTGGGAGAGAATTAGCCCATTGGGACAATAGGCTAACTCAATTCCTAGAAAATACTTTAGTTTTCCTAGATCTTTAATTTCAAATCTGGACTTTAAGAAATTTCTAACTAGGTTTATTTGATGCAAATCACTACCTGTGATGATAATGTCATCTACATAAACTAGTGCTATTGTGATATAATCATTAGTTTTTCTAATAAAGAGAGATGAATCACTATTGCATTTATGAAATCCATGACTAAGGAAAGTATGACTTAACTTTGCATACCAAGCTCTTGGAGATTGTTTGAGACTATAAATTGCCTTATGAAGTTTGCATGCATTTCCACCTTGAGATTGAAGACCCATTGGTATTTGCATGTAGACTTCTTCTTCTAGATCTCCTTGGAGAAAAGCATTTGCTACATCCATTTGAAATAGGCTCCAACCGTGATTCACCGCAAGGGATAAAAGGACTCTAATAGTATTCATTTTTGCAACTGGAGCATAGGTGTCCTTATAATCAATCCCATATGCTTGAGTATACCCTTTGGCTACTAGTCTTGCTTTGAATCGCTCAATTGATCCATCGCTTTTGTGCTTGATTTTGTATACCCATTTACATTCTACGGCTTTCTTCCCTTTTGGTAGTGAAGTGATTTCCCATGTCCCATTCTTTGATAGAGCTTTTAGTTCCTCCTCCATTGCTTTTCTCCATCTTGGATCCTTTGATGCCTCCTCAAATGACGTTGGTTCCACTTCTTTATCTAGATTACTCAAGAAAGCTTGGTGGTCCAAGGAAATATGTGAGGTGGTATAATAATCATTAATAGGATGGGAGGTTACCTTAGAGTTATAGAATACCCTTCGATTGACCCATTCGGATGGAGGAAGTCTAAGTCTGGTTGATCTTCTTAGTTGAGGTGGTGGTTCATCCGGTTCCTCCTCGATTTCAAGAGATTCCTCCTCGTTTGTATTCCCCTCATTTGTATCACTTTCTCCCCCTGAAACAATTGGTTGTTCAGCCTCTAAAGCTTCTGAATTATCATCTTGAGAGTTATGGCTTGTTTCAGAGGTGGAGTTTCCTTCGGTTTGTTCAGCTTCTTGAGGAGGCGATATGAGGAAGTCCCAAGTGCTAGGAGGAATTTCAGTCTTTGGAGCTTCCTTTATATCTTCATTTCCTGCGAAATAGAACTCACTTTCTAAAAATATCACATCTTTTGATGTGTATGTTCGGTTAGTGGTAGGATCATAGCACCTATAGCCTTTTTCAAAGGCTGCATATCCAAGAAATATACACTTTTTCCCTCTATGTTCTAGTTTATTCCTTAGGTGCGTAGGAATGTGAATGTAACATGTGCAACCAAATATCCTAAGGTGGGAAATATTTGGTTTCCTTCCTAGGAGAACCTCAAGGGGAGATTGCCCTTTTAAAACTTCGGTGGGCATAAGATTGATCACATGTACCGCGGTTTTAACCGCATCACACCAAAATTTCTTAGGCATGTTTGCATAGAACATCATAGCTCTAGATATTTCAAGTATGTGTCTATTCTTCCTTTCCGCTACCCCATTTTGTTGGGGTGTGTAAACACATGACATTTGGTGTATAATGCTATTGTCCTTAAGGTAATTTTCGAAATTAAGACTTGTAAACTCACCACCATGATCTGACCTTAGGACTTTTATATTGGCATTATATAGTTTGGTTACATACTTCACATAGCTCTTGAGTGCTTCAAGAGCTTGGTCTTTGGTATTTAGAAGATACACCCATGTGTGCCTTGTTTTGTGATCAATGAAAGTAATGAAGTATTTGTAACCTAAGTGGGACATGATGGGTGAAGTCCAAACATCGGAATGAACTAAATCAAAAGGATTTTCATATATTGTTTCTGAAATAGGATACATTGTTCGGGTTTCCTTTGCCAAAATACAAGCTTTACAATGTCTATTCTCAAAATTTAAAGTTGGGAATAGACGTTTTAAAGCTCGATCACTAGGATGTCCTAAGTGTCTATGCCAAAGAGATTGATCCTCCTTAACATGAGCTACATGTGCATTTTGTTCTTGATCCAAGTAATAAAGTCCTCCTCTTTTAGAACCCTTGCCAATCAATTGATTCGACTTGAGGTCCTGAAAAGAGACATTATTGGGGTCAAAAACAACTCTACACTTTTGATCCTTGGTGATCTTGCTAATGGACAGTAGGTTTGAGGTAAGTTTGGGGACATATAAAGCCTTGGTTGGTTTTCCAAAAATGTCAACTTCCCCAACTTGATTTACTCTCAAATCTTGTCCATTTGCAACTTGAATAGTCATATGGTTTGGAAGGTTTTCAAATCTCTTTATTTTTGCTCTATCCTTAACCATATGACATTAGGTTCCCGAATCAATGAGAAAATTTTCAGAATTTAAATATGAGAAAGGTTCTTGATTTTTACCGGATGAAGGAGCTATTTGTTGAAGCTTTTGTGCAACCTCATTTAGTTGAGTTTGGAGTGCAGCAAAGTCAGCCAAGGATGGTGCTTGAACCTTTACGAATTGGGCAGCAGCTTGCTGTCCTGAACCAAATCCGTTTGGAGCTCCTTGCTGGTCCCTTTGCCTGAATACTTTGGGCTTTAGTTGGGGATGCAAGAGCCAGCATTTATCCTTTGAATGGCCTCTTTTCTTACAATGAGAACATATCTCATTTCTCCTTTGAGTTTGATTCACTTTGGCAGCAACTACTTCATTTGTAGAGGCAATGAATGCTTGAGCTTCCAATTTTTGCTTAGAGCTTTCTTCCAATCTAATGCTCACTTCAGCCCTTTGAATCATATTTTGGACTTCCCCAAATGATGGAAAGTCCTTCATTCGAAGAATTTCTTGCCTTAGATGAGAATATGAATCATCTAGACCCATGAGAAGACCAAATATTTTATCTTCTTCTCTTCTTTTTCGAATGACCTTGAGATCTATGGAATCTGGCCGTAAAGTAATCAGCTCATTCCAAGCATCTGAATACTCCCCAAAGTATTGAGGAAGAGATTTACCTTCCTTTTTGATGGAAGCAATTTGTCTCTTAAGCTCAAAGATTCTCCCAAGGTTGGATTCCAAGCCATAGAGAGAGAACATTTCATCCCACAAAGTTTTTGCATTTGGGGCGCATGATACCATTGCTTTGTGAGTTTCATCTAGAGAGTTAAGGAGAAGAATAAAAACATGATCATCCCTTTTCTTCCATTCTCGAAAGGATGGATCTGTTTCTTCAAGTGGATCATCAAGAACATGACTCTCTAGGTTGTGAAGGTTGAGTGCCCTCTTCATTACATTTGCCCATTGATAGTAATTCCCCCCTTTCAATTGGATAGAGGATATACTTTGTATTTGGGAAAAGTTTATGGAAGGAGGAGGGTCACCCAACCTTGAAGAGGATGGGATCGTTTGCTCTGATACCATGTTGAAAGATCAAAGAAAGAACTCAAGGGATCTTGAAATATAACTCTGAATTTTATTGAAATAGAAAGCAAATAACATTCATAGCTTTGAATTTTTGTTCATGTCTTTGCTTGAATACATAGAAGCCTATTTATAGAAGAAGATGAGGGAGAGAATTTGAGAGCAAAAAGAGAGAACAAGAGAGGGGTTAAGACCCCTCTCTACTAGCCGTTGGAGGCTGTCTCCAATGGCTAGAATTACTAGCCGTTGGACAGCTTCCAACGGCTAGCTTTGCCTAGCCGTTGGGGCCCAATTGGGCCCCCTTTGCTGGGCTAAAACGGGCCCTTTTTCAGGCCCGGGCTGGGCCTCGGGCCCAGCCCGAATTCTGCGGGCCAGCCCAAATTAAGGCTCCATCCTTGAGAAGAACTTGCTGAACTCTTGGGAAGGCCCTTTTTTAGAAATGTGATGATAGGTTGATTAATTCCTCTTTTCAACATAATGTCCCAACAGCTTTTATAGATATGATGAACCGGGTATTCTACTCTTTTTGGATAGATTTGTTATCGTCTTCATTAACGATATTCTTGTGTATTCGAGGAGTGATGAGGAGCATTCCCAGCACCTCCGGGCTATATTGCAGACACTCCGTGAGAAGGAACTATATGCCAAGTACTCTAAGTGTGAGTTTTGGCTGAGAGAGATTGACTTTCTAGGTCATGTGGTTTTTGCTGATGGGATATTTTTGGACCCAAAAAAACGTTAAAGCTATTCTAAAATGGGAGCAACCACGGAGCGTTATAGAGGTGCGGAGTTTCCTTGGATTGGCAGGATATTATTGGATGTTTGTAGAGGGATTTTACAATATTGCCCCTCCACTCTCCAACTTGACGCGGAAAGAGGTCAAGTTTGTTTGGGATGACCACTGTGAGGTGAGCTTTCAGGAGTTCAAACAGCGACTAACGTCACACCCATCCTCGTTCACCCTACTAGCGATAGTGAGTACGATAGTGAGTACGAGGTATATTACGATGCTAATCGATAGGGACAAGGTTGTGTCTTGATACAGAAGGGTCAGGTCATCACTTATACCTCCCGACAACTGAAGAGGTATGAACTGAATTATTCTATCCATGACTTAGAACTTGCTGCTATTGTGTTCGTCTTGAAGATTTGGCGACACTATTTGATGTGAACCCGTTGGGTATAAAAACCCTAGAACCCACGAACAAGTTAATTTAGCCCAAAAATCGTTCCAACGAATTATTTGAACCGGTGGAATTAAAAACCTTAACCCTTGCCCTAATGGAGGAAGAACCTAAGATATATGACCTTAGACCCGTTTCTCACTAGATTAAGAACTTTGATATAAAGATGGAATGAATGACGCTACAATCTAGATGGTTCGAAACCTAGATTGATAAGTCAAAAAACTAAACAAGACTCCTATCTTGAATAAGTTCAAAGTTCTCAAAAAAACAAAATCTATGTGAAGAATTCTCACAATTTTATTAATTCTCTCCAAAGTATTTTTTTTACACAATATATAATGGCCTATTTATAACCTAAAGGTAAAAATATAATTGGCAATTAAAAATTTAGTAACTCCCTAAACAATAAAGAATTAGGAAACTAAAATATAAGTTATAAAAATAAAAATAAAAATTAGGAAACTGAATAAACCAAACTATTTTGACCAAGTCTTGCTGCTATTTTTCTTTATTTTCGTCCTCCCTTGGTTTTGGATAGTTTTGGGCCTTTTATTCTTCCAACTGAGTTTGCATGAGCATAAGTGAGGCCCCTTTTGGTTTTTCATTTATTTGGTTTCCAATTTCTTATTGTAAAACCCTCTGAATTAAGTTATTCAGTATTTCTTTGAACCTTTTAACTCAAACTTTTGGTTACTGGTCCAACTGGAATTTGAGTTGAATTTTTGTAAATTTCTTGCAGTTTTGATGATCACATCATTCCCCCTTCTTGACAACGATTTGTCCCCAAATCGTCACCTGTGTGAAAAGGCATCCGCAACCGCATTTTGCTTGGAAAAAGTCTCAATGAATTCAATCCATCGAACATGTCTCTTACCATCTTAATGAATTAACAGCTCTTTGAATTTAACTCAAAAATAATTGTCTTGTGAAATTCACAGAAAGAATAACAAGAAAAATAAAGAAGGAAAATAAGTGAAAAATAAAAAAAGTCGCAAATTTGAAAAAATTCCAAATTAAGAAAGAAACAAATATGAAATGAATTGAATAAGAAAGGTGAATAAAAAAAGAAAATAAGGAATGTGAACAATAAGGAAAAAAGAAGAAATAAAGAAGGAACAACAAAAGAAAAGTAAAAAATTGGAAGTTGTCTTTGTTTTATGAAAAATTATAGACAAATATAAACAATTATAGACAAGTATGAACAACTCGAAAGGTAACCCGAAATTTGCTCTGATACCAACTGATGTGAACCCGTTGGGTATAAAAACTCAAGAACCCACGAACAAGTTAATTTATCCCAAAAATCGTCCCAACGAATTATTTGAATCGGTGGAATTAAAAACCTCAACCCTTGCCCTAAAGGAGGAAGAACCCAAGGTATATGACCTTAGACCCGTTTCTCACTCGATCAAGAATCTTGGTATAAAAATGGAATGAATGACGCCATAATCTAGATGGTTCGAAACCTAGATTGATAAGTCAAAAAACTAAACAAGACTCCTATCTTGAATAAGTTCAAAGTTTTCAAAAGAACAAAACCTATGTGAAGAATCCTCACAATTTTATTAATTCTCTTCAAAGTGTTTTTTTTTACACAATATATAATGGCCTATTTATAGTCTAAAGGTAAAAACATAATTGACAACTAAAAATTTAGTAACTCCCTAAACAATAAAAAATTAGGAAACTAAAATATAAGTTACAAAAATAAAAATAAAAATGAGGAAACTGAATAAACCAAACTATTTTGACCAAGTCTTGCTACTATTTTTCTTTATTTTCGTCCTCCCTTGGTCTTGGATAGTTTTGGGCCTTTTATTCTTCCAACTGGGCTTGCATGAGTATAAGTGAGGCCCCTTTTGGTTTTTCATTCATTTGGACTCCAATTTCTTATTGAAAAACCCTCTGAATTAAGTTATTCAGTATTTTTTTGAACCTTTTAACTCAAATTTTTGGTTACTCACCCAACTGGAACTTGTATTGAATTTTGTAAATTTCTTGCAGTCTTGATGATCACATCATTATCTATATGAGGTTACTTGCCGAGTGTATACAGATCACAAAAACTTAAAGTATCTACTCACTTAAAGGGAGCTCAATCTCAGGCAGAGGAGATGGTTGGAGTTTCTCAAAAACTATGATTTGATTATTGACTACCACCCAGGGAAAACAAATGTCATTACGGATGCATTGAGCTAGAAGTTGTCATCATCAATACTCACCGAGAGTTCTTATCTCACGTGTCTTATTGGACTCCGCTCCCTAGGAGTCAGACTGACTATAGATGATTTTGGAGCACTTTTGGCCAGATTTGAGGTGAGATCGACTCTACTTGACCACATTCAGAAACTTCAGTCTTCTAATGAGGAGTTTCAGGGGATTGTTGAGAGGATCAACAAAGGGGAAGACGGAGACTTTAGAATCAGGGATGATGGCTTAGTAGTTTTTGGGACACGTATCTGTATTCCCAAAGATGACGACATTAGACATGCCATATTGGAGGAGGGTCATTCTTCAACTTATGCTATGCATTTTGGTAGCACAAAGATATACCAGACGATTCGAGAAAGTTATCGATGGGCGGGCATGAAGCGTAAGATAACCAGTTTTGTTACCCGGCATTTGGTATGCCAGCAGGTGAAGGCTGAGCATCAGCAGCCCGCTGGCACACTACAGCCTTTTCTTATTCCTGAATGGAAGTGTAAACATATCACCATAGATTTTGAAATGGGTTTTTCGCGAACTTTGGCACGACACGATGCTATCTGGGTGATCGTAGACAGACTCACCAAGTCCGTGCATTTCCTTCCCTTCTGCAATAGCTATCAACTAGAGAGTTTGGCTTGCCTGTACATCAATGAAATAGTTCGACTGATGGAATTCCAGTATCCATTGTATCGGACAAAGACCCGCGTTTTACTTCCCGATTTTGGCCGAAGTTGCAAGAGGCCATGGCTACTCGACTGAAGTTCAGTACTGCGTTTCACCCCAGATGGATGGTCAGTCTGAGAGGACCATTCAGATACTAGAGGACATGTTGAGATCTTGTGTCATGGACTTCAAGGGTTGTTGGGACCAGCACCTCCCATTGATCGAGCCACCTATAACAATAGTTATCAGGCTAGTATTGGGATGCCAACATACGAAACCTTGTACGGGAGGAAGTGTCGGACACCTTTGTGTTGGAACGAGATCGGGAAGAGACAGCTTAGTTGTATAGATTTGATTGAGGAGACCCGCAAGAAGGTATAAAGGTCATCCATGCTCGGATGAAAGCCGCCCAGGATGGGTAGAAAAGTTATATAGACAGACGGCGGTGACCTTTAGAGTTTGGAGAGAGAGACATGGTATTTCAAAGGGTATCTTCTTGGAAGGGGATAATCCGATTCAGACAATAGGGAAAGCTTAACCCCAGATATATCGGACTTTTCTAAGTCCTTGAGAGGATTGGGAACGTGGCTTATAGGTTGGACCTACCCCTTGAGCTAGCACAGATTCACGATGTATTCCATGTTTCGATGTTGAGGAAATATCTTCCTGATCCTTTCCATATATTGAAACCTCTACCGGTAGAGTTGAGTGATGATTTGAGCCTCCCTGTCTAGCCCGTAGCCGTCTGTCTAGACAGACAGATCAGGAAGTTACGGAGCAAAGAGATCCCCCTAGTCAAAGTACTTTGGAGGAACGACCAGGTCGAGGAACAGATTTGGGAGCCCGGGGATACTATGAGAAGACAATACCCCTAGCTATTTGATGTATAGTTTCAGTTTAGTTTTGATGATGAAACTTTTTATTAGGGGTTTAGAAATTGTAACACCGATTTTCAATAACTGTATATCATGTACCACTTCTCATAATTCTAAATATATAGTAACATCATTTTGAGACATATAAAATATAATTTTAATTATCTATTTATTTATTTTGAAGTTTCATTTCAAAATCACTAAAACTGAAAATTTTATTGATAAATTGAAAACCTTCTCGACAAGTTTCGACAAGGTTTAAAGAAGTCAAAAATGGCTAAGCAAAGGTCTACACATTAAATAAAGATATTTAAATGAAATTTCACTTTTTTAAGGAATTTTGAATAAAATTTCATAGAGACAAAAAATACAAATTATTAAAAGTTAGGGGTCTTAAATGTAATTAAGAAACGTTGAGGGACTAAATTACAAACCACTCAAGGACGGACAATTGGAGCCAAATGATTGGTTAAGAGGGCAACAAAGTTGGTTAGTGGCCACATAGAATAGTTTCACATTCAAGAAAGTTTATTGGATGGAAGTTTATGCATGAAAGCTAATTGGATTAACTTGTGTTTCTCTCCTTTGACATGGTTGGCCAAGAAGACATGTAATGGAGTGCATGGAGCTTGTTTGAATAAAAAATTGATGGTTGGAGTGTTAGGACAAGTGAATGGTTGGGATAATACATGGGATGATCCAATGGTCAAGAATACTTTGCTAGGTTATTAAAGGAACTTGTTTTGAGGAATTTGGTTTACTTTTTCTTCATTCCTCCTCCCTTAGCCAAAAATATGAAGACTCTATCTCTAAAATTGAGTTCAACCATGAAGCCAAAGAGGTAAGAGTATTGTTAGAAATTTTAATTTTAAGATGGAAGTATAAAAGTATTGTATTAATGTATTGTGATTTGATTTTTGTTAAAATGATATAAAAAATTTCAATAATTCAAAGGGAGTGTTGGTATACATTGTTAGCAAGAGAGCTTACAATGAGGGTAACGTGTTTTAATTTGTGCAAAGATTAAATCATTTGTTGAATAGTTACATTAGTATTCATACTAGTATATTAGATATTAAATTCCAAATTAGAGTCTTGTGTAGTATTGCTATGATATCTCATTCTATGGGAATAAAAAATCTAAACTATTTATTTGTGTGTAAATTAGACTTTCTAAACTTTAAAATGGTATATTATATGAAACATTTCATGGAAGACTCGATTTTTAGTGATTTTTTGGAGTTTAGCATGATTCAACCATTCTGTTTTCATACTTTGGTACGACCAGTATATTGTATAAATTTTTAATATATCTTCTGTATAGAATTTGAAGAAACTTAAAACATGAAAGTTGCTGGTCTCTATCGTATCTTTAATTTAAGCTAAAGATTGTTGAATTTTTGACTAAAAAGAGTAGAGAAATCTAATAAACTTCTGGTTTTTATTAATGTAATAGAATGATACAAAGGAAGAGAGATTATCTTCCTCTCTTAATTTTACAAGGAGAGCAATAGCTCTATTTATAAGCAAAGGGAGAAAAATAGCCAGTAGAGAGAGAACAAAGACAATATTCCCGTTGGGGCTCAAACCCCAAGGAATTCCAACAGCTAGTTTTTGGACTGTTGGCATATACATTGCTTAAACTGCTCCTAGCTATTTGGGTTTATCTCTTAGACTTTCCTTCATACTTTTGGGCTTCATTGGGCTTGTTTTTGAATGTATTTTGGGTCATAAATATGTTACAAAATGTTGAGATTTCAAGCTATCAAGCAACTAGGATTGAATGAAAACTTAAAGAACTTTATTTGAAGAAAGAGTGCACAATGAAAGCATTGTTTTTTTCATAGATAGAACAACCCATACAAGCTCCTATTTATAGAGATAATTACTTGTGAAAGAGTGGGAAAAAGACCCCAAAGACTCAAGGATCCGTTGGGGGACATTGGGGACAGATTTCTGTCCCCAAAATCACTGTATAACAGCCATTTTTATGGCTGTTATACAGTGCAACGGCTAGTTCAAAAGAACTAGCCGTTTTGCCCTTTTTAGGGCCCATTTTGGGCTTCTTTTAGGGGCTTAACTATGCCCTTTTTGAGGACTAAAAAACCCATAGGGAACGGGCCAAATACATCTCATGGATGGGCTTAAACTTGGCTTGAATTGGGGCCTATACTAACCACACTTAGTTCTCTTTTATTTCTACACTCCCCCTCAAGTTGGGTGTGTATGTATCTATAACACCTAACTTGACCAAGTTTCTTTGTATATGATTGGCGGTCCCAGGCTTGGTGAGGATGTCGGCAATTTGATCATCGCTTTTAGTGAATCTTGGAGTGATGAGCTTCTCTTCAACCTTTTGCCTCACAAAGTGACAATCCACCTCAATGTGCTTTGTCCTTTCATGAAAAACCGGGTTTGAGGCGATGTGAATGGCTGATTGGTTATCACAATGTAGGGAGATTGGAGTAGGGACTATGAACCCTAATTCTTCAATCAAGGCTTTCAACCACACGACTTCACTTGTAGCGGTTGCCATGGCTCTATATTCCGCTTCCGCACTTGATCTTGATACCACATGCTGTTTTTTGCTTTTCCAAGCAACAAGATTCCCTCCAACAAACATGCAATACCCTGAAGTCGATCTCCTATCTTCTGAATCACCAGCCCAATCTGCATCACAGAACCCTATGATTTGAGAAGATTCGTTCTTCTTCATTTGAATTCCCATTCCTGGAGTTCCCTTTAGGTAGAGAAGAATTCTTTCAATGGCCCTCCAATGCTTCTTCTTTGGTTGATGCATGTGCTGGCTAACTTGCCCAACGGCATAAGAGATGTCCGGTCTAGTGATGGTTAGGTAGATCAATCTTCCAACAAGTCTTTGATATCGTTGCTTATCTTCATAAATCTCCTCATCATCTTTGTGGCTTAAGGATGTGCTTACCGGACTACAAGCTGGTTTGGCACCTAGTTTTCCCGTCTCCTGCAAAAGGTCAAGAGCATACTTTCTTTGTGATAGAACAAGCCCATTGGAACAATAGGCAAGTTCTATCCCTAGGAAGTATTTTAGTTTCCCTAGATCCTTGATGTCAAACTTAGTTTGAAGAAAAGTTCTAACTTTGTTAATGAGATTCATATCATTTCCTGTTATAATTATATCATCTACATAAACAAGAATGATAATGGTATTTTCTCCTAGGTTCTTGACAAATAAGGATGAATCACTAACGCATTTCTTAAAACCATGTTCAAGGAGAGTAGTGCTAAGTTTTCCATACCATGCTCTAGGTGATTGCTTGAGGCCATATATTGCCTTCTTTAGTTTGCAAACTTTGTTGTCACGATGGGAGAAACCAGGGGGCACTTCCATGTACACCTCTTCTTCCAAATCTCCTTGTAAAAAGGCGTTTGCAACATCCATTTGAAATAATGGCCACGAGTGATTTATAGCAAGAGAGAGAAGGACACGGATGGTGTTCATCTTGGCCACGGGTGCAAACGTTTCCTTGTAGTCTATGCCATATGATTGAGTGAAGCCCTTGGCCACCAATCTTGCCTTGAATCTATCTATGCTTCCATCACTCTTGTGTTTGATCTTGAATATCCATTTGCATCCCACAGCTCTTTTTCCCTTTGGTAGAGAGGTCACTTCCCAAGTGTTATTTTTAGCCAAAGCATCCAACTCATTCTTCATTGCTTGAACCCAATGAGGTTGATCCTTTGCCTCCTCAAATGTTCTAGGCTCTTGGTGAAGGTCTATGTTCTTGATGAATCTTTGGTGACTGCAAGACATGTTAGATATTGAGTAGTATTGAGAAATTGGATGAGTAGTCACCTTGGAGTTAAAATAGACCCTTCTATTGATCCATTCCGAGGGAGGAAGTCTAAGTCTTGTAGATCTTCGAAGAGGAGGAGGGGGTTCATCCATAGACTGCTCCTCATGCTCTTCGGCCGTATCAAGAGCTCGCCCTGAGTCTGAGTGTCCTTCCTCTTGATCTTCTTCTATTTCATGATCTGAATGAGAGGGTGATGGGTTCCCTTGAGTTGGATCATTTTGGTGAGTTTCTTCATTGCTTTCGGCAGGAACTTCATTGATTTTTGGCAGAATCACATTCCATTGTTCTTGCTGGTAGTTTTCTTTGGTTTGATCTTCTCTTCTTTGACCTGCAAAATAAGGCTCATTTTCCACAAATATCACATCCTTGGATGTGTATAGTTTCTTGGTTAGAGGATCATAACATTTATAGCCTTTTTCAAAAGAGGAATATCCTAGAAAGATGCATTTTCTTCCCTTGGCATCTAGTTTGCTCCTAAGATGACTAGGAATGTGGACATAGCAAACACAACCAAAAACTCTTAAATGATCAATGCTAGGTCTCTTTCCAAGAAGTAGTTCTAGGGGTGACTTTCCTCCTAGGATTTGGGATGGCATGAGGTTTATAAGGTGAGCAGCGGTCTTAATGGCCTCATTCCAATATTCCTTAGGTAAGTTTGAGTGAAACATCATAGATCTAGCTGTCTCCAAGAGATGCCTATTCTTTCTCTCGGCTATTCCATTTTGTTGAGGAGTGTACACACAAGACTTTTGATGAATGATCCCTTTTTCCTCTAGAAATTTTTCAAACTCAAGGCTAGTGAATTCCCCTCCATGATCAGACCTAAACATCTTTAGGTTAGCATTAAATTGCTTTGTTATGTATCTATAGTAGCTCTTGAATGCCTCAAATACTTCAGATTTGTTAACTAAGAGATAAACCCAAGTGTATCTAGTTTTGTGATCTATGAATGTCACAAAGTATCTAAAACCATTAAGGGAGACTAAAGGAGAGGTCCAAACATCCGAATGAACTAATTCAAAAGCCTCTTTATATATTGTTTCAGAAATGGGATAATACACTTTGGTTTGTTTTCCAAGTACACAAGCTTTGCAATGCCTATCTTCTAGTTCACTATTCGGAAATAGGCGTTTCAAAGCTAGGTTTCCAGGATGCCCTAGACGTTCATGCCATAAAGAGGAGGATATGTTTCGGACAGCAAAAGCTCGATTCTCTTGATCCAAGTAATAGAGGTTGTTCCTCCTAGTTCCCTTGCCAATCAAATTGTTCGTTTTGCGATCCTGAAATAGTACTTGGTTAGGATCAAAAATAGCTTTGCAATCTTGCTCTTTGGTTATCTTGCTAATAGAAAGTAAGTTTGAATTGAAATTTGGAACATACAAAGCTTTAGTCTTTCTCCCAAATAGTTCAATTTCTCCTAAGTGATCAACTTTTAACTTATGACCATTTGCTATTTTAACTAATTTATGATTGGTCAAGGGAATAAACTTGTTGATTTTGTTTTTATCTTTTACCATATGTTCGTCACATCCGGAATCTATGAGCCAAGAATTGGAAATAGATGAAGATAAGGAATTACCAGAATGGTGACTAATCTGCCCAACAAGTCGTTTGAATTCCTTATGCATCTCCTCCATCTTGGATTCGAGTGCTGCCACTTGAGACACTTGTTGAGCATTTGAAGATGATTCCGGATTTTTCCTAGCATATTTCGGCCTCAAATGTGGGTGTAGGAACCAGCATTTTTCTTTCTTATGGCCGGACTTCTTGCAATGTGGGCAAATGTCTCTTTTTGCAAAGTTTTGAGTGTTGTTGGCCGGATGCTCTTCGTGGACAGCTTGGAAGGCTTGAGAGTCGGATTTAAGCTTGGTAGATTCTTCAAGCCTTAAGCTAGTCTCTGTTCTTTGCACCATGAATTGGACTTCTTGAAATGAAGGAAAGACCTTCATTCGAAGAATCTCTTGACGAATTGGAGCATATTCATCTCCAAGACCCATGAGTAGACCAAAGGTCATATCTTCATCGTTCCTTTGAAGAATGGTCTTGAGATTTATAGTAGGAGGCCTCAAGAGATTGAGTTCATTCCATAGATCCCTATATTCTCCAAAGTATTCGGGTATGGATTTACCTCCTTTTTGAATTTTGAAGATCTTCCTTTTCAGCTCAAAGATTCTTCCGGTGTTGGATTCTTGACCATATAACGATTGCATTTGCTCCCATAATGCTCTTGCATTTGGAATACATATGACCATAGCCTTGTGAGTTTTGTCAAGAGACATTTGAAGGAGCACCACCACTTGATCGTCTTTCTTCTTCCATATTCTGAATAATGGATTGGCTTCATCAAGAGGTTCTTCAAAGATATGATTTTCAAGGTTGAAGAAGTTTAGGGACCTCTTGATGGTATCTTGCCAAGCATTGTAGTTTGTGGAATCTAGAAGTAAGGAGGTGAACATTGAGGTGCTAATTTGTGGTGGAGGGTCATTAAGACCGGAAGAGGAAGGTATCGTTGCCTGCTCTGATACCATGTTGAGATTTCAAGCTATCAAGCAACTAGGATTGAATGAAAACTTAAAGAACTTTATTTGAAGAAAGAGTGCACAATGAAAGCATTGTTTTTTTCATAGATAGAACAACCCATACAAGCTCCTATTTATAGAGATAATTACTTGTGAAAGAGTGGGAAAAAGACCCCAAAGACTCAAGGATCCGTTGGGGGACATTGGGGACAGATTTCTGTCCCCAAAATCACTGTATAACAGCCATTTTTATGGCTGTTATACAGTGCAACGGCTAGTTCAAAAGAACTAGCCGTTTTGCCCTTTTTAGGGCCCATTTTGGGCTTCTTTTAGGGGCTTAACTATGCCCTTTTTGAGGACTAAAAAACCCATAGGGAACGGGCCAAATACATCTCATGGATGGGCTTAAACTTGGCTTGAATTGGGGCCTATACTAACCACACTTAGTTCTCTTTTATTTCTACACAAAATTCTGAACATTAAAAAATAAAAAGTCCAATGTTTATGACATTATCATATTTTCAAGTTGAATACCTTGAGACTTATCTTCATCTTCTCCCTTATTTTTAACACTCCCCCTCAAGTTGGGTGCATAGATGTCTATGGACCCTAACTTGCTAAGGATGTGTTGAAGGTGTTTCTCGGTTGTTGCCTTAGTGAAAATATCAGCTAGCTGGTCTTCACTTCTGACATATGCGGTTGAAATTGTCTTGTTTTCTAATTTTTCTCGAACATAATGACAATCAATCTCAATCTGTTTCGTTCTTCCGTGAAATACCGGATTGGCAGCAATATGAAGAGCTGCTTGATTATCGCAATGTAGAAGAATAGGAGCAATAGTAGGAAATCCCATCTCCTCAAGTAATGCCTTTAGCCAAACTATTTCACTTGTAGCCGCTACCATTGCTCTGTATTCAGGCTCAGAGCTTGATCTGGATACAACAGATTGTTTCTTGCTTTTCCATGTTACAAGATTTCCTCCCACGAACATGCAATAGCCGGTGGTGGATCTCCTATCTGTGACATGCCCAGCCCAATCTGCATCACAGCAGCCATAAATCTCCATGCTGTGGTTGTTTTTCATAAGAATTCCCCTTCCTGGTGAGCTCTTTAAATACTTGAGAATTCTTTCTGCTGCCTTCCA
Organism: Dillenia suffruticosa; assembly: GCA_033439265.1. Classification (NCBI taxonomy): domain Eukaryota; kingdom Viridiplantae; phylum Streptophyta; class Magnoliopsida; order Dilleniales; family Dilleniaceae; genus Dillenia; species Dillenia suffruticosa. Next base: position 5,751,145 of record JAVTVX010000026.1, on the reverse strand, counting down.
ATCTTGAATCCTTGGAGCATGCATCCGTTGGCTGGTTAAGCTGACGGCATAGGTGATATCTGGTCTTGTAACAGTGAGGTAGATGAGCCTCACCACAAGTCTTTGATATCTAGGAATATCCTGGAACATTTCTTCATCACCTTTTGCTCGTTCTGTTGTGGATATAGGAGTTGCTGCTGGTTTTGCTCCTACCTTTCCAGTTTCCTGCAAAAGGTCAAGTACATATTTCCTTTGGCATAGAACTAGCCCTTTATGAGAATAGGCAAGTTCTATTCCTAAGAAATACTTTAATTTTCCCAAATCTTTAATCTCAAAAGTAGATTTAAGGAAACTTCTAGCTTGATCAATACCATTCATATCACTTCCTGTAATAACTATATCATCTACATAAATAAGAACAATAGTGATTTCTTCATTGTTAACTTTAGTAAACATGGAGGAATCACTAATGCATTTTTTAAAGTTATTACCAAGAAGTGCTGAACTTAATTTTGCATATCAGGCACGAGGAGATTGTTTTTAACCCATAGATTGCTTTTTTTAGACGACACACCTTGATGTTTGAATCCTCATCTAGCCCTTGGGGAATTTGCATGTAGATTTCTTCGTCTAAGTCCCCTTGAAGGAAAGCATTCTTCACGTCCATTTGATACATTGGCCATCCTCCATTGGTTGCAATTGACATCAAAACCCTTATCGTTTTCATTTTGGCAACTGGGGCAAAAGTCTCAGTGTAGTCTTCTCCATAAGTTTGTGTGAATCCTTTGGCTACAAGTCTTGCCTTGTAGCGTTCAATGGATCCATCACTTTTATACTTGATTTTGAACACCCATTTACACCCGACAGCCTTTCTTCCCTTAGGGAGAGTAGTAATCTCCCACGTCCCATTTTTATTCAATGCATCTAGTTCTTCAAGCATAGCTTGTCTCCATTCGGGTTTGGTATTTGCCTCATCAAAAGCCTTAGGTTCCTGCGATGAGTCAATGCCACTCAAGAACCCTTGATGGCTTGAGGAAGTGTTAGATACACAATAGTAATTTAAAATAGGATAATGAGTTACCTTAGAATTGTAATAAACTCTTCTGTTGATCTACTGTGAGGGAGGAAGCCTCAATCTGGTGGAACGTCGAAGTTAAGGAGCTAGCGGAGAGGGCAGTCTAGTTTCGTCTCCGGATTCTCATAAGGTAGGCAATCCCTCCCCTTCTTCTCTTTCTTCAGAAGAGTTCTCTTCATTCTCAGACTCATCCACTCCTCCCTCTTCGTTTTCTCCCCCTGAAAGTGAATTTTCTTCATTGGATTCTTGAGGAACCAGAGGAGGATTTATGGGAACATCGCAGAAGATTCGCAAGTTATTGCTTGATGAATTTTCTTCATTTTTTTCTCCTGCAAAAAAGAATTCATTTTCTACAAATATCACATCTTTCGATGTGTATACCTTGTTAGAGTCAGGTTCAAAACAAATATATCCTTTTTGGAATGAAGCGTACCCAATAAAAACACATTTTCTTCCTTTGATATCTAACTTATCTCTAAATTGCCTAGGAACATGAACATAACAAATACACCCAAAAACTCTAAAGTGAGAGAGGTTTGGTTTGTCTTTTCTAAGCAACTCTAATGGAGATTTTCCATGGAGAACTTTAGTTGGAAGACGATTTATTAAATGAGCTGCGGTACTAACCGCATCACTCCAAAAACGCTTAGGCATATTAGCAAAGAACATGATAGTTCTAGCTATTTCTAGGACATGTCTATTTTTGCGTTCGGCAACTCCATTTTGTTGGGGAGTGTAGGGACAACTAGTTTGATGAATAATTCCATTCTGCTCAATGAAATTTTTGAAATTGGTGCTCAAATATTCCCCACCATTATCTGTCCTAAAAATTTTAATGTTGGCCTCATATTGTTTTATAATATACTTGTAAAAGGACTTGAAGGATTCATAAACTTGGTCGTTCGATCTTAGCATATACACCCATGTATATCTAGACTTATGATCTATAAATGAGATAAAATATTTAAATCCCCTTCTAGATATCATAGGTGAAGTCCATACGTCCGAGTGAACAAGATCAAAAGGCTTTTTATATTGAGTTTTAGAAATAGGATAATACATTCGGGTTTCCTTTCCAAAAATACATGTTTCACAATGTCTATCACTACAATTTTTTGATGGGAATAGGCATTTCAAAGCTTGCATAGAAGGACCTAATCTAGCTTGCCAAAGGAGCTAACTTTCCTCTCGGATTGCGGAAAATACAAAACTATCTTGTTTCCAAAAATACAAGTTATCTTGCATAGATTCACTACCAATCACTTGATTCGTCTCCAAATTCTGAAAAACAACAGAATGAGGGTCAAAGATAGCTTTGCAATTTAAGTCCTTAGTGACTTGTTCAATAGACATAAGAGTAGAGGTAAATTGAGGAACATATAAAGCCTTTGATTTTCTTCCAAAAATTTCAACATCCCCAATTTGCTTAATTTTGAAAATATGTCCATTTGCAACTTTAACCATTTTATGTTCTAGGAGAGGTTCAAGATTCTGAAAATTTTACTTATCTTTGATCATATGGTAATCACAACCCGAATCTATCAACCATTTTGAAGAAGAAACAGATGAGTTAGAGCAAGTACCTGAGGAGGATTTTCCTAATTTTTGAGATGTCAGATTTGCTTTGTTTGCAGCTGCTTGAGCATTTTGTTCCCTCCTCTCTTGCTCTTTTTTCTTGATGAACTCAGGTTTAAGGTTAGGATGAAGAAACCAGCAACCATCCTTGGTATGTCCCAACTTTTTGCAATGAGAACACACCTTTTTTATTCCCTGATGAGCATTATTTGCAGCTTGTTCATTCTGCTTTGTGGAGAACCCATGAACTTCAATTTTGGACTGATTGCTTTCCTCAAGCCTTTGAGAAGCTGCAGCTCTTTGAATCATAAATCGAGTTTCTTGATATGATGGAAATTCTTTCATTCGAAGAATTTCCTGTCGATGTTGTGCAAATGACTCATTGAGTGATGAGAGCAAGGAAAACACCTTGTCTTCATGTTGTCTCTTTTGCAGCACTTTTATATCACTTGTGAGAGGTCTCAATGTGTTGAGCTCATTCCACAAGTCCTCGTGTTTTCCGAACAATTGTGTAATTGATTTCTCCTCCATTTGGATGGTCGCAATCCTTCTTTGTATTTCAAATATTCTGCTCAAGTTTGATTCCTGACCATATAACCCATACATTTGCTCCCATAAGGATTTGCAACTCGGACAGCATATCACCATATTTTTGTGTGCTTGATCCATGGAGCTTGTTAGCAATAGGAACACTTGATCATCCAGCTCCTTCCATTCATCAAATCGTGGATCTAGCTGATCCATAGGATCTTTTGTAATGAAAGATAGAAGTTTTGCTCCATTGAGAGATCTTCTGATATGACTAGCCATTGGAAGTAATTGGTTGAGCTTAGAATAATTTGGGAGAAAAGTTGGATTTGAAAGGAAGAGATTTGAGGAAGAGAATTTCCCAACCCCGGAGTCGATGTTTGCTCTGATACCATGTTGAATTTTTGACTAAAAAGAGTAGAGAAATCTAATAAACTTCTGGCTTTTATTGATGTAGTAGAATGATACAAAGAAAGAGAGATTATCTTCCTCTCTTAATTTTACAAGGAGAGCAATAGCTCTATTTATAGGCAAAGGGAGAAAAATAGCCAGTAAAGAGAGAACAAAGACAATATTCCCGTTGGGGCTCAAACCCCAAGGAATTCCAACAGCTAGTTTTTGGACTGTTGGAATATACATTGCCCAAACTGCCCCTAGCTATTTGGGTTTACCTCTTAGACTTTCCTTCATACTTTTGGGCTTCATTGGACTTGTTTTTGAATGTATTTTGGGTCATAAATATGTTGCAAAATTCTGAACATTAAAAAATAAAAAGCCCAATGTTTATGACATTATCATATTTTCAAGTTGAATACCTTGAGACTTATCTTCATCTTCTCCCTTATTTTTAACAAAGATCACTTGAATCGGAGTAGTAGGCATCACTCTATAGTATTTTTACTCAAACTACGCAAAGTAGATTTTAAAACCAAAACTGAAATTAAAAAGAAATTTTATAAAATTATACACATAAAATCTGAAGATAGTATAAACTAGAAGATTTTAGATTAATGTATTTTCTTCGATTAGAGATAAGAATCCTTAAATTGGAGGAGTATACAGGGAGATCATGTTTTCTAAGTATTTGTGACATGTCCAGAAATGATATTCTGTGAAAATTGTATTTTGATATTATGATGGCTGATAGTGCCATATTTTTCTTTTACGAGTAAAGATTTATAAATGATAATATGTAGCACATGTGTATGATATTATGACATGGGGTGACGTGGTGGAGTAACACGAGAGCAGGGGTTTGAGTCCCCTGTCTTTAACCAATGGATCCAATAGACGAGTATCACGTGAGAACCGTGTCAACATCAAGGGAAGGGGGTTAAAAGAAAAATATGTGTTCATATTATGGAATTAGGCCAAACTATGGGTAGAATACGTTTTATTACCGATTGATACCCCATGATGCAATAATTATAATAAGAATACATATTATTTTGAATTACACGATATGTTACAAATGAGTATAAATTTGAAAACGATAATTTGACTTGCCACTCTCACAAATTCATACATTGTCATTATATAGTTTTTACATCTCATTCACTAAATATGTGGATTATACTCACCCCTCTATATTTAAAAATTTTCATCTTATACTACACTTGTCTTACTTTGAGATACTGTTCCATGAGTTTTATTGAGAGATGCTACCGGGTAAGTATTCCTACCCATCCTTATTTATGATTGGATCGCGTATATAAATATTATATGTAAATCGGAGGCAAATGTCTTAAAGAAATTTCTGAAAAATAATTTTTTTTCAAATCTTCCGTTATATGATTTAACTTAAGATGTTGAGTATGGTCATGATATTAGTCATAATATTAGCCTTGCGTCATCTTGGCGTGCGAGTAGGGCATACCTGTGCCTTGAGGAGTTGAGGTGGTCTATTCGCGTGCTCAACTTGTGGTTCGGGGAGTGATATGATCTATCATATTAGTTGACTGCTAAATTGTCTAGTTGACAGCTTAATTATTTTGGTTGACTGCTGTGTGTTGATGTTCATTTTGTGCAGACTAATACTTTTCATATGTAAACTAAAATTCCTACTTAGTTGGAAGTGTTATGCTCTTAGTCGACTATGTTTGTCTTTAATCATTTTAGTGTAGATTTGTTTTTAAGCTTGTGTTGAATAAGTGTTTTAATTTAGTCAAAGGACTCAATATTTAGTTGACTAGTATGTGTTATGGTTCATAGTGAGCAGATTATTCTTAGTTACATGTCGATTGACTTCGCTAGTTGAATGAAACAAAATGTTGGTTGACTGTTTTATTTAGAAGAGAGTTGAGTGCAGACTGAGTTTAAGTATATGTTGACTATTAGAATTAGTTAACCAAAGTAATAAATTAGTCGACTACTTATCAATTGACTTGGTCGAATCCTTAGTTCTTTTGAACACAGTAGTCGATGGAGTCTTTCCTTCTCTCGGCTAGGTTTTGCTTTTGAATTCTAAAGGACATGGTCGATATTTCTTAAATATTAGTCGATTATTTTAATGACCAAAGGCGGGCTTTCTAAGTATTTTAAAAATTCAGTCGACAATTTTAATGGGTTTGTCGACTAGTTTTTTTAGGGTCAACATTTTCTAAGTATAGAAAGTATTAGTCGATCTGTTGTATATCCATCAACAAACTTGTCAGAGATTGGAATGGTTTTCTCGGGTTAATGTTACTTAATCGACATGATCAAGTAACTAGTTAGCTAATGTGTGCTATTCTAAGGTTATGTGTCGACTAATTTATGACATCTGTTGACAGTTCTGATGTTCATATTTAGTTTGATTTTCACCAAGTTTTCTTAATCTTTTCTCTATTAATTTAAACTATTTTGCTCATCATCGAAACACATATGTACAACAAATCAAAAGATTGGGTCTTCTTGATCTAAGTCTCATCTCTGTTGAGTAAAAATTTGTATTTGCCTTCTCTTGGGGAAGACAAGTGCAGAGTGTTGTGAGAAAACATTTGTACGGTCTTACTATCACCTGGGAAGCTTGTTAGTTGTATTATTTATGGTAGATAAGAAATCCAAGTAAAAGCTAGGTGTGGACGTGTACCAAGAAGATTGAATCACAATAAATATTGTGTCTACTATTTCCTTCTTTTTCATCTTGTTGAGATTCAAAGGTTTTGATGATGATAAATTATAAGAAAATAAGTTTAAAGTAAATCAGAAACCCATCAGAAAACAAAAGTCTGTAAATCGTGTCAACCTACTCTTTACGCACATCGACCTGTTCCCTCAGGTCCACCAATTTTCAAATCTATGCCTACCAATTTAGCCATACTTTAAACATATTGACCTGATAGTAACCCTTGTCGACTTGAATGAGACAAATGTAACACAATGTCTAAGTTAAAATATGTCGACAATCTCGAGAACTTGTTAACTTGTCTTTCCCGTCAATTGTTGTAGATTGCACATCGACCTGTTGATCTCAGGTGGACAAATTTAATATAACACATCGACTAATTTTAAGAGTATAACGACCCACCATTTGGACACATCAACAAGCATAAGGCAATGGTCTAAAGAGGTTGACATACTCGACAACTTGTCAACTTGATTTCTTTTTCCCTTAAAAGGTATACAACGACCTGCATGTTGACTATGTCGACCTAATGGATACATCGACCAATTTTAAAAGGTAGGTTCACCACTTTTAGGTAAGCACAGTAGTATGTCGATGTGTATTTAGGAAATGTCGACTGGATGTAAGCTGTCCATTAGAAATCATACATTGACCTGCACTTTAACCTTGTCAACACACCTAATATATCGACTAATTTCAGAGAACAGATCCACAAATTTTATGTACACACAGGATTATGTCGATGTGGATTTAGAACATGTTGACCTAGATTGCTGATTCTTAAGTAAGACATTTCAATGTCCAATTAAAGCCATATCAACATATTAGAGCATGTCGACGAATTAAAGCCTATACGTCCACCTAGTTAAGTTGATATATGACCTTGTCAACCCAAGTACTCTCATTGTCAAGTGTTGAAATATCAAAGTCTAAAGATAAAGAAAGTATGAAATAAATTTTGAATTTATTGAAAAACAATGAGAGAATATATTGGTGATTGAGGGCATTGAATCATAGTTTTAGGGGATACAATGAGACTCTATTTATAGAGAAAATGAAAAAATAGCTAGTAGATAGTGATTCAAAAGCAATATTCCCGTTGGAGCTCAAACCCCAAGGAATTCCAACAGCTAGTTTTTTTACTGTTGAAATATATACTACCCAAACTACCCCTAGCTATTTGGGTTTGCTTCCTAGACTTTTCTCCAAACTTTTGGGCTTCATTGGGCCTATTTTTGAATGTATTTTGGGCTGGTTTAGGCTGCCCAAATGGGCCATGTTTGCTGGACAATGCAGGCTGATTTTTGGGTTTCTAAGTAGATGCACTTGGTTGGTGATGAAAATGGGTTGAGTTATTTTTCTTTTCAACATCAAGAACACAATACTAAATTTTTGAATTCAGGCCGATGTGTTACTTAGACTTGTCGACCCGAAATTGTCAAAGATCAAATTTTCGAAACAAATTTGAATTCAACAGTTATATTCTTTTTCTACATATATGAATATTTCTATTTCGATCAAAGCTAACGTTTAAATATTGCAAAAACAGCTTTCGATTGGTTAACAAAAAGGTAGCACCAGTGAGAGAACGGAGGTTCAGTGCGAGAAATGGATACTGTTACAGAACATTAATTGACAGACATTAAATAGCAACGTTCGGCTTCAATAACCCTGCAATGAATCTCTTCAATGTAACAATAAATACTAGAGATGAGATGTGGAGAGAATGATGCTTGAATTTAATTTCTTTGAACAACCAAGTCTCAAAGCATTCACTACTCTCTACTATTACAAGTCATACACTCTATTTTGTTACTTGATTTTCATTTAACTTTCTTTTCGAGTGTAATTAGTTCTGAAATCAAGTCTGTCAAATCTGAGAATTAGAGCCTCTCATCCTCGACAACTTCCTTCTTATCTATACTGAAATCTTAAAAGACCAAAGAGTGAGTCACTGCTTTGACTCTAGAGAGAGTGAGCCAATCTGTGTAGGATTAAAAAAGTGGTGTTGTGAATAAACACTGAAAATGTTTAACTTGAACCTGTAATCAAATTTGTATCATTTAGTTGATAATGAAAAATCCAGAGGGAGCATGGGAATGGACGTACACCTAGTTTGGTAAAACCACTATAAAAAATTCTGTGTGCTCTTTATTTTTCAATTTAATTTCCAAACAGCTCTGTTGTAAGCTTTTAATTACAGAAAAATTTTAAAATATCTATATTCAACTATTCACCATCTTTTAGTTGAATATCAATTGCTATTAGAACAGGTGTGTTACTAAAAAACCTAACAGCTTAATACCAAAGATCCAAATGACTATTAACAGAGACAATGTACCAGTAAAATCATACTCAACAAATCGTGCACCCTTTTTCAATGGAAGCAACTTAAGCTATTGGAAGCAAAAAATGTACAATTTTATAATTGCACGAGATCTTAATGCCTGGGAAATAATCGAAGAAAGTGTTGAATTTCCCACAGAAGAGGTTGTGGTTTACATATGCCAGTCAAGTTAAAGAACATGACAATGGAGTAGGAGAAGGCATATCAAGCTAACTGCAAGGTTATAAATCTCCTTCACATTGGCCTGAGTGTGAACGAATATAATCAAGTTTCCTTATGCATCACAGCAAAAGAAATCTGGGAAAAACTCGAAACTACTTACAATGGCACTGATCAAATTCGCAAGAGTAAAATCAGGCTAGTGAAACAAGAATACAAAGTCTTCAAAATGAAAGAAGGAGAATTTATCAGTGAAATGATAATAAGTGACAAATGAATTAAGATTGCTTGGAAATGGAATCCTTCAAGAAGATATGGTGGACAAGATTTTGAAGAGTCTACCAAAGTCTTGGGAACCTAAAGTCACAGCGATAGAAGAGTCCAAAAATCTTGAAATCTTGACTATGGATGAACTGTGGGGTCTCTAATAACCCATGAGATGAAGTTGAATGTGAAGGAGTCAAAAAAAGAAAAAAATGCAAAGGAGTGGTGCTCAAAGCTGACAGTGATAAGAGCACTTCAAATTCAGAAGAGGAAGATGATGAAGAAGATGAAATACTACTGGCCAGAATATTCAAGAAGTTTTTGATATGAAGGAGAAATAAGAGCAAATCATACTTCAAAAGGCCAGAAAAGAAAGAGCAAATCAGATACTTTGAGTGCAAGAAATTGGGATGCATAAAAACTGATTGTCCTCAATTGAAAAAGGACGAAAGAAAAATAAGAAAAAAAGAAAGGAGAAAAAAAGAAAAAAACTCTTGCAGCCTAGAGTGATGAAGACTTTAGCTTAAGTGGAGAAGACCAAACAGAGGAACAAACAAACATGTGTTTCATGGAACAAACAAACATGTGTTTCATGGCCAATGAAGAACTCTCCAACAGTGAGGTAAATTCTACTTCCTACTCTTTGTTGAAATAAAAAAAAAATAGAGCACAAGAAATGAAGAATACTTCTGAATTTTATTGAAGAAGAATGAGAGCATACATGGACAGATTTGAGAGCATTTTTCTCATGGTTTTTGGAGATACAATGAGCCTCTATTTATAGAGAAAAGGAAAAAATAGCCAATAGATAGAGATTCAAAAGTAATAATCCCGTTGGAGCTCAAACCCCAAGGAATTCCAACAGTTGGTTTTTTGACTGTTGAAATATATATTGCCCAAACTAACCCTAGCTATTTGGCTTTGCTTCCTAGACTTTTCTCCAAACTTTTGGGCTTCCTTGGGCCTATTTTTAAATGTATTTTGGGTTCGTTTAGGCTGCCCAAATGGGCCATGCTTGCTGGACAATGCAGGCCGATTTTTGGGTTTCTAAGTAGATGCACTTGGTTGGAGATGAAGATGGGTTGGGTTATCCTTCTTTTCAACACTCCCCCTCAAATTAGGTGCATAGATATCGATAGTGCCCAACTTATTCATGATTTCTTGAAGATGCATTGCAGTTCCCTCTTTTGTGAAAATATCAGCTAGTTGCTCTTTTCCTTCGATGTAGGGAGTGGCTATAAGCTTTTCTTTTACCTTTTGTCGAATGAAGTGACAATCAACTTCTATGTGTTTAGTCTTTTCATGGAAGACCGGATTGGATGCAATATGAATCGCCGATTGATTGTCACAATGCAAGTTGATTGGTGTAGAAATATTGAACCCTAATTCCTATACTAGAGACTTCAACCATACAATCTCACTGGCCGCTGACGCCATTGCCCTATACTCAGCCTCTGCACTCGATCTTGACACCACATACTGTTTTTTGCTCTTCCATGCTACCAAGTTGTCTCCTACGAACATGCAGTACCCGGTGGTAGATCTTCTATCCTTTGAATCACTCGCCCAATCTGCATCGCAAAAGCCTTCAATTTGGGAGCTTCCATTGTTCTTCATCCAAATACCTAGTCCGGGTGATTTCTTGATATAGTGAAGGATGCGCTCAACTGCTCTCCCATGACCCATCTTTGGAGAATGCATATGTTGACTAATTTGGCTCACGGCAAAGGCTATGTCTGGCCTAGTGATGGTGAGGTAGATCAGTTGTCCTACAAGTCTCTGATATCTCTCTATGTCCTCAAATGGCTCCTCATCTACTAGAGGTCCAGTGGTAACAATAGGGCTACAAGCTGGCTTTCCTCCTGGCTTTCCTCCTAGCTTTTTTGTTTCCTGCAAAAGATCAAGAGCATATTTGCTTTGGGATAGAATTAACCTATTATTACAATAGGCTATCTCAATTCCTAGGAAATACTTTAGTCTCCCTAAATCTTTAATTTCAAACCTAGAACTCAAGAAATTTCTAACTATATCTATTAAATGCAAGTCATTTCCTATAATGATGATATCATCAACGTAAACTAAGGCTATCACTATTTTATCATTGTTTTTCCTAATGAAAACAGATGAGTCGCTTTGGCATTTAACAAATCCACTACTAAGAAAAGCATGGCTTAATTTTGCATACCATGCCCTTGGGGATTGTTTCAGCCCAAAGATAGCCTTGCGTAGTTTGCACACGTTTCCTCCTTGTTGTTGGAACCCTTGAGGAAGTTGCATGTACACTTCTTCTTCGAGATCTCCTTGAAGGAACGCATTTGCTACATCCATTTGAAACATGCTCCATCCATGGTTCACCGCAAGAGACATCAAGACCCTAATTATATTCATTTTGGCAACGGGTGCGTATGACTCTTTGTAATCTATCCCATATGCTTGAGTGAATCCTTTAGCCACAAGTTTTGCCTTAAACCTTTCAATATTTGATTTTGTATACCCATTTGCATCCGACGGCCCGCTTGCCCTTTGGAAGAGAGGTAACTTCCCATGTACCATTCTTAGTCAATGCATCTAGCTCTTCCTTCATTGCCTTTCTCCACCTTGGGTTCTTGGATGCTTCATCATATGTCCTAGGCTCCTGTTCTTTATCTATGCCACTCAAAAAATTTTGGTGGCTCAAAGAAACATGTGAGATGGTATAATAATCAGAAATCGGATATGATGTTACCTTCGAGTTATAGTAAACTCTACGGTTAATCCATTCCGAATGGGGAACCCTAAGACTCGCGGATCGCCTAAGGTGAGGAGGTGGTGCATCCAAATCTCCCTCTACATACTCAGATTCTTCCTCTTCGGTTTCTTGATCTCCCCCTGAAGTGTGGGCTGCCTCCTCTTCTATGGAGTTTGATCCTTCTTCTTCATTATTTTGAAATTGCTCATTAATCTCTTGGGAGGTTCCTTCTGCAATTGGTGGAGATGATTGATTCGGGAGAAGTAAGAAATTCCACGTGCTTGGAGTGCTCTCTTCTTTGGATGATTGATGTTCTTCATTATCTACAAAAAAGGTTTCATTCTTCACAAATATCACATCCTAAGATGTGTATGTTTGGTCAGTCTTAGGGTCATAACATCTATACCACTTTTCAAAGGAAGCATACCCCAAAAATATGTACTTTCTACCCTTGTGATCTAACTTATCTCTCATGTGTGCTGGAATATGAATGTAACATACACAACCGAATGTTCTAAGATGAGATATCTTAGGTTTTCTATCTAGTAGGACTTCTAAGGATGACTTGCCATCTAGGACTTGAGATGGGATAAGGTTTATTAGGTAGACAGCGGTTTTTATTCCATCACACCAAAATTTCTTAGGTACATTTACATAAAACATCATAGCTCTAGTTATTTCTAATATGTGCCTATTTTTCCTTTCGGCCACCCCATTTTGTTGAGGTGTGTACACACAAGACATTTGATGTACAATGCCATTCTCTCTAAGGTAGTTTTCAAATTTTAAACTAGTGAATTCCCCACCATGGTCCGTCCTTAGAATTTTAATGTTAGTATTGTAAAGTTTGGTCACATATCTCTCATAGCTTTTAAAGGCTTCAAAAGCTTAATCTTTTGTATTCAAAAGGTAGACCCAAGTGTACCTAGTTTTTTGGTCTACAAAAGTAATGAAATACTTGTAGTCTAAATGAGATTTGATGGGTGAAGTCCACAAATCCAAATGAACTAAATCAAAAGCATCTTTATAAATTGTTTTTGAATTGGGATACATTGATCGGGTTTCTTTTCCCATATTACAAACTTTATAATGTCTATCTTCAATATTAATACTTGGGAATAGACGCTTTAAAACTTGGTTACTAGGATGCCCAAAACGTTTATGCCAAAGAGATGCATCTTCTTTGACATGAGCAACGAGTGCATGATGCTTTTGATCCAAAAAATATAGATCCCCTCTTCTAGAACCCTTGCCAATCAATTGATTCGACTTGAGGTCCTGAAAAGTAACAGTGTTTGGGTCAAAAACAACTCTACACCCTTGATCCTTAGTGACTTTGCTAATGGACAAAAGATTTGAAGTGAGTTGGGGAACAAATAAAGCATTTGATGTTTTTCCAAAAAGTTCAATTTTCCCAATTTGCTCAACTTTCAAATCTTGCCTTTTGGCAACACGGACTATCTTATGGTTCGAGAGTTTTTTAAAATGCTTGATTTTTCTTCTATCCCTTACCATATGATGGTCCGTTCCCGAATCAATGAGAAAATCTTCGAAATTGAAAGAGGATAAAGTGCTTTGATTTTTACCATTGGAGGGATCAAGTTGTTGAAACTTCTTGGAGATGTCATTGAGTTGACTTTGAAGAGCAGCAAAATCAGCCATGGTAGGTCCTTGAAGCTTGGCGTGAAGTGCATTATGCTGCTCGGAAAGTTGCTCCCTTGGTTTGAAGGTCTTGGGCTTTAAATGAGGATGAAGGTTCCAACACTTCTCCTTCGTATGTCCTCTTTTCTTGCAATGGGTGCATACATCAATTTTCTTTGGAGCATGATGTGCTTTGGCAGCCATGTGCTCTTCAACGGTAGCCATGTGACCTTGAGCTTCAAGTCTAAGTTTGGAATTTTCTTCCAAACACATGCTAACTTCCGTTCGTTGGATCATATTTTGCACTTCTCCAAATGAAGGAAATTCCTTCATTCGGAGAATTTCTTGTCTAAGAAGAGAGTAGGAATCATCTAGACCCATGAGAAGACCAAAAATTTTATCTTCTTCTTTCCTCTTTTGGAGGACTTTGAGATCTATGGAATCCGGGCGGAGAGTGGAGAGCTCATTCCAAGTATCCGTATATTCCCCAAAGTATTGAGGAAGTGATTTCCCTTCCTTTTTGATGTTTGAAATTTGTTGTTTAAGCTCAAAAATTCTGCCAATGTTAGATTCTTGGCCATAAAGAGAAAACATTGTGTCCCATATTAGTTTTGCATTGAGAGCACAAGTCACCATGGCTTTGTGTGTTTCATCCATGGAATTGAGTAGAAGAAAAAATACATGATTGTCCCTCTTCTTCCATTCTCTGAAGGAAGAATCCACCTCTTCAAGTGGTTGATCAAGTATGTGACCCTCCAAGTTGTGAAGTTCCAGCGCTCTTCTCATCAAGGCTGCCCATTGATAATAATTTTCTCCTCTTAATTGAATAGAGGATATATTTTAAAATTGGGTAATGTCGATGGAAGGTGGAAGGTCACCCAACCTTGAAGAGGAAGGGATCGAAGTTTGCTCTGATACCATGTTGAAATAAAAAAAAAATAGAGCACAAGAAATGAAGAATACTTCTGAATTTTATTGAAGAAGAATGAGAGTATACATGGACAGATTTGAGAGCATTTTTCTCATGGTTTTTGGAGATACAATGAGGCTCTATTTATAGAGAAAAGGAAAAAATAGCCAGTAGATAGAGATTCAAAAGTAATAATCCCGTTGGAGCTCAAACCCCAAGGAATTCCAATAACTAGTTTTTTGACTGTTGAAATACATACTGCCCAAACTACCCCTAGCTATTTGGGTTTGCTTCCTAGACTTTTCTCCAAACTTTTGGGCTTCCTTGGGCCTATTTTTGAATGTATTTTGGGTTGGTTTAGGCTGCCTAAATGGGCCATGCTTGCTGGACAATGTAGGGTATTTTTGGGCTTCTAAGTAGATGCACTTGGTTGGTGATGAAGATGGGTTGTGTTATCCTTCTTTTCAACACTCTTCTTGTTTTAAGTTTGACAAAAGCAATTTCACTATTGCTGAATTGCATGAGGCATTACTAGAATCTCTTAAGGAATCAAAAAGATTAAAAGTAAAAAATAATTTATTAAAGAAAGATGTGACTGAAACCGTTAAGAAAGTAGAAAAATAAAAAATTGAATCAATGAATTAAGAAAGAAAAATACTAAATTAGAATTGAGAATTGCTAAACTCAAAAAGGGATTAAAGAATAAACACCTGTATCAGCAAAATAAAAAGGATAGTGAAAATCAAACGAATGAAAATATAACTCTAAAAAATGAATTAACTGAACAGAAAGAGAAGAACATTAGGCAAAATACCATTCTAATGAAATTCATACAAGGGCAAGAAAAGCTGGATGCCATCCTAGGAGCATAAAGAGTAGTATTTGGTAAGACTAGGTTAGGATATAATCCTATTCAAACCTAGAAAAAACTATATAAATTCTTTACACCTAGTTCAGAAAATGTCAAATTACAGAGATGTCACATATACATGACACTGGAACACATGTCAAACAATTGTAAACTTAGAAATAAATTTTTTGTCACCACAAGGAACACAAAAATGAATAATCACAAATGTACCTACTGTCAAAGTTTGGACACTCATTTTATACTTATTGGTTCAAGAGCTCAACAACAGTGATTGAATCTTATTGTAGGTTTGTTTGAAATCAAAACTAATTTAGCCAGACCCAAAAAGATATACCTAAGAGTCAAATCAAAACTAATTTAGCCAGACCTAAAAAGATATGGGTACCGAAGGCAAAAGTGTGATTAAATTTTATTGCAGGTCTGTTCGAAATCAAGGGAATCTCCTGGAAAGTTAATCTCATGTATTAATTATGGTTGTTCAAGACATATAACTGGAAATGTATCAAAATTCTCATTTCTCGAGAAAGAAAGGAGAAAAAGTGGTCTTTGGTGACAACTCAAAAGGAAAAGTCATCGGGATAGGTAACATTAGAGGTAAAGCCATTGACTCTCAAATTCAGAATGTTTTTCTTGTTTCTGGTTTTAAATTTAGTTTGTTAAGGGTTAGTCAGCTACGTAATAAAGGTTATACAGTTATATTTGAATCTGATACTTACTTTACTATAGACAAAGCCTCTAGTAGTGTTAAATTTATAGGTTTTAGAAGAGGAAATATCTTTGTGATTGATTTAGAGCAATTAGAAATTCAAAATGAGTATTGTCTAGTTACATTAAGTAAGAGCAATTCATGGCTGTGGTACAAGAGATTAGGACACAAAAGCATGGACATAATATCAAAATTAGTTAGGAAAGACATTGTAAAAGGCTTGCCTAAATTAATATACAAAAATGATAGATTGTGTGATGCATGCATGAAAGAAAAACAAACCAAAACTTTCTTCAAACCTAAAAACTGTGTATCTTTTAGCACTCATCTGGAACTTTTACACATAGACTTATTCAAACCAACTAGAACTCAAAGTTTAAAAAGAAAATATTATGAATTTGTAATCATTGATGATTACTCTCGATACACTTGGATACTATTCCTTGCCAAGAATGAGGAAACCAGTAAGACTTCATCAAATTGTGCAAGAAAATTCAAAATGAAATGTGAATTTCAATTAAAAGTATCAGAAGTGATCACGGAAAAAAATTTGAAAATAAAAACCATAGAAGAATTCTATGGCAATCACGATATTGATAAGAATTTCTCAATCCCTAGGACACTTCAATAGAATGGGGTAGTAGAAAGGAAAAATAAAATATTGCAAGAAATGATTAGAAGTAGTGAATACTGCTTGCTACATCTTAAATAAGGCATTAATCAGACCAATCTTAAAGAAAACTCCCAAAGCTTTACAAAGGAAGAAACCCTAATATATCTTATTTTAAAATTTTTGAATATAAATGGTTTGTTCTGAATAATGGAAAAAAAGTTTTAGGAAAATTTGATATCAAAAGTGATAAATGAATTTTCTTAGGCTATTCGATAGTGAGTAAAGCTTATACCATTTTGAATTTTAACATCCTCTAGTGCTCGTGGAGCCTCCAGTGCCCTAGAAGCTTCAGGCTATGAAGGACTCTCCGGTGGTGCACCGCGCCTACCACGTTTAGGCGGCATAGTTAGTTCTGCAAGGAGAGCACCGTCTCATTAGATGAAAGCAAGGATTAGGGTTAGTAACTAACCCCCTAAAAAAAATTGAGTTACGGATCAAGACATGTGAATGCAAAATAATGTGATAGGTGCATGATATATCTTACCTTCTACAATAGATGAACTTATATGCCTATGGCCATGTATGGGACTTTAAATGATTGTATGAAACTCTCTAATAAATTGAGAACTTTTAATGTATTTAGGAAGACTTTGTATTACTATCCATTCTCTAACCTAGACGCTTTGATACCAATAAAACTGTCACGCTCCAAATTAGGTTCGTGAGCAGCCGCCCGTTATCTTGGATGCTGGCTGTATTTTTACAGAAAATCGAACATAATCTTCCCATATTTCGGAGGTCTCCTATGTACAATTTGACCTGTGTATTCAAAATCAACCTGTCGAATAAACAAATGGCATCCTAGCCTCTCCAAAATCAACAAATCCCACCGTAAACATCCAGGACAACGCAAGGCTATAAAATTGTTAGCAGTTCTAGCCACAAATCTCTACTGTCATGCCCAACTAGAGTATGAGCAGCCGCCACATCGAGCGATCCTAAATATTTTTATAAAATGTATAACAAATTTCTCAAATTAACATTTCAAATATTTACAAGTAGCTCAATGCAAATGAAATGAGTTTACACGAGAATTTCACAAATAAATGTCAATTATTCATACAGTCATCCCATAAATATATATACAGCCAACTACGGATCTCAATATCAAGACCTCGCATAGTCGAAATAAAGTAAGAAACTCATATTTCAAATTTAACTTAGAGTTCACCGTAGTAAATACCAAATCAACCGAAACTATAAAAAACTTTTAGAACCTTTAACGTTATTCTATCACAATAATCCTATCTGAGAAATGAGAAGAGAGGGTGAGTATAAGGGAAGATACCCAGTGAGTGAGAGGGGTTAATATCAATCATAAATAGTGTGGGTGAACCATTGTAGTGTCAAATAATATTTTTCGTAAACAAAAATTCATAATTTGTAACGAAACATAATATGTGCCGAAATATGAACTCATTTAATAAATCATACGATATCATACATATATGCATCCGTATCAAATATCTTTTTATGAAAATCCTGGGGTTCTATCGAAAACACTTCCATCTCAGGTTGGCTGAAACCCAGACGAAAATCCGCCAAGGGTTTTTCCAACATATTTCAAAACATACCCCCTTCCTTGGCGTTGGGTCGTGCCCCACCGGGGTGTAACCGGATATAGCCCGACCTACCGCAAAGGGAGGCACGTCTGTCTCTCCCGCCCAATATAATCCAACCCTCACCCACGTTGCCCCGTCGGGTCGCGCCGTGGGAGGAATGACTATAGCCATTAATCATGCACAAACACCAATCATTTCACAAACATCACATAACTAGCAGGCATCCAACCCACATACTTTATCAAAACATTACAAATTCGTGTGCATATTTTGTCAAATCATTTTAAATCAACATGCCAATGCAATGATAGAGTAGAAAACATTCTAGTTCTCAAATAATGACACGACATTGATTCATTTCAAACCATGGATGCATAGTTATCGGAAGCATAAATTTACGTCACTCCAAATATCACAAAACAAAATTTAAAATTTAATACCATACGTCGAGTCAATGCATATTGAAAGCATGTTTTATTAAAAATACGGCAGAAAAACAAGTTCATTATTTTAGGCAAGAGATTAGGGTCTCACTAACACTTTCTAGGGAGGGTGGTTACTCCCTATTTTTAAACAAATCCAATCTGACTCCTCGAGTCTCCTAAAAGACTTCTTTAATTAAATCATCATAATTTAATACCAAATAAAAGGTTAATAAGGGATTTTTCATTTTTCTTTTTAATTTAATACAACCTTAGGCTATTTGATGCCAAAAATGATGTCAGAAGTCTTTGAAAGTACCAGAAAGTACACTTTTATGAAGGTTGCCAAGTGGAAATGTGCAAGTTGGCAAGCTTTTGGGCATGTCTATTGTATCAGGTGTGCCATGTTTCTATGCTTTGCGTGCCCTTTGTATGTCTGTTTTTACAATGAGTCCTAGTTACCATCAGATTCGTTGAACAGTAATCTTCATGCAGAGAGGCTTGAGCTTTATGATTTTCAATATATATATTGATTTTCATATATATATATATATATTGGTTATTTGTTTAATCTACTATTGATTTGATGGAATCTATCTGAATTTTCAGACTATGATATTGTAGCAAGCTTTAAAGTTGAGAAATCTGTTGATATACTAAAAGATAATGCCTTGCGACTTGAGGACAATATCTTTGGGGAGATGGACATTGCAACAATCAAAGTAATCTTTCCAATCTTTTGTTATCCTTTTATGAATTTATTCCATCATTTCCTTTTCGTACTTCAATATCGTTTATTGATTGTAACAGGCGGTTATTTTATCCCGAGAGCCTTCAGATGTGTCCAACACAACAAAGGTTGTTTTGTTGTCGATTCTGATTCCAGAAATACAAGAATATACTTACCTGCTGAAAATCTGATCAGGGCCAACTTTGAGTATCTGGTTGGTACCTTGGCAATCTTCACCAGGGGCCATAATTTAAATCTTTGAACTCTGTGACCCTTGTAGGTTTTAAGAATTGCCCTTTTATGAATCTGCATTTGCATTTTTTTTGTTGAGTAATTGCAGGAATATGCTTTTCGCCTTTGATTATGGACCTTGTATCTTTGCTTTTCTCATTGGTTAACAAAGATACCTGGCATTTGATCACAACATGCAGTATGTAATTGCCCCTTTTTTTTTTAACTTCTTCTCCAAAATGCAAAATTTGTATATTAGATTGACAAATTATCAGGGTTCAACTATGACACGTTCTACTACAGTTTAGTCATCTGTTCTCTGGGCAGTTGGGATTACTCCTTCCATGACAAGGCAGAAGCAGTTGGCACATATTATAATGAATTCTCATGCCAAAACTTGGCCTAAATAACACAGAATTTGGAGGAGTAAAACAAGTTCATCTTCCATCAATAACACATCATGGATTTTCTCCAATTCTGTGGATAATTTCAAATAGTAGGTCACATTTCCTATCCACTCAAGTATCCTATGCTAAGTGTAACTGAGGTAATATTTCGCTGCCCAAATTTCCAATGGTGCACACTAGCCCCTAGTTTCAGCACTATAACTGGAGACAAACCACCAGACATAAATGCCATCAACAACAGCAACCCAATAAACAACCTTTTGTTGGAATTTGGAAGTAAGAATTCAAACTATGATCGAAAGAAACTTCAGAATTTCATTGTATTGAGAGAACAAATGACAAACATTGTTTGAACTTTTGTTCATGAGAAACAAAGGGAAAGCACTAGGCTATTTATAGAGAGAAAAATGAGCACTTAGAGGGAAAGAGAGTGGCCCTCCAATAGCCATATTTCTGGCCATTAGGGGAGGGCTTAGGCCCTTCCCTCTTGGGCCATAATAAGGCCCTTCTTTGGGCCTGTTTGTGCAGCTCCTTAGGCAGGACAACTTCACCTTTTGGGCATTGGAGATGGGCCAATGATCTTGATTATTTGAGGAAGAGTTGTCGATTTTGTTATGTTTATTTTCAACACTCCCCCTCAAGTTGAGTGCATAAATATCAATAGCACCCCACTTGCTCATTATTTCTTGTAAGTGAGCTGCAAATCCTCCTTTAGTGAAGATGTCCGCAAGTTGTAGTCTTCCATCAATATGAGGAGTGGCAATTGATTTTTCTTACACTTTTTGGTGGATGAAGTGACAATCTACCTCTATGTATTTTGTACGCTTATGAAATATGGGATTGATGGCAATATGAATGGAAGACTGATTGTCACAATGAAGCTTGATAGGACTGGAGAGTTCAAACCCTAATTCTTCTACTATGGCTTTTAGCCAAACTATCTCACTAGCAGCCGATGCTATGGCCCTATACTGGGCTTCAGCACTTGAACGAGACACCAAATGTTGCTTTTTGCTTTTCCATGCAAAGTTTCATCTAACGAACATGCAATATCCCGAAGTAGACTTCCGATCCAAGGTATCTCCCGCCCAATCCGTATCGCAATAGCCTTCGATTTCTGAGATCTTGTTCTTCTTCATCCATATTCCTAGCCTGGAAGATCCTTTAAGGTAATGAAACACTTGCTCAGCTGCTTTCTAGTGTTGTCTTTTGCATCCATGCAATGTGTTGGCTAATCCTACTAACAGCATAGGAGATATATGGTCAGATTATGATGAGATGGATCAATCTTCCTACAAGCCTTTGATATCTTTCAATGTCGTCATATGGTTCATCATCATCAACTAAGGTTCTGAATGTGGATACAGGGCTACATGCTGGTTCGCTCCTAGCTTCCCTGTTTCTTGCAAAAGATCAAGCACATATTTTTTTGGGAGAAAACTAGTCCATTATGACAATAGACTAGTTCTATTCCTAAAAAATACTTTAGTTTCTCTAAATTTTTTATTTCAAACTTAGTATTTACGAAATTTCTAACTAAATCTGTTTGTTGAGAGTCACTACTAGTAATGATGATATTATCTACATATACTAAGATAATCACTATTTTATCATGATTTTTTCTAACAAATGAAGATGAATCACTAATGCATTTCACAAATCCACTACTAAGAAAAGCACGGCTTAGTTTATCATACCATGCCCTTTGCGATTGCTTTAACCCATAGATAGCCTTTTGAAGCTTGCAAACATCTCCCTATTATAGCTGATATCCTTGCTGGAGTTGCATATGTACTTCTTCTTCTTCTAGATATCCTTGAAAGAACTCATTTGCCACATCCATTTGATACATGTTCCACCCATGATTTACAACAAAAGATATTAGGATTCTAATTGTGTTCATTTTGACAACTGGAGTATATGTTTCCTTATAATTTATTCCATAAGCTTGTATATATCCCTTAGCCATGAGCCTTGCTTTAAACAGCTCAATTGATCAGTCGCTTTTATGTTTGATTTTGAATACCTGTTTGCACCCTACTGCCCTTTTATTTCTAGGAAGTTTAGTAACTTTCCAAGTTCCATTCTTAGTGAGTGCCTCTAATTCATCTTCCATTGCCTTTCTCCATCTAGGGTCCTTCTTTGTCTCATCAAAGTTACTAGGCTCTTGTTCTTTGTCTATACCACTCAAGAATGCTTGGTGACCAAAAGAGATGTTAGAAGTGGTATAAAAATCTGAACTAGGATATGATGTTACCTTTGAGTTATAATAAAATCTTCGGTTAATCCATTCTGATGGATAAACTCTAAGCCTAGTTGATCTTCTTAGTTAAGGAGGAGGCTCATCTAGCTCTTCAGAGTTTTCTTCTGAATTTTCCTCTATATTTTCTCCTTGATCTCTCCCTGAATTTGTAGATAGTTCCTCCTCCAAATGAGCTGATTCCTCTTGGTCACTTGAAGAAGTTCTTTTGGCCGCTTGTGGATTTCTTGAGACATTGGTCTCCAAGGGTGAAATCAAGAAGTCCCAAGTGTTGGATTGAGCCTCTTCTTTTGGTGTTTCACGCTCTTTAGTATCTACAAAGAAAAGTTCTTTTTCCACAAATATCACATCTTTAGACGTGTATGTTTTGTTAGTTCTAGCATCGTAACACCTATATCCTTTTTCAAATGAAGTATATCCTAAAAATAGGCATCTTCTTCCTTTGTGAGGGCCCACGTGAATATAGCAAATGCATCCAAAAGTTTTAAGATGTATTATGTTTGGCTTCCTTTTCAATAGGATTTCTAGAGGAGACATCCCACTTAAAGTCTCACAATGAATTAAATTAATTAAGTGGACGGCGGTTTTAATCGCCCCACACCAAAATCTCTTTGGTACATTTGCATGAAATATCATTGCCCTAACTATTTCCAAGATGTGCCTATTCTTGCATTCAGCTACCCCATTTCTAAGGCAATTTTCAAACGTGTGGCTTGTGTATTCACCACCATAGTTAGTTCTCAAGACTTTTAAGTTAGCATTGTAAAACTTAGTCATATATTTCATATAGTTTTTGAAGGTTTCAAAAGTTTGATCCTTTGAATGCAAGAGATAAATCCAAGTGTATTTAGTTTTTTGATCTATAAATGTAATATAGTATTTATAGCCTAGATGAGACATTAAAGGAGAAGTCCATACATTAGAGTGTACTAAATTAAAAGCATTTTTATAAATACTTTTTGAATTTGGGTACATCATTTGGGTTTCTTTTTCTAAAATATAGGCTTTACAATGTCTATTCTTAATATTTAAATTTGGAAATAGACATTTTAAAACTTGATCACTAGGATGCCCAAATCGCTTGTGCCAAAGAGCACCATCTTCTTTGATGTGGGCTGCAAGTGCATGTTAATTTGATCTAAAAAATATAAGTTCCCTCTTTTAGAACTCTTGTCAATCAATTGATTCGACTTGAGATCCAGAAAAGAGATAGAGTTTGGATAAAAAACAACTCTACACTCTTGGTTCTTAGTGACTTTGCTAATGGACAAGAGATCTAAAGTAAGCTCGAGGACATATAAAGCATTTATAGGTTTTCCAAATAGTTTGATTTCCCCTACTTGCTTAACTTCCAAATCTTGCTCATTCGCAACCCGAACTATCTTATGGCTAGGAAGATTTTTAAATCTTTTAATCTTTCTCTTATCCCTAACCATATGATAGTCCATTCCCTAATTGATAAGAAAATTTTTAGAATTTAAATAAGAGGGAGAGCTTTGATTGTTACCTCCTGAGGATGCAAATTGTTGGAGCCTTTTTGTAACATCATTTCATTGGCTTTGAAGTGCAGCAAAGTCGGCCATCAAGGGAGCTTGGAGCTTTACATGTTGAGCATTTTGCTGTCCAGAATTGAAGAAGTTTAAAGGCCCTTGTTACTCTCTTGATTTGAGTGTTTTAGGCTTCAAATGTAGATGGAGAAACCAACATTTATCCTTTGTATGCTCCTTTTTCTTATAACGAGAACATACATCAGCCTTCTTAATAGCTTGATGAACTTCGGCAGCTGTATGCTCCTTGGTTGTGGCCATCAATTCTTGAGCTTCAAGCTTTGATTTGGAGGTTTCCGCCAACCGCATACTTATTTCCACCCTTTGAATCATATTTTACACCTCCCCAAATGAAGGAAAATCCTTCATTCCCAGAATTTCTTGCCTAAGATGGGAGTAGAAACCATCAAGCTCCATGAGAAGACCAAAGATCTGTTGAAATAAAAGAGAACTAAGTGTGGTTAGCATAGGCTCCATTTCAAGCCAAGTTTAAGCCCATCCATGAGATGTATTTGGCCCGTTCCTTATGGGTTTTTTAGTCCTCAAAAAGGGCATTTTCCCTCTCTTTTGAACCAAAGATCTTTTGAACTAGCCGTTGCACTGTATAACAGCCATAAAAATGGCTGTTATACAGTGATTTTGGGGACAGAAATCTGTCTCCAATGTTCCCCAACGGCTCCTTGAGTCTTTGGGGTCTTTTTCCCTCTCTTTCTCAAGTAATAATCTCTATACATAGGAGCTTGTATGGGATGTTCTATCTATGAAAAAAAAACCAATGCTCTCATTGTGCACTCTTTCTTCAAATAAAGTTCTTTAAGTTTTCATTCAATTCTAGTTGCTTGATAGCTTGAAATCTCAACATGGTATCAGAGCAGGCAACGATATCTTCTTCTTCCGGTCTTAATGACCCTCCACCACAAATTAGCACCTCAATGTTCACCTCCTTTCTTCTAGATTCTACAAACTACAATGCTTGGCAAGATACCATCAAGAGGTCCCTAAACTTCTTCAACCTTGAAAATCATATTTTTGAAGAACCTCTTGATGAAGCCAATCCATTATTCAAAGTATGGAAGAAGAGAGACGATCAAGTGGTGGTACTCCTTCAAATGTCTCTTGACAAAACTCACAAGGCTATGGTCACATGTATTCCAAACGCAAGAGCATTATGGGAGCAAATGCAATCATTATATGGTCAAGAATCCAACACCGGAAGAATCTTTGAGCTGAAAAAGAAGATCTTCAAAATTCAAAAAGGAGGTAAATCCATACCCGAATACTTTGGAGAATATAGGGATCTATGGAATGAACTCAATCTCTTGAGACCTCCTACTATAAATCTCAAGACCATTCTTCAAAGGAACGATGAAGATATGACCTTTGGTCTACTCATGGGTCTTGGAGATGAATATGCTCCAATTCGTCAAGAGATTCTTCGAATGAAGGTCTTTCCTTCATTTCAAGAAGTCCAATTCATGGTGCAAAGAACCGAGACTAGCTTAAGGCTTGAAGAATCTACCAAGCTTAAATCCGACTCTCAAGCATTCCAAGCTGTCCACGAAGAGCATCCGGCCAACAACACTCAAAACTTTGCAAAAAGAGACATTTGCCCACATTGCAAGAAGTCCGGCCATAAGAAAGAAAAATGCTGGTTCCTACACCCACATTTGAGGCCGAAATATGCTAGGAAAAATCCGGAATCATCTTCAAATGCTCAACAAGTGTCTCAAGTGGCAGCACTCGAATCCAAGATGGAGGAGATACATAAGGAATTCAAACGCCTTGTTGGGCAGATTAGTCACCATTCTGGTAATTCCTTATCTTCATCTATTTCCAATTCTTGGCTCATAGATTCCGGATGTGACGATCATATGGTACATATAAAAACAAAATCAACAAGTTTATTCCCTTGACCAATCATAAATTAGTTAAAGTAGCTAATGGTCATAAGTTAAAAGTTGATCACTTAGGAGAAATTGAACTATTTGGGAGAAAGACTAAAGCTTTATATGTTCCAAAGTTCAATTCAAACTTACTTTCTATTAGCAAAATAATCAAAGAGCAAGATTGCAAAGCTATTTTTGATCCTAACCAAGTAATATTTCAGGATCGCAAAACGAACAATTTGATTGGCAAGGGAACTAGGAGGAACAACCTCTATTACTTGGATCAAGAGAACCAAGCTTTTGCTGTCCGAAACATATCCTCCTCTTTATGGCATGAACGTCTAGGGCATCCAGGAAACCTGGCTTTGAAACGCCTATTTCCGAATAGTGAATTAGAAGATAGGCATTGCAAAGCTTGTGTACTTGGAAAACAAACCAAAGTGTATTATCCCATTTCTGAAATAATATATAAAGAGGTTTTTGAATTAGTTCATTCGGATGTTTGGACCTCTCCTTTAGTCTCCCATAATGGTTTTAGATACTTTGTGACATTCATAGATCACAAAAATAGATACACTTGGGTTTATCTCTTAGTTAACAAATCTGAAGTATTTGAGGCATTCAAGAGCTACTATAGATACATAACAAAGCAATTTAATGCTAACCTAAAGATGTTTAGGTCAGATCATGGAGGGGAGTTCACTAGCCTTGAGTTTGAAAAATTTCTAGAGGAAAAAGGGATCATTCATCAAAAGTCTTGTGAGTACACTCCTCAACAAAATGGAATAGCCGAGAGAAAGAATAGGCATCTCTTGGAGACAACTAGATCTATGATGTTTCACTCAAATTTACCTAAGGAATATTGGAATGAGGCCATTAGGACCGCTGCTCACCTTATAAACCTCATGCCATCCCAAATCCTAGGAGGAAAGTCACCCCTAGAACTACTCCTTGGAAAGAGACCTAGCATTGATCATTTAAGAGTTTTTGGTTGTGTTTGCTATGTCCACATTCCTAGTCATCTTAGGAGCAAACTAGATGCCAAGAGAAGAAAATGCATCTTTCTAGGATATTCCTCTTTTGAAAAAGACTATAAATGTTATGATCCTCTAACCAAGAAACTATACACATCCAAAGATGTGATATTTGTAGAAAATGAGTCTTATTTTGTAGGTCAAAGAAGAGAAGATCAAACCAAAGAAAACTACCAGCAAGAACAATGGAATGTGATTCTGCAAAAATCAATGAAGTTCCTGCCGAAAGCAATGAAGAAACTCACCAAAATGATCCAACTCAAGGGAACCCATCACCCTCTCATTCAGATCATGAAATAGAAGAAGATCAAGAGGAAGGACACTCAGACTCAGGGGGAGCTCTTGATCGGCCGAAGAGCATGAGGAGCAGTCTATGGATGAACCCCCTCCTCCTCTTCGAAGATCTACAAGACTTAGACTTCCTCCCTCGGAATGGATCAATAGAAGGGTCTATTTTAACTCCAAGGTGACTACTCATCCAATTTCTCAATACTACTCAATATCTAACATGTCTTGCAGTCACCAAAGATTCATCAAGAACATAGACCTTCACCAAGAGCCTAGAACATTTGAGGAGGCAAAGGATCAACCTCATTGGGTTCAAGCAATGAAGAATGAGTTGGATGCTTTGGCTAAAAATAACACTTGGGAAGTGACCTCTCTACCAAAGGGAAAAAGAGCTGTGGGATGCAAATGGATATTCAAGATCAAACACAAGAGTGATGGAAGCATAGATAGATTCAAGGCAAGATTGGTGGCCAAGGGCTTCACTCAATCATATGGCATAGACTACAAGGAAACGTTTGCACCCGTGGCCAAGATGAACACCATCCGTGTCCTTCTCTCTCTTGCTATAAATCACTCATGGCCATTATTTCAAATGGATGTTGCAAACGCCTTTTTACAAGGAGATTTGGAAGAAGAGGTGTACATGGAAGTGCCCCCTGGTTTCTCCCATCGTGACAACAAAGTTTGCAAACTAAAGAAGGCAATATATGGCCTCAAGCAATCACCTAGAGTATGGTATGGAAAACTTAGCACTACTCTCCTTGAACATGGTTTTAAGAAATACGTTAGTGATTCATCCTTATTTGTCAAGAACCTAGGAGAAAATACCATTATCATTCTTGTTTATGTAGATGATATAATTATAACAGGAAATGATATGAATCTCATTAACAAAGTTAGAACTTTTCTTCAAACTAAGTTTGACATCAAAGATCTAGGGAAACTAAAATACTTCCTAGGGATAGAACTTGCCTATTGTTCCAATGGGCTTGTTTATCACAAAGAAAGTATGCTCTTGACCTTTTGCAGGAGACGGGAAAACTAGGTGCCAAACTAGCTTGTAGTTCGGTAAGCACATCCTTAAGTCACAAAGATGATGAGGAAATTTATGAAGATGAGCAACGATATCAAAGACTTGTTGGAAGATTGATCTACCTAACCATCACTAGACCGGACATCTCTTATGCCATTGGGCAAGTTAGCCAGCACATGCATCAACCCAAGAAGAAGCATTGGAGGGCCATTGAAAGAATTCTTCTCTACCTAAAGGGAACTCCAGGAATGGGAATTCAAATGAAGAAGAACAAATCTTCTCAAATCATAGAGTTCTGTTATGCAGATTGGGCTGGTGATTCAGAAGATAGGAGATCGACTTCAGGGTATTGCATGTTTGTTGGAGGGAATCTTGTTGCTTGGAAAAGCAAAAAACAGCATGTGGTATCAAGATCAAGTGCGGAAGCGGAATATAGAGCCATGGCAACCACTACAAGTGAAGTTGTGTGGTTGAAAGCCTTGATTGAAGAATTAGGGTTTATAGTCCCTACTCCAATCTCCCTACATTGTGATAACCAATCAGCCATTCACATCGCCTCAAACCCGGTTTTTCATGAAAGGACAAAGCACATTGAGGTGGATTGTCACTTTGTGAGGCAAAAGGTTGAGGAGAAGCTCATCACTCCAAGATTCACTAAAAGCGATGATCAAATTGCCGACATCCTCACCAAGCCTGGGACCGCCAATCATATACAAAGAAACTTGGTCAAGTTAGGTGTTATAGATACATACACACCTAACTTGAGGGGGAGTGTTGAAATAAAAGAGAACTAAGTGTGGTTAGCATAGGCCCCATTTCAAGCCAAGTTTAAGCCCATCCATGAGATGTATTTGGCCCGTTCCTTATGGGTTTTTTAGTCCTCAAAAAGGGCATTGTTAAGCCCCTAAAAGAAGCCCAAAATGGGCCCTAAAAAGGGCAAAACGGCTAGTTCTTTTGAACTAGCCGTTGCACTGTATAACAGCCATAAAAATGGCTGTTATACAGTGATTTTGGGGACAAAAATCTGTCCCCAATGTTCCCCAATGGCTCCTTGAGTCTTTGGGGTCTTTTTCCCTTTCTTTCTCAAGTAATAATCTCTATAAATAGGAGCTTGTATTGGATGTTCTATCCATAAAAAAAAAACCAATGCTCTCATTGTGCACTCTTTCTTCAAATAAAGTTCTTTAAGTTTTCATTCAATCCTAGTTGCTTGATAGCATGAAATCTCAACAAGATCTTATCTTCTTCCCTTCTTTTTCGAATAACCTTCAGATCTATGGAATTTGGTCGGAGAGTTGTGAGCTCATTCCATGCATTGTGCACTCCCCAAAATATTGTGGAAGCTATTTGCCTTCTTTCTTGATGCATATAATTTGCCTTTTGAGCTCAAATATTCTACCAAGATTGGACTTCGAGCCATAAAGAGAAAACATTTCATCCCACATGGTTTTAGCATTTGGAGCGCAAGTCTCCATTGCTTTGTGGGTTTCACAAGTGAGTAAAGAAGAATGAAGACATGATCGTTCCGTTTCTTCCATTCTCTAAAGGAAGATTCTGTTTCCTCCATTGGACATCGAAGATATGACTCTCTAAATTGTGGAGCTTGAGTGCCCTCTTCATTACATTCGCCCATTGATAGTAATTCCCCCGCATTAGTTGGATGGAGGATATATATTTCATTTGGGTTATGTTTATGGAAGGAGGAGGGTCACCTAACGTTGAACAGAATGAGATCGATTGCTCTGATACCATGTTGGAATTTGAAAGTAAGAATACAAACTATGATTGAAAGAAACTTTAGAATTTCAATGCATTGAGAGAACAATTGACAAACATTGTTTGAACTTTTATTTATGAGAAATAAAGGGAAAACACTAAGATAAAATGATGTAAACCCGTGGGGTATAAAAACCCTAGAACCCACGAATAAGTTAATTTAGCCCAAAAATCGTCCCAACGAATTATTTGAACCGGTGGAATTAAAAACCTCAACCCTTGCCCTAAAGGAGGAAGAACCTAAGGTATATGACTTTAGACCCGTTTCTCATTAGATCAAGAACCTTGGTATAAAGATGGAATAAATGACGCCACAATCTAGATGGTTCAAAACCTAGATTGATAAGTCAAAGATATCTTGAATAAGTTCAAAGTTCTCAAAAGAACAAGACTCGTGTGAAGAATCCTCACAATTTTATTAATTCTCTCTAAAATGTTGTTTTTTACACAATATATAATGGCCTATTTATAGCCTAAAGGTAAAAATATAATTGGCAACAAAAAATTTAGTAACTCCCTAAATAATAAAGAATTAGGAAACTAAACATAAATTACAAAGAATAAAAATTAGGAAACTAAATAAATCAAACTATTTTGACTAAATCTTGCTGCTATTTTTCTTTATTTTCGTCCTCCCTTCATCTTGGGTAGTTTGGGGACTTTTATTCTTCCAACTGGGCTTGTATAAGCATAATTAAGGCCCCTTTTGGTTCTTTATTTATTTGGGCTCCAATTTCTTGTTATAAAACCCCCTGAATTAAGTTATTCAGTACTTTTCTGAATCTTTTAACCCGGGCCTTTGTCACCGGCCCAACTGGAACTTGAGTTGGATCTCGTGAATTCCTTGCAATCTTGATGATCTCATCATTCCCCTCCTCTTGAGAAGGATTTGTTCTCAAATCGTCACCTACATCAAAACGACTCAAGTCAGTAATATTGAAAGTAGCACTAACATGATACTCACCTGGTAAATCAAGTTTGTAAGCATTGTCGTTGATCCGTTCTAGCACTTGAAACGGACCATCTCCTCAGGGCAACAACTTGGAACGTCTCTATGCCGGAAATCTTTCCTTCCGCATGTGTAGCCAAACCCAATCACGGGGTTCAAAAATCAACTTGTGACATCCCTGTTAGCTTGTTTGATATATTGTTCGGTTCTCCTCTCTATATTGAACCGTACTTTCTCGTGAAGTTGTTTCACAAATTCTGCTTTTCTCTTGTCATCTAAATTCACTTGCTCAGAAATAGGTAAAGGTAAGAAATCCAAAGGAGTTAAAGGATTAAAACCATAAACAATTTCAAAGGGTGAGAATTTAATAGTAGAGTGAACAGCACGATTATATGCAAACTCAACATGTGGCAAACATTCTTCCCAAGTTTTAATATTTTTACCAATGACAGCCCTCAACAAAGTGGATAAAGTTCCGTTGACTATTTCTGTTTGACCATCAGTTTGAGGATGACAAGTTGTTGAAAATAAAAGTTTCGTTCCTAACTTTCCCCATAATGTCTTCCAAAAGTAACTCAGGAACTTAGTATCCCGATCTGAAACGATTGTTCTAGGTATCCCATGTAACCTCACAATTTCCCTAAAGAATAATTCCGCAATATGAGAAGCATTGTCAGATTTATGATAAGGAATAAAATGAGCCATCTTAGAAAATCGATCTACAACTACAAAGATCGAATCTCGTTCATATTTATTTTTAGGTAAACCCAAAACAAAATCCATTGAAATGTCAATCCAAGGTGAACTAGGAATAGGTAAGGGTGTGTAAAGACCATTAGGTTGAACCTTAGATTCACAAAATCTCTCAATGTCTCACTTCATGTGTGGCCAATAAAAGTGCTCTTGTAAAATTGCCAAGGTTTTAGCAACTCCAAAATGTTCCATTAACCCTCCGATATGAGATTCTCGAACTAACAACTCTCTCAATGAACAATTTGGCATGCACAACTTATTTTCTCTAAACAAAAAGTTCTCATGCCTATAGAATTTGCCCTCTGCAGACTTTTTACATGCACTATAAATTTCTCCAAAATTATGGTCATCATGATAAAGTTCTTTAATATGCTCAAAACCAAGAAATTTAGCATCAAGAGTAGAGATTAAGGCATACTTGCGTGAAAGTGCATCCGCAACTATATTCTCCTTACCTTATTTATATCGAATGACATAAGGAAAAGTTTCGATGAATTCCATCTATCGAGCATGTCTCTTATTCAGCTTATGTTGACTTTTCAAATGTTTCAAGGATTCATGATCCGTACGAATCACAAATTCTTTCGGCCACAAATAGTGTTGCCATGTCTCCAAAGCTCGAACCAAGGCGTACAATTCTTTGTCATAGGTAGGATAGTTAAGTACAGCCCCGCTTAAGTTCTCGCTAAAGGATGCAAGTGGTCTTTCATCTTGCATAAGAACAGCTCCTATACCTACACCAGAAGCATCACATTCAATTTCAAATGTTTTAGAAAAGTTCGGTAAAGCAAGTAAAGGTGCATGAGTAAGCTTATGTTTAATAAGTTGAAACGCCTTCTCTTGCTCTTCACTTCATTGAAATGCAACGTTTTTCTTGATCACTTGTGTAAGCGGTGCAGCGATAGATGCTAAAATCTTTCACGAACCTCCTGTAAAAACTAGCAAGACCATGAAAACTTCTAACATTACCTATATTGGAGGGGGTTGGCCATTCTTGGATGGCTTTGATCTTCTCTTCATCCACTTCGATACCTTTAGCACTCACAACAAAACCCAGAAAAACAAGCTTGTCGGTGCAGAAAGTGCACTTTTTGAGGTTAGCATATAAATTTTCTTTTCTAAGTATATCCAAAACCGAATGCAAATGTGAGACATGATCATGCAAACTTTTGCTATATATCAAAATATCATGAAAATAAACAATAACGAATTTACCAATAAAAGCACGCAAAACATGATTCATTAAGCGCATGAATGTACTAGGAGCATTAGTTAATCCAAAGGGCATAACTAACCACTCATACAACCCATATTTAGTTTTAAAAGCTGTTTTCCATTCATCTCATTCTTTCATTCGTATTTGATGATATCCACTCTTAAGATCAATTTTAGAAAACACACAAGCACCATGCAACTCATCTAACATGTCATCTAAACGAGGAATAGGGTATCGATATCTTACCGTTATGTTGTTGATGGCTCGGCAGTCAACACACATCCTCCATGTTCCATCTTTCTTAGGTACCAAAATCACCGGAACTGCACATGGACTCATACTTTCTCTCACATGCCCCTTTTCCATCAACTCTTCGACTTGTCTTTGAAGCTCCTTCGCCTCTTCTGGATTGCTTCTATATGCTGGACGATTTGGAATTGATGCACCGGATATGAAATCAATTTGATGTTCAATCCCTCGGATAGGTGGCAAACCTTGGGGTAGCTCTGCAGGAAACACATCTTCGAATTCCTGCAAAAGAGAAATAATAACACTCGGCAAAGAAGGGTTAAGTTGGTCAGTGTTTAAAAGGAATTCCTTGTACATAAGTACAATCAGTGGCCGTCTTGAGAGCATCGCTCGCTTAACCTCACTTGTTTTGGCATAGAAATTCTTTTGTTTTCTCTCGGATTTTACCTCATCGGCCGAACTTTCCTCTCTTTTCTCTTTCTCATCAAATTCAGCCTTTCTCTCTTCTTTTCTCTCTTTTTTCTCTTCTCTCAACCCATTTTGATCTTTTTGTTTCTGTTGCTCACTTAATTTTTACAACCTCACTCGGTCTTCATAGACTTGCTTTGGTGTCATCGGAATTAGAGTGATTTTTCATTGGTTGAACATGAATGAATATTTGTTGGTGAAGCCGTCATATTGCACATGTCGATCAAATTGCCCAGGCCTTCCTAACAAAATATGCCCAGCCTGCATTGGCACCACATCACATAACACCTCATCTTCATATTTCCCAATCCGGAATGGTACAACAACTTGTTTTGTAACCCTCACTTCTCCACTATCATTCAACCATTGTAGCTTGTATGGTTGAGAATGTTTAGTGGTTGACAAGTTCAGCTTTTTCACTAAAGTCTTACTCGTAACATTAGTAAAACTACCACCGTCAATGATCAAAATGCATACCTTGTCTTTCACGTGGCAACGAGTGTGAAAGATATTCTCCCGTTATACTTCTTCTTCATCTCCTCTGGCATGTAAGCTTAAGGCTCGACATGTTACTAGCGTTAACATCTCACCATGTTCCGCCCCATACTCCTCAACTCCGATGGGGACGTCTTCCAATGGAGGCAAACAATCAATGTCACTTTCATCTTCTGACTCGATTGCACCATTTTCCCGAATCACCATAACTCGCTTGTTTGGACATGGGTAGCTATATGTCCTCTTCCCTGACACCTGAAGCATTTAATCTCACTAGATCGAGTTAAAGTAGGGTTTGACTTACTTTGAGAAGTCGTGGTAGAGATAGCTGGTTTATGTTTAGTTTTAACTTTGGAGATGGCTGAATTTTCTTCTTTCTTCGGGTAGCTCATTCTCTAAGATGTTGCATTCGGAATCTGTGGTGTTGGTTTTGGTCGTGTGTTACCTCTTTTGAGCTGTCTTTCAACCTTGACTGCCATATGTACCAAATCCTCCAACTCCACATAATGGTGAAGCTCGATCGTGTTGGCAATCTCTCGATTTAAACCATTCAAAGATCTAGCCATCGTCGCCTCTCTATCTTCTTCCACATTAGCTCGAATCATAGTCATCTCCATCTCTTTGTAATACTCATCTACGCTTCGATTACCTCGATGGAGACTCTACAACTTGAGATATAAATCCCTATAGTAATGACTCGGCACAAATCGTCATCTCATCACCCTCTTCATCTCACCCCAAGTTTCAATGGGTCGATCCCCATTCCATCGTCTATTGATGCACAACTGATCCCACCATACAATTGCATAATCAGTAAACTCAATAACAGTAATTTTAACCTTCTTTAATTCAGAATAGCTGTGATAATCAAAAACTAACTCAATCTTCTTTTCTCACTCAAGATATGTTTCGGGATCACTTTTACCTTGAAATGATGGAATTTTCATCTTGATACTACCTAAGCTGTTGTCTACCCGATTATTAACTTCTCTTTTTTTTTGTGGGTCTTTTTTTTTTCCTTTTTTTTTGGCCTTTCTTTTTTTTTTCTTTTTTTTTTCATGGCCTCTTTTTTTTGTGGGTCTTTTTTTTTTTGGCCCTTCTTTGCTTTTTTTTGGGAGTATGACAGTACATGAAAGGGGAATGATGAGAGTACAAAAATAAAGAATAAGTACACTAAAAATAAGAAATAAATCAACGAATGAAGAGTTTTCAGACAAAAAAGAAAAAAAAATTAAATAAGAATAATTCGAAGGAAGAAAAAAAAAACCTGGATTGGCTCTGATACCAACTGATGTAAACCCGTTGGGTATAAAAACCCTAGTACCCATGAACAAGTTAATTTAGCCCAAAAATCGTTTCAACGAATTATTTGGACTGGTGGAATTAAAAACCTCAACTCTTGCCCTAAAGGAGGAAGAACCTAAGGTATATATGAATTTAGACCCGTTTCTCACTAGATCAAGAACCTTGGTATAAAGATGGAATAAATGACGCCACAATCTAGATGGTTCAAAACCTAGATTGATGAGTCAAAGAACTAAACAAGATGAATATCTTGAATAAGTTCCAAGTTCTCAAAAGAACAAGACCCGTGTGAAGAATCCTCACAATTTTATTAATTCTCTCAAATGTGTTGTTTTTTACACAATATATAATGGTCTATTTATAGTCTAAAGGTAAAAACATAATTGACAACTAAAAATTTAGTAACTCCCTAAATAATAAAGAATTAGGAAACTAAACGTAAATTAAAAAAAAATAAAAATTAGGAAACTAAATAAATCAAACTATTTTGACCAAGTCTTGCTACTATTTTTCTTTATTTTCGTCCTCCCTTGGTTTTGGGTAGTTTTGGGCCTTTTATTCTTCCAACTGGACTTGTATAAGCATAATTAAGGCCCCTTTTGGTTTTTTATTTATTTGCGCTCCAATTTCTTGTTGTAAAGCCCCTTGAATTAAGTTATTCAGTACTTCTTTGAATCTTTTAACTCGGGGCTTTGTCACCGGCCCAACTGGGACTTGAGTTGGATCTCATGAATTCCTTGTAATCTTGATGATCTCATCATAAAATGAGGACTTAGAGGGAAAGAGAGTGGCCCTCCAACAGCTAGTAAAACCAGCTGTTAGGTGAGGGCTTGGGCCCTCCCCTCTTGGGCCATAATAAGGCCCATCTTGGGGCCTATTTGTGCAGCTCCTTGGGCTAGATAGCTTCACCTTTTGGGCTTTGGGCATGGGCCAATGATCTTTGATTATTTGAGAAAGAGTTGTTGATTTTGTCATGCTTATTTTCAATACCTTTAACTATAGCTAACCACGTGCACATGCTGCACACATGGGCAAGCTCATGAATCAACTTGAACTAGCACTGCTTAACCACATTTGCTTCGGTTCATGTCCCTAAAGTGTTCAAGGCCTTTGCATTTGTCACCTAAAACTATAGTGCAATCCAAACAAATGTTTGCTACATTCTTATCCTAGCATTCCCTCATGCTATTGCCAAGCTGCCAAGCTGCACTCTGGCCTTGGGTATGAGTATACTTGTGGCCTCATGTGCCTACCCAAGTGCCAAGGATGTTACATTAGCTCATACCCTGATAAATAACTTCTCCTCCTTTGGAAAGATATTCCAAAGAGAATGAACAATTTAACCCTCAGAATCAACAACTAGAATTCAATTGGGATAATTTTGGAAGGCAAAATGTGTCCCCTCTGACGGCAATGAAGACACAAAATGGATTTGTTTTGAGGACAAAAAACTAATTCTTGAGGGTGAATTGCATTAATGGGAGTGACTATAGTGGATGAAGAGCCTCTTTCGAGAGTGGAAGAGGAAGGCTGGGTGTTATTGCTAACATTATTGCATAATACGATTTTAGACTATTGAGATTTTCTAACAATGCAAAAAGCTCATGGAGATTTATCATAACTATCAATCTCAAGGGCCTTCTAATAGGCATCTTCCACAGTTTTGGTTAGGGACGGTAACCAATGGTTCTTCCAATTGAAATGAATTCCATAAATAATCATCAGCATACTTACAAGAAAATCTTGACAAAGGCTAGATTCCCTGATACCAATTGAAGAATTTATAAAAGGAAAAGCAATGTTCACTACAGCTTTTCTAGCTTCATTAGGAAGTCAAATTTATCTAAAGTTCCATTTATGCTTGAGACCCCTATTTTGCACAAAATTCTCATCCTCCCTTTGGAAAAAGGGGGATATGGTTTGTGTCACCAAACTAAAAATTTCATAGAATTATACCCCTTTTTTCTCTCTTTAATACCCCTCACCTTCTCCAGCAAAGTTTCATCCTACTCTAAACAACCCATGTACCTCCCTTTTTGAAGTGTATTAGGCAGTGGAGGTATTTGTGATGTTTGCTTTGGTTGGCTATCCTATTGTTAATAGACATCATCGAGAGGATAATCATAAATAAAATGTGAAAACATAAGATACTTTGATCTATTGTTTCTATTTGTCTCATGTATCCATGGTACCCACTTTTACTTTCGATGAGGAGCAAAGATTGAATGTAAGAGCATCACTTCAAAAATAATAGATCACCCACTAGCACCAAGATCAACATTACAACATCAACACTAAAAACTCTAGTTCAACTACCAAATTATTTCCAAAATCAGTCTTGCTAAGACCAAACACCAATATTTTACACTCCTTACCAATGGTTCCAAAAACTCAAAGTAAAAATGGGACTACTTGAATGTCACACACTATATGATGTGAACCTATAGAAAGAAACCAAGAACCTACGAACAAATTAATATAACCCAAGAATCATCCCAATGAATGATTTTGAACCAGTGAAAAATAAAGACCTCAACCCGTTGCCCTAAAAGAGGAAGAATCTAAAATATAAGACTTTAGACACGTTTTTCACTAGAACAAGAACCTTGATATAATGATGGATCAAATGATATCATAACCTAAATAGTTCAAAGCCTAGATTGATAAGTGAAAGAACTAAACAAGATACCTATCTTTAACAAATTCAAAGAGTTCTCAAAAGAATAAAATTTCTATGAAAAAACCTCACAATAATATTAATTCTCTCAAAAATTGTATTTTACATAATGTGCAATGGCCTATTTATGGGTTAGAAGTAACCAGGAAAATGACAACTAAAATTTAAGAAACTTCCTAAAAATTAAAGAAAAGAAAACTAAATAAAATTAAACTATTTTAACTAAGTCTTTCCATATTTTGACCGATGCAAAGAAATTGCCAAAAATTGTGTCAAAGCATATTTTGACTAAATTTTTGCTCCTATTCAAATCCTCCCTTAGTCTTGAATAGTTTTGGCTCTCTTTATTCTTCCAATTGGGCTTCAATGGGTATAATTAAGGTCCCCTTGGGTTCTTCATTCGCTTGAACTCTAACTTCTATTAAAAATAAGGGAGAAGATGAAGATAAGTCTCAAGGTATTCAACTTGAAAATATGATAATGTCATAAACATTTGGCCTTTTATTTTTTAATGTTCAGAATTTTGCAACATATTTATGACCCAAAATACATTCAAAAACAAGCCCAATGAAGCTCAAAAGCATGAAGGAAAGTCTAAGAGGTAAACCCAAATAGCTAGGGGCAGTTTGGGAATGTATATTCCAACAGTTCAAAAACTAGCTGTTGGAATTCCTTGGGGTTTGAGCCCCAACGGGAATATTGTCTTTGTTCTCTCTCTACTGGCTATTTTTCTCCCTTTGCCTATAAATAGAGCTATTGCTCTCCTTGTAAAATTGAGGAAGATAATCTCTCTTCCTTTGTATCATTCTACTACATCAATAAAAGCCAAAAGTTTATTAGATTTCTCTACTCTTCTTAGTCAAAAATCTAACATGGTATCAGAGCAAACATCGACTCCGGGGTTGGGAAATTCTCTTCCTCAAATCTCTTCCTTTCAAATCCAACTTTTCTCCCATATTATTCTAAGCTCAACCAATTACTTCCAATGGGCTAGTCATATCAGAAGATCTCTCAATGGAGCAAAACTTCTGTCTTTCATTACAAAAGATCCTATGGATCAACTAGACCCACGATTTGATGAATGGAAGGAGCTGGATGATCAAGTGTTCCTATTGCTAACAAGCTCCATGGATCAAGCACACAAAAATATGGTGATGTGCTGTCCGACTTCCAAATCCTTATGGGAGCAAATGTATGGGTTATATGGTCAGGAATCAAAATTGAGCAGAATATTTGAAATACAAAGAAGGATTGCGACCATCCAAATGGAGGAGAAATCAATTACACAACTGTTCGGAGAACACGAGGACTTGTGGAATGAGCTCAACACATTGAGACCTCTCACAAGTGATATAAAAGTGCTGCAAAAGAGACAAGATGAAGACAAGGTATTTTCCTTGCTCTCATCACTCAATGAGTCATTGCACAACTTCGACAATAAATTCTTCGAATGAAAGAATTTCCATCATACCAAGAAACTCGATTTATGATTCAAAGAGCTGTAGCTTCTCAAAGGCTTGAGGAAAGCAATCAGTCCAAAATTGAAGTTCATGGGTTCTCCACAAAGCAGAATGAACAAGTTGCAAATAAGGCTCATCAGGGAATAAAAAAGGTGTGTTCTCATTGCAAAAAGTTGGGACATACCAAGGATGGTTGCTGGTTTCGAAAGGAGGGAACAAAATGCTCAAGCAGCTGCAAACAAAGCAAATCTGACATCTCAAAAATTAGGAAAATCCTCCTCAGGTACTTGCTCTAACTCATCTGTTTCTTCTTCAAAATGGTTGATAGATTCGGGTTGTGATCACCATATGGTCAAAGATAAGCAAAATTTTCAGAATCTTGAACCTCTCCTAGAACCTAAAATGGTTAAAGTTGCAAATGGACATAATTTCAAAATTAAGCAAATTGGGGATGTTGAAATTTTTGGAAGAAAATCAAAGGCTTTATATGTTCCTCAATTTACCTCTAATCTTATGTCTATTGGACAAGTCACTAAGGACTTAAATTGCAAAGCTATATCTGACCCTCATTCTGTTGTTTTTTAGAATTTGGAGACGAATCAAGTGATTGGTAGTGGATCTATGCAAGATAACTTGTATTTTTGAAAACAAGATAGTTTTGTATTTTCCGCAATCCGAGAGGAAAGTTACCTCCTTTGGCATGCTAGATTAGGTCATCCTTCTATGCAAGCTTTGAAATGCCTATTCCCATCAAAAAATTGTAGTGATAGACATTGTGAAGCATGTATTTTTGGAAAGGAAATCCGAATGTATTATCCTATTTCTGAAACTCAATATAAAAAGCCTTTTGATCTTGTTCACTTGGACGTATGGACTTCACCTATGATGGATTTAAATATTTTATCTCATTTATAGATCATAAGTCTAGGTATACATGGGTGTATATGCTAAGATCGAAAGATCAAGTTTATGAAGCCTTCAAGTCCTTTTACAAGTATATTATAAAACAATATGAGGCCAATATTAAAATTCTTAGGACAGATAATGGTAGGGAATATATGAGCACCAATTTCAAAAATTTCATTGAGTAGAATGGAATTATTCATCAAACTAGTTGTCCCTACACTCCCCAACAAAATGGAGTTGCCGAACGTAAAAATAGACATGTCCTAGAAATAGCTAGAACTATCATGTTCTTTGTTAATATGCCTAAGCGTTTTTGGAGTGATGCGGTTAGTACCGCAGCTCATTTAATAAATCGTCTTCCAACTAGAGTTCTCCATGGAAAATCTCCATTAGAGTTGCTTAGAAAAGACAAACCAAACTTCTCTCACCTTAGAGTTTTTGGGTGTATTTGTTATGTTCATGTTCCTAGGCAATTTAGAGATAAATTAGATATCAAAGGAAGGAAATGTGTTTTTATTGGGTACGCTTCATTCCAAAAAGGATATATTTGTTTTGAACCTGACTCTAACAAGGTATACACATCGAAAGATGTGATATTTGTAGAAAATGAATTCTTTTTTGCAGGAGAAAAAAATGAAGAAAATTCATCAAGCAATGACTTGCGAATCTTCTGCGATGTTCCCATAAATCCTCCTCTGGTTCCTCAAGAATCCAATGAAGAGAATTCACTTTCAGGGGGAGAAAATGAAGAGGGAGGAGTGGATGAGTCTGAGAATGAAGAGAACTCTTCTGAAGAAAGAGAAGAAGGCGAGGGATTGCCTACCTTAGGAGAATCCGGAGATGAAACTAGACTGCCCTCTCCGCTGGCTCCTCAACTTCGACGTTCCACCAGATTGAGGCTTCCTCCCTCAGAGTGGATCAACAGAAGAGTTTATTACAATTCTAAGGTAACTCATTATCCTATTTTAAATTACTATTGTGTATCTAACACTTCCTCAAGCCATTAAGGGTTCTTGAGTGGCATTGACTCATCACAGGAACCTAAGACTTTTGATGTGGCAAATACCAAACCCGAATGGAGACAAGCTATGTTTGAAGAGCTAGATGCATTGAATAAAAATGGGATGTGGGAGATTACTACTCTCCCTAAGGGAAGAAAGGCTGTCGGGTGTAAATGGGTGTTCAAAATCAAGTATAAAAGTGATGGATCCATTGAACGCTACAAGGCAAGACTTGTAGCCAAAGGATTCACACAAACCTATGGAGAAGACTACATTGAAACTTTTTCCCCCGTTGCCAAAATGAAAACGATAAGGGTTTTGATGTCAATTGCAACCAATGGAGAATGGCCAATGTATCAAATGGACGTGAAGAATGCTTTCCTTCAAGGGGACTTAGACGAAGAAATCTACATGCAAATTCCCCAAGGGCTAGATGAGGATTCAAACATCAAGGTGTGTCGTCTCAAAAAAAACAATCTATGGGTTAAAACAATCTCCTCGTGCCTGGTATGCAAAATTAAGTTCAACACTTCTTGGTAATAACTTTAAGAAATGCATTAGTGATTCCTCCATGTTTACTAAAGTTAACAATGAAGAAATCACTATTGTTCTTATTTATGTAGATGATATAGTTATTACAGGAAGCGATATGAATGGTATTGATCAAGCTAGAAGTTTCCTTAAATCTACTTTTGAGATTAAAGATTTGGGAAAACTAAAGTATTTCTTAGGAATAGAGCTTGCCTATTCTCATAAAGGGCTAGTTCTATGCCAAAGGAAAGATGTACTTGACCTTTTGTAGGAAACTGGAAAGGTAGGAGCAAAACCAGCAGCAACTCCTATATCCACAGCAGAACGAGCAAAAGGTGATGAAGAAATGTTACAGGATATTCCTAAATATCAAAGACTTGTGGGGAGGCTCATCTACCTCACCATTACAAGACCAAATATCACCTATGCCGTCAGCTTAATCAGCCAACAGATGCATGCTCCAAGGATTCAAGATTGGAAGGCAGCGAAAAGAATTCTCAAGTATTTAAAGAGCTCACCAGGAAGGGGAATTCTTATGAAAAACAACCACAGCATGGAGATTTATGGCTACTGTGATGCAGATTGGGCTGGGGATGTCACGGATAGGAGATCTACCACCGGCTACTGCATGTTCGTGGGAGGAAATCTTGTAACATGGAAAAGCAAGAAACAATCTGTTGTATCCAGATCAAGCGCTGAGGCTGAATACAGAGCAATGGCAGCGGCTACAAGTGAAATAGTTTGGCTAAAGGCATTACTTGAGGAGATGGGATTTCCTACTATCGCTCCTATTCTTCTACATTGCGATAATCAAGTAGCTCTTCATATCACTGCCAATTCGGTATTTCACGAAAGAACGAAGCACATTGAGGTTGATTGTCATTATGTTCAAGAAAAATTAGAAAACAAGACAATTTCAACCACATATGTTAGAAGTGAAGACCAGCTAGCTGACATTTTCACTAAGGCAACAACTGAGAAACACCATCAACACATCCTTAGCAAGTTAGGGTCCATAGACATCTATACTCCCAACTTGAGGGGGAGTGTTAAAAATAAGGGAGAAGATGAAGATAAGTCTCAAGGTATTCAACTTGAAAATATGATAATGTCATAAACATTGGGCCTTTTATTTTTTAATGTTCAGAATTTTGCAACATATTTATGACCCAAAATACATTCAAAAACAAGCCCAATGAAGCCCAAAAGTATGAAGGAAAGTCTAAGAGGTAAACCCAAATAGCTAGGGGCAGTTTGGGCAATGTATATTCCAACAGTCCAAAAATTAGCTGTTGGAATTCCTTGGGGTTTGAGCCCCAATGGGAATATTGTTTTTGTTCTCTCTCTACTGGCTATTTTTCTCCCTTTGCCTATCAATAGAGCTATTGCTCTCCTTGTAAAATTAAGAGAGAAAGATAATCTCTCTTCCTTTGTATCATTCTACTACATCAATAAAAGCCAGAAGTTTATTAGATTTCTCTACTCTTCTTAGTCAAAAATCCAATAACTTCTTGTTATAGAACACTTTGGATTAAGTTATTCAACTCTTCTTTGAATATTTTATCTCAGCTCTCATCACCATACCAACTGAAACTTGAATTGGATCATGTGGGTTCCTTGCATCCTTGTTGTCCTCATTGTTCCTCCCTCTTGAAAATGACTTGCACTCAAATCGTCAGCCATAACAAAAGGACTCAAGTTAGCAATTTTGAAAGTAGTACTAACAATGTAGTCATCTGGTAAGTCAAGTTTGTAAGTATTGTTGTTGATTCATTCTAACACTTGAAAAGGAGCATCTTCTTGGGGCAGCAACTTTGAACGTTTTTGTGCCAAAAATCTTTCTTTTCTCTTGTGCAACCAACCAACCACTAGGCTCAAAAAGCAGCTAGTGACATACCTTGTTGGCTTGCTTCATGTATTTTTTGGTCCTCCTCTCTATGTTGAACCATACCTTCTCATGGAGTTGCTTCAAAAATTTCGCTTTCTTCTTCTTACTATCTAAATTCACTTGCTCATAAATAGATAAACGCGATAAATTCAATGGAGTTAAAGGATTAAAATCATATACAATTTCAAATGATGGGAACTTAGTAGCAGAATGAACGATATGATTATAAACAAGCTCAACATGTGGCAAACAAGACTCCCAAGTTTTAATGTTCTTACTAATGATAGCCCTCAACAAAGTGGATAAAATTCTATTAACTACTTCTGTTTGACTATCAGTTTCAGGATGACAAGTAGTAGAAAAAAAAAGTTTTGTGCCTAATTTTCTCCAAAAGGTCTTCCAAAAGTAGCTCAAAAACTTAGCATCTTGATTCAAATTGATTGTTCTACGCATATCATGTAACGTCACAATCTCCCTAAAATGAGATCTATCATCAGACTTATGACAATGGATAAAATGAACCATTTTAAAAAACCGATCTATAACCACAAAATCAAATCCTATCAACAAAATTCATTGAAATATGAATCTAAAGTGAACTAGGAATAGGCAGGGGTGTGTAAAGACGATTAGCTTGAACCATCGATTTAGCTTGCATATAAGTAATGCACTACCATAATGTCTCTCAACATCTCACTTCACATGTGGCCAATAAAAGTACTACTGTAAAATAGCCAAAGTTCCAAAGTATCCCATTAATGCTCCACTATGAAATTCTTCAATTAACAAGTCTTTCAATGAACAATTAAAGACACACAATTTATTTTCTCTAAACAAAAAGTCTTCTTGTCTATAGAATTTATCTCTGTAAATTTTTCACAAACTTTATAAACCTCCCCAAACTCATGGATTTCATGATAAAGTTCCTTAATGTGCTCAAAACAAGAAATTTAGAATTAAGAGTAAAGATTAAGGCATACCTATATGAAAGTGCAACGACAACCACATTTTCCTTACCTTATTTATACCAAATA
Source organism: Dillenia suffruticosa (assembly GCA_033439265.1). Taxonomy (NCBI): domain Eukaryota; kingdom Viridiplantae; phylum Streptophyta; class Magnoliopsida; order Dilleniales; family Dilleniaceae; genus Dillenia; species Dillenia suffruticosa. The sequence continues at coordinate 5,706,475 of JAVTVX010000026.1, read as the reverse complement.
ACATAGGAAAAAGTCTCAAAGAATTCCATCCATCAAGCACGTCTCATGTTCAGCTTGTGTTGATATTTCAAATGCTTCAAGGATTCAAGATCTGTTTGAATCACAAATTTGTTCAGCCACAAATAATGTTGACATGTTTTCAAAGCTCGAACCAAGGCATACAACTCTTTGTAGTAGGTAGAATAGTTAAGTGTAGCCCGCTTAGCTTCCCGCTAAAGTGTGCAAATCGTTTTCCATCCTACATAAGAATAACGCCTATACCTACACCAAAAGTATCACATTCAATTTCAAACATTTTAGAAAAACTAGGTAAAGCAAATAAAAGAGTATGAGTAAACTTATATTTAATAATTTGAAACACCTTCTCTTGTTTTACTTGACGATTTTCATCCCATTGGAATGCGACGTTTTTCTTGACAACTTGTGTAAGCAGGTGCAATGATAAAACTGAAATCTTTCACAAATCTCCTGTAAAAAAACTAACAAGTCCATGAAAACTTCTAACATAATTAATATTTGAGGGGGTCGGCCAATTTTGGATGGCTTCGACCTTCTCTTCCTCAATCTCGATACCTCTAACACTCACAAAAAAATCTAGGAAAACAATCTAATCGGTACAGAAAGTACACTTTTTGAGGTTAGTATATAACTTCTTCTTTCTAAAGACATCCAAAACTGAATGCAAATATGATATATGATCAAGCAAAATTTTGCTATAAACCAGGATGTCACCAAAATAAAGAGCTATAAATTTACTAATGAAAGCACACAAAATATGATTCATTAAGTGCATGAATGTACAAGGTGCATTTGTTAATCCATACAGCATGACTAACCATTCATAAAATCCAAGTTTAGTTTTAAATGTTGCTTTCCATTCGACTCATTCTTTCAGTCGTATTTGATGATACCAACTCCTATGCTTGTTGAAAAGAAGGATAATTTAACCCATCTTCATCACCAACCAAATGCATCTACTTAGAAGCCCAAAAATCAGCCTGCAATGTCCAGCAAACATGGCCCATTTGGGCAGCCTAAACCAACCCAAAATACATTCAAAAATAGGCCCAAGGAAGCCCAAAGTTTTGGAGAAAAGTATAAAAAGCAAACCCAAATAGCTAGGGGCAGTTTGGGCAGTATATATTTCAACAGTCAAAAAACTAGTTGTTAGAATTTCTTGGGTTTTAAGCTCCAACGGGAATATTGCTTTTGATTCACTAACTGTTGGCTATTTTTTCCTTTTCTCTATAAATAGAGTCTCATTGTATCTCCTAAAACCATGATTCAATGCTCTCAATCACCAATGTATTCTCTCATTGTTTTTCAATAAATTCAGAATTTATTTCATACTTTCTTTGCCTTTAGACTTTGATATTTCAACATAGTATCAGAGTAAACTTCGATCCCTTCCTCTTCAAGGATGTGTGACCCTCCACCTTCCATCAACATCACCCAATTCCAAAATATTTCCTCCATTCAATTAAAAGGAGGAAATTACTATTAATGGGCTAGTGTGATGAAGGGCTCTAAATCTTCACAATCTAGAAGGTCACATTCTTGATGAGCCACTTGAAGACTCCGATCCAAACTTTAGAGTATGGAAGAAGAAGGATGTTCATGTATTCTTTCTACTTCTCAACTCCATGGATGAAACTAACAAGGCCATGGTGACATGTGCTCCAATTGCCAAAGTAATATGAAACACAATGTTCTCTCTCTATGGTCAAGAGTCCAACCTTGGAAGAATCTTCGAACTCAAAAGGCAAATTGCAACCATCAAGAAAGAAGGCTGTGTGTGTTTAAAGGGCATTAAAGGGCATGTCACCTTTAGAAATGCTTTTAGAATGGAAACCTAAGGTAACACACCTTAGGACATTTGGTTGTGTGTGTTATATTCATATACCATCTCATATGAGGGATAAGTTAGATCACAAGGGTAGAAAATGTCTATTCCTAAGTTATGCTTCTTTTGAAAAAGGATATAGGTGTTATGATCTAGGTACTAATCGAACATACACATCCAAGAATGTGATATTTTTAGAGGAAAAATTCTTTTTTGTAGGAAAAGAAACACCCAAAGCATCAACAATGAAGATTCTCCTAGCACATGGAATTTTTTGCTCCCTTTAGATCAACCATCTCCATCGATTGAAGAAGGCACCTCCCAAGAGACTAATGATCACTCTCGAAGTATTGAAGAAGGATCAAACTCCATAGAAGAGGAGGCAGCTCACACTTCAGGGGGAGAGCAAGAAACGGAACAAGAGGAGCCTTCAGAACAAGTTGTGGATGAATCCGTAGAGCCCGATGCGCCACCTCCCCAACTTAGGTGATCCACGAGACTTAGGGTCCCTCCATCAGAATGGATCAACCGAAGGGTTTATTATAACTCAAAGGTAACATCACATCCCATTTTCGATTATTATACTACTTCATACGTTTCTTTGAGCCACCAAGGCTTCTTAAGTGGCATAGATAAAGAACATGAGCCTAGAACATTTGATGAAGTATCTAAGGATCCAAGGTGGAGAAGGGCAATGAAGGAGGAGCTAGATGCCTTGACCAAGAATGGTACTTGGGAAATCATCCCTCTACCCAAAGGCAAGTGAGCTGTAGGATGCAAATGGGTGTACAAGATCAAATACAAGAGCGATGGGTCAATTGATAGGTTCAAGGCAAGACTTGTGGCTAGGGGATTTACACAAGCTTATGGGATAGACTACAAGGAAACTTATGCTCCCGTTGCCAAAATGAACACAAGTAGGGTCTTGATGTCTCTTGTGGTGAACCATGGATGGAGCATGTTTTAAATGGATGTAGCAAACGCGTTCTGTCAAGGAGATCTCGAAGAAGTGTACAAGCAACTTCCTCAAGGGTTCCAACAACAAGGAGAAAACGTGTGCAAACTATGCAAGGCTATCTACGGACTGAAGCAATCCCCAAGGGCATGGTATGCAAAATTAAGCCATGTTTTTCTTAGTAGTGGACTTGTTAAATGCCATAGCAACTCATCTGTATTCATTAGAAAAAACAATGATAAAATAGTGATAACCTTAGTTTACGTAGATGATATCATCATTACAGGAAATAACATGCATTTAATAGATATAGTTAGAAATTTTTTGAGTTCTAGGTTTGAAATTAAAGATTTAGGGAGGAAGGAATGAATGCCTGCTCTGATACCAGGATGAAATTCCAAAGAAGCAAGCAATGAGAAATGAATAAGAACTTCAAGTACTTTATTGATGTTTCAAAGAGAGCATACAAGAGGTTGAAGGCATTTTTTCATACCTTTTACTAGTTCTTTTACTAGCCGTTGGGGGCCTTTGGCCCCCAATTCTGCTGGCCCGGGCTGAGCCCGGGCTAGATCCATTTAGGGCCCATTACATTGCCTCCCTTTTTACTTTACATTTAGGTCTTATTCTAAGAGCACAAAGTTTACTGGATTTGGACAACCATATGCCCTAATTGTGCTTTATTTCAACACTCCCCCTCAAGTTGGGTGTGTATATATCTATAACACCTAACTTGCCCATATTCTTGTGAATGTGATTGGCGGTTCCCGGTTTTGTAAAGATGTCAGCAACTTGAAGATCACTTCTTGTAAAGCTAGGAATGATGAGCTTGTCTTCAATCTTTTGTCTCACAAAGTGACAATCTACCTCAATATGTTTTGTTCTTTCATGAAACACCGGATTTGAGGCTATGTGAATTGCCGATTGGTTGTCACAATAGAGTTGAATTGGAGTTGGAACTATGAACCCTAGCTCTTCAATTAGAGCCCTTAACCAAACTATTTCACTTGTTGTGGCTGCCATTGCTCTATACTCCGCTTCAGCACTTGATCTTGACACCACATGTTGTTTTTTGCTTTTCCAAGCTACTAGATTTCCTCCAACAAACATGCAATATCCTGTAGTTGATCTTCTATCTTCAGAATCTCCGGTCCAATCCGCATCACAATACCCTATGATTTGTGAGCTGCAATTTTTCTTCATCCAAATTCCCATGCCGGGTGTGCCCTTTAGGTAGTGAAGTATTCTTTCAGTGGCTCTCCAATGCTTTCTTTTTGGCTTGTGCATATGTTGGCTAACTTGTCCCACAGCAAAGGAGATATCGGGCCTTGTTATAGTGAGATAGATTAGTCTCCCTACAAGCCTTTGGTATCTCTGTTCATCCTCAAACTCTTCATCTTCATCTTTAAGGCCACAAGAAGTGCTGATCGGACTACATGCGGGCTTGGCACCTAACTTTCCGGTTTCCTGCAAAAGATCAAGCACATACTTTCTTTGTGATAGAACAAACCCATTTGGACAATAGGCAAGTTCTATCCCTAGAAAGTACTTTAGTTTCCCTAAGTCCTTAATCTCAAACTTTGTTTGGAGAAATTTCCTAACTTGATTAATTAAGTTCAAGTCATTTCCGGTTATGATTATATCATCTACATATACTAGGACTATAATGAATTTATCTTTTAGTTTCTTAACAAAAAAAGATGAGTCACTAGTGCATTTCTTAAAGTCATGATCAAGAAGAGTAGAACTAAGTTTGGCATACCAAGCTCTTGGTGATTGTTTAAGTCCATAGATAGCTTTCTTTAATTTGCAAACTTTGTTGTCTTGATGAGAGAAACCCGGAGGAACCTCCATATACACCTCTTCTTCTAAGTCCCCTTGAAGAAAGGCATTTGCAACATCCATCTGAAATAGAGGTAGAGAGTAGTTGGCAGCAAGGGATAAGAGTACACGAATGGTATTCATTTTTGCCACGGAAGCAAATGTTTCCTTGTAGTCTACTTCATAAGCTTGAGTAAAACCCTTGGCAACTAATCTTGCCTTGTATTTGTCAAGACTCCCATCACTTTTGTGTTTGATTTTGTAGACCCACTTGCACCCTACGGCTTTTTTCCCTTTTGGAAGTGATGTTATTTCCCATGTTCCATTTTTTGCTAAAGCTTCCAACTCATCTTTCATAGCTTGTACCCACTGAGGTTGGTTGTTAGCTTCTTCAAAAGATCTCGGCTCTTCATGAAGATCTATGTTCCGAATGAATCTTTGATGGCTGCAAGAAGTATTAGCAATTGAATAATATTTGGAAATGGGATGAGAAGTTACTTTAGAGTTATAGAAGACTCTTTTGTTGATCCATTCGGAGGGAGGAAGCCTAAGCCTTGTTGATCTACGAAGAGGAAGAGGTGGTTCATCTATGATTTGTTCCTCTTGTTCTATGGCCAGCTCTTGCTCCGAATCATCTCCCCCTTGTTCTTGAATGGTTTCTTGATCAGAATGAGATGGTGAGGGATCTTCTTGAGCCGGATCTTCATGAACATTCGGAGCTGGTTCTTGTTCAATATTCGGATGAGAGGGATGATTGATACTTGGGAGAATAATGTTCCATAGATCTTGAGCTTCTCCTTTTCCATCTTGATCTTGATCTTCTTTTCCTGAAAAATAAGATTCTCTTTCTACAAATATCACATCTTTGGATGTGTATAGTTTTTTAGTTAGTGGATCATAACATTTATATCCTTTTTCAAATGTTGAGTATCCTAAGAACACACATTTTCTCCCCCTTTCCTCTAACTTGTTTCTGAAATTTTCAGGTACATGGACATATCATAAGCATCCAAAGACTCTAACATGAGAGATATTAGGTTTTCTTCCTAAGAGTAGCTCTAATGGGGATTTACCTCCTAGAACTTGAGTGGGCATAAGATTAATGAGATGGGCAGCGGTTTTTATTGCCTCACTCCAAAATTTTTTAGGCACATTAGAATGAAACATCATGGCCCTAGCTGTTTCTAACAAGTGCCTATTTTTCCTTTCAGCAACTCCATTTTGTTGTGGAGTGTAGACACATGATTTTTGATGCATGATCCCCTTTTCATCTAAGAAGTTTTCGAATGCATGACTAGTATACTCCCCCCCATGGTCAGACCTAATGATTTTGATGTTGGCATTGAATTGTTTGGTGACATATCTATAATAGCTCTTAAGGACTTCAAAAACCTCAGATTTGGTTACCAATAGGTATACCCAAGTATATCTAGTTTTGTGATCAATAAATGTCACAAAGTATTTAAAACCATTATGAGATGCTATGGGTGAGGTCCAAACATCAGAATGAACAAGTTCAAATGCATTCTCATATATAGTATTTGAAATGGGATAATACACTCTAGTTTGTTTTCCAAGAACACAAGCTTTGCAATGTCTATTTTCTACTACTAGATTTGGAAATAGACGTTTCAAAGCTAAGTCCCCAAGATGACCTAGACGAGCATGCCATAATGAATGCATTTGACTTTGGGCAGCAAAAGCTCGGTTTTCTTGATCCAAGTAGTATAGGTTGTGCCTCCTAGACCCCTTGCCAATCAAATGATTCATTTTGAGGTCCTGAAAAACAACTTCATTAGGATCAAATGTAACTTTGCAATTTTGTTCTTTGGTTATCTTTCCAATGGATAAAAGATTAGAATTAAATTTAGGCACATATAGTGATGTTTCTCCAGAGTTAAGCCTGAACATAAACGAGCTATCTCCACCACGACTTCTCAAAGTAAGTCAAACCCTACTTTAACTCGATCTAGTGAGATTAAATGCTTCAGGTGTCAGGGAAGAGGACATATAGCTAGCCAATGTCCAAACAAGCAAGTTATGGTGATTCGGGAAAATGGTGTAAACGAGTCTGAAGATGAAGGTGACATTGATTGTTTGCCTCCATTGGAAGACGTCCCCATCGGAGCTGAGGAGTATGGGGCTGAACATGGTGAGATGTTAACGCTAGTAACATGTCGAGCCTTAAGCTTACAAGCCAAAGAAGATGAAGAAGAAGTACAACGGGAGAATATCTTTCACACTCGTTGCCATGTGAAAGACAAGGTATGCATTTTGATCATTGACGGTGGTAGTTTTACTAATGTTGCGAGTAAGACTTTAGTGGAAAAGCTGAATTTGACAACCACTAAACATTCTCAACCATACAAGCTACAATGGTTGAATGATAGTGGGGAAGTGAGAGTTACAAAACAAGTTGTTGTACCATTCCGGATTGGGAAATATGAAGATGAGGTGTTATGTGATGTGGTGCCAATGCAGGCTGGGCATATTTTGTTAGGAAGGCCTTGGCAATTTGATCGACATGTGCAACATGACGGCTTCACCAACAAATATTCATTCCTGTTCAACCAATGAAAAATCACTCTAATTCCGATGACACCAAAGCAAGTCTATGAAGACCGAGTGAGGTTGCAAAAATTGAGTGAGCAACAGAAACAAAAAGATCAAAATGGGTTGAGAGAAGAGAAAAGAAGAGAGAAATACCGAATTTGATGAGAAAGAGAAAAGAGAGAAAAGTTCGACCAATGAGGTAAAATCCGAGAGAAAACAACAGAATTTTTATGCCAAAACAAGTGAGGTTAAGCGAGCGATGCTCTCAAGACGGCGAATGATTGTACTTATGTACAAGGAATTCCTCTTAAACACTGACCTACTTAACCCTTCTTTGCCGAGTGTTATTGTTTCTCTTTTGCAGGAATTCGAAGATGTGTTTCCTGAAGAGCTACCCCAAGGTTTGCCACCTATCCGGGGTATTGAACATCAAATTGATTTCATACCCGGTGCATCAATTCCAAATCGTCCAGCATATAGAAGCAATCCAGAAGAGGCGAAGGAGCTTCAAAGACAAGTCGAAGAGTTGATGGAAAAGGGGCATGTGAGAGAAAGTATGAGTCCATGTGCAGTTCCTGTGATTTTGGTACCTAAGAAAAATGGAACATGGAGGATGTGTGTTGACTGCCGAGCCATCAACAACATAACGGTAAGATATCGACACCCTATTCCTCGTTTAGATGACATGTTAGATGAGTTGCATGGTACTTGTGTGTTTTCTAAAATTGATATTAAGAGTGGATATCATCAAATACGAATGAAAGAAGGAGATGAATGGAAAACAGCTTTTAAAACTAAATATGGGTTGTATGAGTGGTTAGTTATGCCCTTTGGATTAACTAATGCTCCTAATACATTCATGCGCTTAATGAATCATATTTTGCGTGCTTTTATTGGTAAATTCGTTGTTGTTTATTTTGATGATATTTTGATATATAGCAAAAGTTTGCATGATCATGTCTCACATTTGCATTCGGTTTTGGATGTACTTAGAAAAGAAAATTTATATGCTAACCTCAAAAAGTGTACCTTCTGCACCGACAAGCTTGTTTTTCTGGGTTTTGTTGTGAGTGCTAAAGGCATCGAGGTGGATGAAGAGAAGATCAAAGCCATCTAAGAATGGCCAACCCCCTCCAATATAGGTAATGTTAGAAGTTTTCATGGTCTTGCTAGTTTTTACAGGAGGTTCGTGAAAGATTTTAGCACTATCGCTGCACCGCTTACACAAGTCATCAAGAAAAACGTTGCATTTCAATGGAGTGAAGAGCAAGAGAAGGCGTTTCAACTTATTAAACATAAGCTTACTCATGCACCTTTACTTGCTTTACCGAACTTTTCTAAAACATTTGAAATTGAATGTGATGCTTCTGGTGTAGGTATAGGCGCTGTTCTTATGCAGGATGAAAAACCACTTGCATACTTTAGCGAGAAGTTAAGCGGGACTGCACTTAACTATCCTACCTATGACAAAGAATTGTACGCCTTGGTTCGAGCTTTGGAGACATGGCAACACTATTTGTGGCCGAAAGAATTTGTGATTCGTACGGATCATGAATCCTTGAAACATTTGAAAAGTCAATATAAGCTGAATAAGAGACATGCTCGATGGATGGAATTCATCGAAACTTTTCCTTATGTCATTCGATATAAACAAGGTAAGGAGAATGTAGTTGCGGATGCACTTTCACGCAGGTATGCCTTAATCTCTACTCTTGATGCTAAATTTCTTGGTTTTGAGCATATTAAAGAATTTTATCATGATGACCATGATTTTGGAGAAATTTATAGTGCATGTGAAAAATCTGCAGAAGGTAAATTCTATAGGCATGAGAACTTTTTGTTTAGAGAAAATAAGTTGTGCATGCCAAATTGTTCATTGAGAGAGTTGTTAGTTCGAGAATCTCATAGCGGAGGGTTAATGGGACATTTTGGAGTTGCCAAAACCTTGGCAATTTTACAAGAGCACTTTTATTGGTCACACATGAAGCGAGACATTGAAAGATTTTGTGGTAGATGTATTACCTGTAGGCAAGCTAAATCTAAGGTTCAACCTAATGGTCTTTATACACCCCTACCTATTCCTAGTTCACCTTGGATTGATATTTCAATGGATTTTGTTTTGGGTTTACCTAAGAATAAATATGGACGAGATTCAATCTTTGTAGTTGTAGATCGATTTTCTAAGATGGCTCATTTTATTCCTTGTCATAAATCTGACAATACTTCTCATATTGCGGAATTATTCTTTAGGGAAATTGTGAGGTTACATGGGATGCCTAGAACAATCGTTTCTGATCGGGATACTAAGTTCCTGAGTTACTTTTGGAAGACATTATGGGGAAAGTTAGGAACGAAACTTTTATTTTCAACAACTTGTCATCCTCAAACTGATGGTCAAATAGAAGTAGTTAACAGAACTTTATCCACTTTGTTGAGAGCTGTCATTGGTAAAAATATTAAAACTTGGGAAGAATGTTTGCCACATGTTGAGTTTGCATATAATCGTGCTGTTCACTCTACTACTAAATTCTCACCGTTTGAAATTGTTTATGGTTTTAATCCTTTAACTCCTTTGGATTTCTTACCTTTACCTATTTCTGAGCAAGTGAATTTAGATGGTAAGAAAAAAGCAGAATTTGTGAAGCAACTTCACGAGAAAGTACGATTCAATATCGAGAGAAGGACCGAACAATACATCAAGCAAGCTAACAAGGGACGTCACAAGTTGATTTTTGAACCCGGTGATTGGGTTTGGTTACACATGCGGAAGGAAAGATTTCCGGCACAGAGACGTTCCAAGTTGTTGCCCCGAGGAGATGGTCCTTTTCAAGTGCTAGAACGGATCAACGACAATGCTTACAGACTTGATTTACCAGGTGAGTATCATGTTAGTGCTACTTTCAATATTACTGACTTGAGTCCTTTTGATGTAGGTGACGATTTGAGGACAAATCCTTCTCAAGAGGAGGGGAATGATGAGATCATCAAGATTGCAAGGAATTCACGAGATCCAACTCAAGTCCCAATTGGGCCGGTGACAAGGGCCCGAGTTAAAAGATTCAAAGAAGCACTGAATAACTTAATTCAGGGGGCTTTACAACAAGAAATTGAAGCCCAAATAAATAAAGACCCTAGAACCCACGAACAAGTTAATTTAGCCCAAAAATCGTTCCAACGAATTATTTGAACCGGTGGATTTAAAGACCTCAACCCTTGCCCTAAAGGAGGAAGAACCTAAGGTATATGACCTTAGACCCGTTTCTCACTAGATCAAGAACCTTGGTATAAAGATGGAATGAATAACGCTACAATCTAGATGGTTCGAAACCTAGATTGATAAGTCAAAGAACTAAACAAGACTCATATCTTGAATAAGTTCAAAGTTCTCAAAAGAACAAGACCTGTGTGAAGAATTCTCCAAGATGTTGCATTCGAAATCTGTGGTGTTGGTTTTGGTCGTGTGTTACCTCTTTTGAGCTGCCTTTCAACCTTGATTGCCATATGTACCAAATCCTCCAACTCCACATAATGGTGAAGCTTGATCGTGTTGGCAATCTCTCGATTTAAACCATTCAAAAATCTAGCCATCGTCGCCTCTCTATCTTCTTCCACATTAGCTCGAATCATAGTCATCTCCATCTCTTTGTAATACTCATCTACGCTTCGATTACCTTGGTGGAGACTTTGCAACTTGAGATATAAATCCCTATAGTAATGACTCGGCACAAATCGTCGTCTCATCACCCTCTTCATTTCACCCCAAGTTTTAATGGGTCGATCCCCATTCCGTCGTCTATTGATGCACAACTGATCCCACCATACAATTGCATAATCAGTAAACTCAATAACAGCAAGTTTAACCTTCTTTAATTCAGAATAGCTGTGACAATCAAAAACCAACTCAATCTTCTTCTCCCACTCAAGATATGTTTCGGGATCACTTTTACCTTGAAACGATAGAATTTTCATCTTGATACTACCTAAATTGTTGTCTACCCGATTATTAACTTCTCTATTTCGACCAAGTCTCCTATGACTACCCACTGACAACCTATCAAACTCCTCTTCTAACCCATCCCCTTCAAACTCATCCACAACTTCAGTTTCTCTTTGATGAAACCTATTCCTCCTGGAGGGGGTTGGCACTATTGATGGTTGTCCCCTTTGCGACCCTTCTTCCACCTTATCCAACCTTTCATGTATAAGATCTAACTCTTTCTTCATCATCCGTCTCATCTCCCCCATAAAGGCTTGTAGTTGGAGATTCGACCCAACTTGAGGTTCAACCTCCTCACTTATGTTATCTTTTTGATTTTGAGTCATGATTGGAATCTGCAAGATAATGTTAGAATAAAATAGGAAAGAAACTCACCATACTCCCTCACGTATTTCACTCAAAAATAATGATTCACTCAAATCCACTCGTGTTTCACTCTATGTATTTGGCTTTTATTTTTAATGAATTCTCTCTTACTTTTTACCACTCTACTTCACTTAGTCAAGTTCTTTATTGAACTCGAGAACTCAACTCAAAAATAATTGCCTTGTGAAATTCAATGACTTATATAGAAAAAAGTATAACAAGAAAAGTAAGAAGGAAAGAGAAAAATAAGGAATAAGAAAAGTAGTAAATTTAAAAAGAAATTTCTAAATTAGAAAGGAAACAGTCAAGGAATGAGATAAATAAGGAAGGTGAACAAATAAAGAAATAGTCCATAAAAGGAAAACAAATATGGAAAGTTTGAATTTGGGTAAGTGTACAAATAATGAAATATTTCAAACCCAACCAAAAGGTAATAACACTGCCAAATCACAAAATGGAGAATTATCAATTTTGCAAAATTCGAAAACTGCCTTTTTTTTTTCACGGCCTCTTCTTTTTTTTTTTTGTGGGTCTTTTTTTTTTCTCCCCCTTTTTTTTTTGGCCTTTTTTTCAGGGCCTCTTCTTTTTTTTTGTGGGTTTTTTCCCCCTTTTTTTTTTTTTGCCCTTCTTTTCTTTTTTTGGGAATATGACAGCACAAAAATAAAGAATATGAAATAAACCAACGAATGAAGAGTTTTCAGATACAAAAAAAGAAAAAAAATTAAATAAGAATAATTCGAAGAAAAAAAAAAACCTGGATTGGCTCTGATACCAACTGATGTGAACCCGTTGGGTATAAAAACCCTAGAACCCACGAACAAGTTAATTTAGCTCAAAAAATAGTTCCAACGAATTATTTGAACAGATGGAATTAAAGACCTCAACCCTTGCCCTAAAGGAGGAAGAACCTAAGGTATATGACCTTAGACCCGTTTCTCACTAGATCAAGAACTTTGGTATAAAGATGGAATGAATGACGCCATAATCTAGGTGGTTTGAAACCTAGATTGATAAGTCAAAGAACTAAACAAGACTCATATCTTGAATAAGTTCAAAGTTCTCAAAAGAACAAAACTTGTGTGAAGAATCCTCACAATTTTATTAATTCTCTCAAAAGTGTTATCTTTTACACAATGTATAATGGCCTATTTATAGCCTAAAAGTAAAACATAATTGGCAACAAAAAATTTAGTAACTCCCTAAACAATAAAAAAATTAGAAAACTAAACATAAGTTACAAAAAAAATTAGGAAACTAAAAAATTCAAACTACTTTGACCAAGTCTTGCTGCTATTTTTCTTCATTTTCGTCCTCCCTTGATCTTAGGTAGTTTTGGGCCTTTTATTCTTCCAACTGGGCTTGTATAAGCATAATTAAGGCCCCTTTTGGTTCTTTATTTATTTGGGCTTCAATTTCTTGTTGTAAAGCCCCCTGAATTAAGTTATTCAGTACTTTTTTGAATCTTTTAACTCGGGCCCTTGTCACCGGCCCAATTGGGACTTGAGTTGGATCTCGTGAATTCCTTGCAACCTTGATGATCTCATCATATAGAGCTTTAGTTTTCTTGCCAAATAACTCAATTTCACCTATTTGATCAACTCTTTGTTTCTCACCATTAGCTACCTTAACAATCCTAGAATCAGTGAGAGGAATGAGTCTTTTAATTTTGCTCTTATCTTTTACCATATGATTATCACAACCAGAATCAATAAGCCATGAATGAGAAGTATTTAAGAGATTACCAGAATGCAAAATAATCTGGCCAACGAGCTTTTTCATCTCCTTTTGCATTTCCTCCATTTTGCTTTCTAGGGCAGCAACTTGAGAAACATGTTGGACATTTGCCATTTGGTCACCTTCCCTTTTGTTGTATTTTGGCCGCAAATGGGGATGGAGATGCCAACATTTCTCCTTTCTATGACCAGGTTTCTTACAATGGGAGCAAAAATCTCTTTTGGTGAAATTTTGAGCTTTGTTGGCTGGATGCTCTTCTTGGACAGATTTGAATGCTTGAGCTTCGGTTTTGGGCTTGGATGATTCTTCAAGCTTCATGCTTGTTTCAGCTCTTTGCACCATGAATTGAACTTCTTGGAATGAAGGAAAAATCTTCATTCTAAGAATTTCTTGACGTATAGGTGCATACTCTTCTCCAAGACCCATTAGGAGACCAAAGGTCATGTCTTCATCATTCCTTTGAAGGATGGTTTTGAGATTTGAGGTTGGAGGCCTCAAAACATTAAGCTCATTTCAAAGATCCCTATATTCCTCAAAATATTCGGGTAGGGTCTTTCCTCCTTTTTGAATATAGAAGATTTTCTTTTTCAATTCGAATACTCTACCGGTGTTGGTTTCTTGAGCATAAAGAGCATGCATTTGATCCCACAAAGATTTGGCATTGGGAATACAAGTGACCATTGCTTTGTGGGTTTTGTCTAAAGACATTTGTAAGAGCACCACCACTTGATCATCTCTCTTTTTCCATGCTTTGTAAGACGGATCAGCATCATCAAGAGGGTCTTCAAATATGTGGTTTTCAAGATTGAAGAAGTTTAGAGACCTCTTGATGGTGTCTTGCCATGCGTTGTAATTTGAAGCATCTAAAAGAGTGGAAGTGAACATTGAGGTGCTAATTTGTGGTGGTGGATTACCAAGATTAGATGAGGAAGGAATGAATGCCTGCTCTGATACCATGATAAAATTCCAAAGAAGCAAGCAATGAGAAATGAATAAGAACTTCAAGTACTTTATTGATGTTTCAAAGAGAGCATACAAGAGGTTGAAGGCATTTTTTCATACCTTTTACTAGTTCTTTTACTAGCCGTTGGGGGCCTTTGGCCCCCAATTCTGCTGGCCCGGGCTGGGCCCGGGCTAGATCCATTTAGGGCCCATTACATTGCCTCCCTTTTTACTTTACATTTAGGTCTTGTTCTAAGAGCACAAAGTTTACTGGATTGGGACAACCATATGCCCTAATTGTGCTTTATTTCAACACTCCCATGCCTGGTGTGCCCTTTAGATAATGGAGGACTCTTTCGGTGGCTCTCCAATGCTTTCTTTTTGGCTTGTGCATATGTTGGCTAACTTGACTCACGACAAAGGAGATGTCCGGTCTCGTTATGGTGAGGTAGATCAAATTCCCTACAAGCCTTTGATATCTTGGTTCATCCTCATAATCTTCATCATCATCCTTGAGGCTACAAGTATTGAAATAAAAGAGAACTAAGTGTGGTTAGCATAGGCCCCATTTCAAGCCAAGTTTAAGCCCATCCATGAGATGTATTTGGCCCGTTCCTTATGGGTTTTTTAGTCCTCAAAAAGGGCATTGTTAAGCTCCTAAGAGAAGCCCAAAATGGGCCCTAAAAAGGACAAAACGGCTAGTTCTTTTGAACTAGCCGTTGCACTGTATAACTGCCATAAAAATGGCTGTTATACAGTGATTTTGGGGACAGAAATCTGTCCCCAATGTCCCCCAACGGCTCCTTGAGTCTTTGGGGTCTTTTTCCCTCTCTTTCACAATTAATAATCTCTATAAATAGAAGCTTGTATGGGATGTTCTATCCATGAAAAAAAAAACAATGCTCTCATTGTGCACTCTTTCTTCAAATAAAGTTCTTTAAGTTTTCATTCAATCCTAGTTGCTTGATAGCTTGAAATCTCAACATGGTATCAGAGCAGGCAACGATACCTTCCTCTTCCGGTCTTAATGACCCTCCACCACAAATTAGCACCTCAATGTTCACCTCCTTACTTCTAGATTCCACAAACTACAATGCTTGACAAGATACCATCAAGAGGTCCCTAAACTTTTTCAACCTTGAAAATCATATCTTTGAAGAACCTCTTGATGAAGCCAATCCATTATTCAAAGTATGGAAGAAGAGAGACGATCAAGTGGTGGTATTCCTTCAAATGTCTCTTGACAAAACTCACAAGGCTATGGTCACAAGTATTCCAAATGCAAGAGCATTATGGGAGCAAATGCAATCATTATATGGTCAAGAATCCAACACCGGAAGAATCTTTGAGCTGAAAAAGAAGATCTTCAGAATTCAAAAAGGAGGTAAATCCATACCCGAATACTTTGGAGAATATAGGGATCTATGGAATGAACTCAATCTCTTGAGGCCTCCTACTATAAATCTCAAGACCATTCTTCAAAGGAACGATGAAGATATGACCTTTGGTCTACTCATGGGTCTTCGAGATGAATATGCTCCAATTCGTCAAGAGATTCTTCGAATGAAGGTCTTTCCTTCATTTCAAGAAGTCCAATTCATGGTGCAAAGAACCATAGCTTAAGGCTTGAAAAATCTACCAAGCTTAAATCCGACTCTCAAGCCTTCCAAGCTGTCCACGAAGAGCATCCGGCCAACAACACTCAAAACTTTGCAAAAAGAGACATTTGCCCACATTGCAAGAAGTCCGGCCATAAGAAAGAGAAATGCCGGTTCCTACACCCACATTTGAGGCCGAAATATGCTAGGAAAAATCCGGAATCATCTTCAAATGCTCAACAAGTGTCTCAAGTAGCAGCACTCGAATCCAAGATGGAGGAGATGCATAAGGAATTCAAACGCCTTGTTGGGCAGATTAGTCACCATTCTGGTAATTCCTTATCTTCATCTATTTCCAATTCTTGACTCATAGATTCCGAATGTGACGATCATATGGTAAAAGATAAAAACAAAATCAACAAGTTTATTCCCTTGACCAATCATAAATTAGTTAAAGTAGCTAATGGTCATAAGTTAAAAGTTGATCACTTAGGAGAAATTGAACTATTTGGGAGAAAGACTAAAGCTTTATATGTTTCAAAGTTCAATTCAAACTTACTTTCTATTAGCAAAATAACCAAAGAGCAAGATTGCAAAGCTATTTTTGATTCTAACCAAGTAATATTTCAGGATCGCAAAACGAACAATTTGATTGGCAAGGGAACTAGGAGGAACAACCTCTATTACTTGGATCAAGAGAACCAAGCTTTTGCTGTCCGATGTTGAAATGAAGAACACTTAGGGTACTCAATTACCCCTAAATTGATTGTATTTTTCCTTACTTTTTTGAGGCCTAAAGGAAACCTAAGCATAGAGGCAAATTAATGCCCCTCTTGTCTAGATTTCTTGGCCCAAATTAGGATCCCAATATGGGACAGGCCCACGGGCTTCGGTCTGGGCCCGAAGGGCCCAGCCCTGGCCAGCAAATGGGGGACCAAATGGTCCCCCATCAGCTAGCAAGAGCTAGCCGTTGGAGGCCCCAACGGCTAGTTCTTAAACTAGCCGTTGGAAGCCTCCAACGGCTAGCTAGAGGAGAGAGCATTATGCTCTCTCCACTCTTCCATTCTCCCATTCTTTCTCACTCTCTTTTTCTCTATAAATAGAGATTGACCTCCCCTTGTAAACTATGAAAAAGTTCTCTTATTATGTACAAGAATTGCTCTCAAATTCAATGAAGTTCTAAATTTTAGTTTGTTCTTCTTACTTTGAATTTCAACATGGTATCAGAGCGGGTTCACGATCCGTCTCTCAACTTCAAAGATGATCCAAAGTGGATTCTTTTAATGCAAGGTATGCTGAATATTTGTGAGGAACTAAATCTCATTTTTAAAGAGCCATTTGGATCCTATAAATTCAAAGGGCTGTGGAAGACTTTGCAACAATGTATCTCCAATACAAGAGCTCTTCCATCCTATGAAGAAGTGAAACGTAAAAGGGGAGAAATGAGCAGAATAAAGGGTCAACAAATTTGTAAAAAGTTCCTCAAATTCGGCCCCCAAGGAAATGAAAAAGCATCCCCACTCTTGGACAACAAAGTTGATCACAAAGAGGCTGTCCATCCAAGTCTAAAATCCTCCAATTTCGGCCTTCAAGAAGCTATCCAACAAAGAAGATCTTATGCTTCCGTAGTGGCCGGATGTGTTGCCCAATGTGGAACCCTTCAAGATAAATTGGATATTCACTTGAAGAGGTCTCTACATTCGGCACACATGGATGGTAATAAACAAAACTCTACTTCTTATTTTGAAAAATTTCTTGTAGATTCCGGCACAGATCACCACATGGTTAGGGATAGGAAGAAATTTAAATGCTTTAAAAAACTCCCAAATCGAAAGATAGTGAGAGTTGCTAATGGGCAAGATTTGGAAGTAAAGCAAATGGGAGAAGTTGAAATTTTTGGAAAAACCTCAAGTGCCCTTTATGTTCCCCAACTTACTTCTGATCTTTTGTCCATTAGTAAAGCCACAAAAGACCTAGAGTGTAGAGCCATTTTTGATCCAGACATAGTCACATTCCATGACTTAAACACTAACCAAATGATTGGAAAAGGATTTCAAAGGGGGGGCCTATATTACTTGGACGAAGGGCAACATGCATTCACTACTCACATGAATAATGATGCCTCCCTTTGGCATGCTCGATTAGGGCATCTAAACAACAAGGCATTGAATCATCTTCTCCCAAATTTGAATATAGAAAACAAATCTTGTGAAGCATGCATCTTAGGGAAAGAAACAAGAACTACATACCCTAGTTCAGAAAGTGAATATATCACACCATTTGAATTAGTTCACTAGGACATTTGGACTTCTCCTATCGTATCACACCTAGGGTATAAATACTTCATCACATTTATTGATCAAAAGACTAGATACACTTGGGTATACCTTTTGCATTCTAAAGATCAAGCTTTTGAAGCACTCAAAAGCTATTTTAAGTATGTGACCAACCTTTACAATGCTAAAATCAAAGCTCTTAGATCTGATCATGGTGGGGAATACACAAGCCATAAATTTGAAAACTTTCTAAATGAGAATGGCATTCTTCATCAAAAATCATGTGTTTACACACCCCAACAAAATGGGGTAGCTGAAAAAAAGAATAGGCATATATTGGAAACCGCAAGAGCCATGATGATCCATGCTAATGTGCCTAAGAAATTTTGGTGTGATGCGGTTAAAACCGCAGTCCATGTAATAAACTTAATGCCTTCCGAGATTCTAAAAGGCAAATCACCTTTAGAAGTGCTCCTAGCAAGAAAAACAAAGATTTCCCATCTTAGAGTTTTTGGTTGTGTATGCTATATCCACATTCCCTCACAATTCAGAGACAAATTAGACCATAAAGGAAGGAAATGCCTATTCCTAGGTTATGCAATATTTGAAAAAGGATATAAATATTATGATCCTAAGACTAACAAAACATACACATCTAAAGATGTGATATTTGTGGAAAAAGAATCATTTTTTTCAGGGAAAGAAGAACATGAAGTACCAAGGCAAAATACTCCAATAAGTTCTTCGGATTTCCTAGTTCTTCCATACCAGCCTTTAGCAAATGAAATCCAAAATAATCCTCAAATGGAAGGAGAGAATACTCAAGGCAATGAAGATTCTACCTCTTCAGAAGAAGACCCCTCAAATGATTCAGGGGGAGCTCAAAATTCAGAACAAACCGAGGATCCCAATTCTGAAAATTCGGATGAAGCACCTCCTTCTCCACCACCTCCTCTTAGAAGATCAACAAGACTAAGACTTCCTCCATCCGAATGGATCAACCAAAGAGTGTTTTACAACTCTGAAGTGACTTTGCATCCCATTTCTGATTACTACACTACCTCACATGTCTCCACAAAACACCAAGCATACTTAAACAAGATTGACAAAGAGGTGGAACCTAGATTTTTTGAAGAAGCAAAACAAGATCCTAGGTGGGTGCAAGCCATGAAAGAAGAGATAGATGCTCTTACCAAAAATGGAACTTGGGAGATTACTCATTTGCCCAAAAACAAGAAGGCCGTAGGATGCAAATGGGTATATAAAATCAAACATAAAAGTGATGGATCAATCGATCGCTTCAAGGCAAGATTAGTGGCAAAAGGATTTACTCAAGCATACGGAATAGACTACAAGGAAACCTATGCTCCGGTAGCAAAAATGAACACCATTAGAGTACTTATGTCCTTGGCCATGAATCATGAATGGAACATGTATCAAATGGATGTTGCTAATGTATTCCTTCAAGGAAATCTAGAAGAAGAAGTCTATATGCAACCACCTCAAGGGTTCCAACATCATGAAGGAAAAGTATGCAAACTCCGCAAGGCTATCTATGGATTGAAACAATCTCCTAGAGCATGGTATGTCAAACTAAGCCAAGCCTTCCTTAGTTATGGTTTCTTAAAATGCAATAGTGATTCATCTCTCTTTGTTAAAAAAGAAAATGGAAAAACAACTATTGCTCTAGTATATGTAGATGATATTATCATCACAGGAAATAACACACACCACATAGAACTAGTTAGAAATTTCTTGAAAAATAGATTTGAAATTAAGGATTTAGGGAAACTAAAGTATTTCTTAAGAATTGAACTAGCCTATTGTCCCAATGGGCTAGTCCTTTCCCAAAGAAAGTATGCTCTTGACTTGTTGCAGGAAACAGGGAAGCTAGGAGCAAAACCAGCATGCAGTCCCGTCTCTGTTGAAAAGAGGAATTAATCAACCTATCATCACATTTCTAAGAAAGGGCCTTCCCAAGAGTTCAACAAGTTCTTCTCAAGGATGGAGAATTAATTTGGGCTGGCCCGCAGAATTCGGGCTGCGCCCGAAGGGCCCAGCCCGGGCCAGCAAAAGGGCCCGTTTTGGCCCAGCAAAGGGGGCCCAATTGGGCCCCAACGGCTTGGCAAACCTAGCCGTTGGAAGCTGTCCAACGGCTAGTAATTCTAGCCGTTGGAGACAGCCTCCAACGGCTAGTAGAGAGGGGTCTTAACCCCTCTCTTGTTCTCTCTTTTTGCTCTCTAATTCTCTCCCTCATCTTCTTCTATAAATAGGCTTCTATGTATTCAAGCAAAGGTATGAACAAAAGTTCAAATCTATGAATGTTATTTGCTTTCTATTTCAATAAAATTCGGAGTTATATTTCAAGATCTCTTGAGTTCTTTCTTTGATCTTTCAACATGGTATCAGAGCAAACGATCCCATCCTCTTCAAGGTTGGGTGACCCTCCTCCTTCCATAAACTTTTTCCAAATACAAAGTATATCCTCTATCCAATTGAAAGGGGGGAATTACTATCAATGGGCAAATGTAATGAAGAGGGCACTCAACCTTCACAACTTAGAGAGTCATGTTCTTGATGATCCACTTGAAGAAACAGATCCATCCTTTCGAGAATGGAAGAAAAGGGATGATCATGTTTTTATTCTTCTCCTCAACTCTCTAGATGAAACTCACAAAGCAATGGTGTCATGCGCCCCAAATGCAAAAACTTTGTGGGATGAAATGTTCTCTCTCTATGGCTTGGAATCCAACCTTGGGAGAATCTTTGAGCTTAAGAGACAAATTGCTTCCATCAAAAAGGAAGGTAAATCTCTTCCTCAATACTTTGGGGAATATTCAGATGCTTGGAATGAGCTGATTACTTTACGGCCAGATTCCATAGATCTCAAGGTCATTCGAAAAAGAAGAGAAGAAGATAAAATATTTGGTCTTCTCATGGGTCTAGATGATTCATATTCTCATCTAAGGCAAGAAATTCTTCGAATGAAGGACTTTCCATCATTTGGGGAAGTCCAAAATATGATTCAAAGGGCTGAAGTGAGCATTAGATTGGAAGAAAGCTCTAAGCAAAAATTTGAAGCTCAAGCATTCATTGCCTCTACAAATGAAGTAGTTGCTGCCAAAGTGAATCAAACTCAAAGGAGAAATGAGATATGTTCTCATTGTAAGAAAAGAGGCCATTCAAAGGATAAATGCTGGCTCTTGCATCCCCAACTAAAGCCCAAAGTATTTAGGCAAAGGGACCAGCAAGGAGCTCCAAACGGATTTGGTTCAGGACAGCAAGCTGCTGCCCAATTCGTAAAGGTTCAAGCACCATCTTTGGCTGACTTTGCTGCACTCCAAACTCAACTAAATGAGGTTGCACAAAAGCTTCAACAAATAGCTCCTTCATCTGGTAAAAATCAAGAACCTTTCTCATATTTAAATTCTGAAAATTTTCTCATTGATTCGGGAACCGAATGTCATATGGTTAAGGATAGAGCAAAAATAAAGAGATTTGAAAACCTTCCAAACCATATGACTATTCGAGTTGCAAATGGACAAGATTTGAGAGTAAATCAAGTTGGGGAAGTTGACATTTTTGGAAAACCAACCAAGGCTTTATATGTCCCCAAACTTACCTCAAACCTACTGTCCATTAGCAAGATCACCAAGGATCAAAAGTGTAGAGTTGTTTTTGACCCCAATAATGTCTCTTTTCAGGACCTCAAGTCGAATCAATTGATTGGCAAGGGTTCTAGAAGAGGAGGACTTTATTACTTGGATCAAGAACAAAATGCACATGTAGCTCATGTTAAGGAGGATCAATCTCTTTGGCATAGACGCTTAGGACATCCTAGTGATCGAGCTTTAAAACGTCTATTTCCAACTTTAAATTTTGAGAATAGACATTGTAAAGCTTGTATTTTGGCAAAGGAAACCCGAACAATGTATCCTAGTTCAGAAACAATATATGAAAATCCTTTTGATTTAGTTCATTCCGATGTTTGGACTTCACCCATCATGTCCCACTTAGGTTACAAATACTTCATTACTTTCATTGATCACAAAACAAGGCACACATGGGTGTATCTTCTAAATACCAAAGACCAAGCTCTTGAAGCACTCAAGAGCTATGTGAAGTATGTAACCAAACTATATAATGCCAATATAAAAGTCCTAAGGTCAGATCATGGTGGTGAGTTTACAAGTCTTAATTTCGAAAATTACCTTAAGGACAATAGCATTATACACCAAATGTCATGTGTTTACACACCCCAACAAAATGGGGTAGCGGAAAGGAAGAATAGACACATACTTGAAATATCTAGAGCTATGATGTTCTATGCAAACATGCCTAAGAAATTTTGGTGTGATGCGGTTAAAACCGCGGTACATGTGATCAATCTTATGCCCACCGAAGTTTTAAAAGGGCAATCTCCCCTTGAGGTTCTCCTAGGAAGGAAACCAAATATTTCCCACCTTAGGATATTTGGTTGCACATGTTACATTCACATTCCTACGCACCTAAGGAATAAACTAGAACATAGAGGGAAAAAGTGTATATTTCTTGGATATGCAGCCTTTGAAAAAGGCTATAGGTGCTATGATCCTACCACTAACCGAACATACACATCAAAAGATGTGATATTTTTAGAAAGTGAGTTCTATTTCGCAGGAAATGAAGATATAAAGGAAGCTCCAAAGACTGAAATTCCTCCTAGCACTTGGGACTTCCTCATATCGCCTCCTCAAGAAGCTGAACAAACCGAAGGAAACTCCACCTCTGAAACAAGCCATAACTCTCAAGATGATAATTCAGAAGCTTTAGAGGCTGAACAACCAATTGTTTCAGGGGGAGAAAGTGATACAAACGAGGAGGAATCTCTTGAAATCGAGGAGGAACCGGATGAACCACCACCTCAACTAAGAAGATCAACAAGGCTTAGACTGCCTCCATCCGAATGGGTCAATCGAAGGGTATTCTATAACTCTAAGGTAACCTCCCATCCTATTTATGATTATTATACCACCTCACATGTTTCCTTGGACCACCAAGCTTTCTTGAGTAATCTAGATAAAGAAGTGGAACCAACGTCATTTGAGGAGGCATCAAAGGATCCAAGATGGAGAAAAGCAATGGAGGAGGAACTAAAAGCTCTATCAAAGAATGGGACATGGGAAATCACTTCACTACCAAAAGGGAAGAAAGCCGTAGGATGTAAATGGGTATACAAAATCAAGCACAAAAGCGATGGATCAATTGAACGATTCAAAGCAAGACTAGTAGCCAAAGGGTATACTCAAGCATATGGGATTGATTATAAGGAGACCTATGCTCCAGTTGCAAAAATGAATACTATTAGAGTCCTTTTATCCCTTGCGGTGAATCACGGTTGGAGCCTATTTCAAATGGATGTAGCAAATGCTTTTCTCCAAGGAGATCTAGAAGAAGAAGTCTACATGCAAATACCAATGGGTCTTCAATCTCAAGGAGGAAATGCATGCAAGCTTCATAAGGCAATTTATGGTCTCAAACAGTCTCCAAGAGCTTGGTATGCAAAGTTAAGTCATACTTTCCTTAGTCATGGATTTCATAAATGCAATAGTGATTCATCTCTCTTTATTAGAAAAACTAATGATTATATCACAATAGCACTAGTTTATGTAGATGACATTATCATCACAGGTAGTGATTTGCATCAAATAAACCTAGTTAGAAATTTTTTAAAGTCCAGATTTGAAATTAAAGATCTAGGAAAACTAAAGTATTTTCTAGGAATTGAGTTAGCCTATTGTCCCAATGGGCTAATTCTCTCCCAAAGAAAATATGCTCTTGACCTTTTACAGGAAACAGGAAAGCTTGGAGCAAGACCAGTTTGCAGTCCAGTTTCCTCTTCCGGTCCTTTAGCCGATGATAATGATCCTCTAGAAGACATTGAAAGATATCAAAGGTTGGTTGGGAGACTTATCTACCTCACCATCACAAGGCCAGACATAGCATATGCCGTTAGCTATGTAAGTCAATTCATGCACTCTCCAACAAAAGGCCATTGGAGAGCAGCTGAAAGGATCCTTCATTATATCAAAGGATCCCCGGGGCTAGGCATTTGGATGAAGAACAATGGAAATTCAAACATTGAAGGGTATTGTGATGCTGATTGGGCGGGTGACTCCACCGATAGAAAGTCTACCACTGGGTATTGCATGTTTGTAGGAGGCAACTTGGTAGCTTGGAAGAGCAAAAAACAGCGGGTTGTGTCTAGATCAAGTGCAGAGGCCGAGTATAGGGCCATGGCAGCTAGTGCAAGCGAGATAGTTTGGTTGAAGGCTTTAGTAGAAGAACTAGGATTCACAGTCTCCACTCCAATCAAGCTCCATTGTGACAATCAATCAGCAATTCACATTGCCACTAATCCGGTCTTCCATGAACGCACCAAGCACATAGAAGTTGATTGTCATTTTATTCGTCAAAAGGTAGAAGAAAAACTCATTGTGACTCCTCATATCAAAGGAGAAGATCAGCTAGCAGATATCTTCACAAAAGGAGGAACAGCAGCTCACCTACAAGAAATGATGGGCAAGTTGGGTACTATAAATATCTACGCACCCAACTTGAGGGGGAGTGTTGAAAAGAGGAATTAATCAACCTATCATCACATTTCTAAGAAAGGGCCTTCCCAAGAGTTCAACAAGTTCTTCTCAAGGATGGAGAATTAATTTGGGCTGGCCCGCAGAATTCGGGCTGCGCCCGAAGGGCCCAGCCCGGGCCAGCAAAAGGGCCCGTTTTGGCCCAGCAAAGGGGGCCCAATTGGGCCCCAACGGCTTGGCAAACCTAGCCGTTGGAAGCTGTCCAACGGCTAGTAATTCTAGCCGTTGGAGACAGCCTCCAACGGCTAGTAGAGAGGGGTCTTAACCCCTCTCTTGTTCTCTCTTTTTGCTCTCTAATTCTCTCCCTCATCTTCTTCTATAAATAGGCTTCTATGTATTCAAGCAAAGGTATGAACAAAAGTTCAAATCTATGAATGTTATTTGCTTTCTATTTCAATAAAATTCAGAGTTATATTTCAAGATCTCTTGAGTTCTTTCTTTGATCTTTCAACAGTCTCTACATCAGGACCTCTGATAGATGATGAAGAACCCTTTATGGACATAGAGAGATATCAGAGGCTCGTAGGACGATTGATTTATCTCACCATCACTAGGCCTGATATTTCCTTTGCCATTAGCCAAGTGAGTCAACATATGCATACTCCAAAGAAAGGTCATTGGAGAGCAGCTGAGAGGATCCTTCATTACATTAAAGGATCACCTGGGCTAGGCATTTGGATGAAAAATAACAAAAATTCAGAAATTGAAGGATATTGTGATGCGGATTGGGCCGGAGATATCAAGGATAGGAGATCAACATCCGGATATTGCATGTTTGTAGGAGGCAATTTAGTTGCATGGAAGAGCAAAAAGCAACATGTGGTGTCTAGGTCAAGTTCGGAAGCCGAATATAGGGCAATGGCATCAGCCGCAAGTGAGATCGTATGGCTTAAAGCCTTGATAGAAGAACTTGGGTTTAGAGTTACAACTCCAATCAAGCTTCATTGTGACAATCAATCCGAAATTCATATCGCATCAAATCCGGTCTTCCGTGAAAGGACCAAACACATAGAGGTCGATTGTCAATTTATTCGGCAAAAGGTAGAAGAAAGACTTATTACTACTCCTCACATCAAAAGAAAAAATCAACTTGCGGACATCTTCACTAAGGGAGGAACGGCCGCTCATCTTCAAGATATCTTGGGCAAGTTGGGCACTATTGACATATATGCACCCAACTTGAGGGGGAGTGTTGAAATGAAGAACACTTAGGGTACTCAATTACCCCTAAATTGATTGTATTTTTCCTTACTTTTTTGAGGCCTAAAGGAAACCTAAGCATAGAGGCAAATTAATGCCCCTCTTGTCTAGATTTCTTGGCCCAAATTAGGATCCCAATATGGGACAGGCCCACGGGCTGGGCCCTTCGGGCCCAGCCCGGGCCAACAAATGGGGGACCAAATGGTCCCCCATCAGCTAGCAAGAGCTAGCCGTTGGAGGCCCCAACGGCTAGTTCTTAAACTAGCCGTTGGAAGCCTCCAACGGCTAGCTAGAGGAGAGAGCATTATGCTCTCTCCACTCTTCCATTCTCCCATTCTTTCTCACTCTCTTTTTCTCTATAAATAGGGATTGACCTCCCCTTGTAAACTATGAAAAAGTTCTCTTATTATGTACAAGAATTGCTCTCAAATTCAATGAAGTTCTAAATTTTAGTTTGTTCTTCTTACTTTGAATTTCAACATCCGAAACGTATCCTCCTCTTTATGGCATGAACTCCTAGGGCATCCAGGAAACCTAGCTTTGAAACGCCTATTTCCGAATAGTGAATTAGAAGATAGGCATTGCAAAGATTGTGTACTTGGAAAACAAACCAAAGTGTATTATCCCATTTCTGAAACAATATATAAAGAGGTTTTCGAATTAGTTCATTCGGATGTTTGGACCTCTCCTTTAGTCTCCCATAATGGTTTTAGATACTTTGTGACATTCATAGATCACAAAACTAGATACACTTGGGTTTATCTCTTAGTTAACAAATCTGAAGTATTTGAGGCATTCAAGAGCTACTATAGATACATAACAAAGCAATTTAATGCTAACCTAAAGATGTTTAGGTCAGATCATGGAGGGGAGTTCACTAGCCTTGAGTTTGAAAAATTTCTAGAGGAAAAAGGGATCATTCATCAAAAGTCTTGTGTGTACACTCCTCAACAAAATAGAATAGCCGAGAGAAAGAATAGGCATCTCTTGGAGACAGCAAGATCTATGATGTTTCACTCAAACTTACCTAAGGAATATTGGAATGAGGCCATTAAGACCGCTGCTCACCTTATAAACCTCATGCCATCCCAAATCCTAGGAGGAAAGTCACCCCTAGAACTACTCCTTGGAAAGAGACCTACATTGATCATTTAAGAGTTTTTGGTTGTGTTTGCTATGTCCACATTCCTAGTCATCTTAGGAGCAAACTAGATGCCAAGGGAAGAAAATGCATCTTTCTAGGATATTCCTCTTTTGAAAAAGTCTATAAATGTTATGATCCTCTAATCAAGAAACTATACACATCCAAGGATGTGATATTTGTGGAAAATGAGCCTTATTTTGCAGGTCAAAGAAGAGAAGATCAAACCAAAGAAAACTACCAGCAAGAACAATGGAATGTGATTCTGCCAAAAATCAATGAAGTTCCTGCCGAAAGCAATGAAGAAACTCACCAAAATGATCCAACTCAAGGGAACCCATCACCCGCTCATTCAGATCATGAAATAGAAGAAGATCAAGAGGAAGGACACTCAGACTCAGGGGGAGCTCTTGATACGGCCGAAGAGCATGAGGAGCAGTCTATGGATGAACCCCCTCCTCCTCTTCGAAGATCTACAAGACTTAGACTTCCTCCCTTGGAATGGATCAATAGAAGGGTCTATTTTAACACCAAGGTGACTACTCATCTAATTTCTCAATACTACTCAATATCTAACATGTCTTGCAGTCACCAAAGATTCATCAAGAACATAGACCTTCACCAAGAGCCTAGAACATTTGAGGAGGCAAAGGATCAACCTCATTGGGTTCAAGCAATGAAGAATGAGTTGGATGCTTTGGCTAAAAATAACACTTGGGAAGTGACCTCTCTACCGAAGGGAAAAAGAGCTATGGGATGCAAATGGATATTCAAGATCAAACACAAGAGTGATGGAAGCATAGATAGATTCAAGGCAAGATTGGTGGCCAAGGGCTTCACTCAATCATATGGCATAGATTACAAGGAAACGTTTGCACCCGTGGCCAAGATGAACACCATCCGTGTCCTTCTCTCTCTTGCTATAAATCACTCATGGCCATTATTTCAAATGGATGTTGCAAATGCCTTTTTACAAGGAGATTTGGAAGAAGAGGTGTACATGGAAGTGCCCCCTGGTTTCTCCCATCGTGACAACAAAGTTTGCAAACTAAAGAAGACAATATATGGCCTCAAGCAATCACCTAGAGCATGGTATGGAAAACTTAGCACTACTCTCCTTGAACATGGTTTTAAGAAATGCGTTAGTGATTCATCCTTATTTGTCAAGAACCTTGGAGAAAATACCATTATCATTCTTGTTTATGTAGATGATATAATTATAACAGGAAATGATATGAATCTCATTAATAAAGTTAGAACTTTTCTTCAAACTAAGTTTGACATCAAGGATCTAGGGAAACTAAAATACTTCCTAGGGATAGAACTTGCCTATTGTTCCAATGGGCTTGTTCTATCACAAAGAAAGTATGCTCTTGACCTTTTGCAGGAGACGGGAAAACTAGGTGCCAAACCAGCTTGTAGTTCGGTAAGCACATCCTTAAGTCACAAAGATGATGAGGAAATTTATGAAGATGAGCAACGATATCAAAGACTTGTTGGAAGATTGATCTACCTAACCATCACTAGACCGGACATCTCTTATGCCGTTGGGCAAGTTAGCCAGCACATGCATCAACCCAAGAAGAAGCATTAGAGGGCCATTGAAAGAATTCTTCTCTACCTAAAGGGAACTCCAGGAATGGGAATTCAAATGAAGAAGAACGAATCTTCTCAATGTTGAAATTTCAAGCTATCAAGTAACTAGGATTGAATGAAAACTTAAAGATCTTTATTTGAAGAAAGAGTGCACAATGAGAGCATTGTTTTTTCATAGATTGAACAACCCATACAAACTCCTATTTATAGAGATTATTACATGAGAAAGAGAGGGAAAATGACCCCAAAGACTCAAGGAGCCGTTGGGGGACATTGGGGACAGATTTCTGTCCCCAAAATCACTGTATAACTGCCATTTTTATGGCTGTTATACAGTGCAACGGCTAGTTCAAAAGAACTAGCCGTTTTGCCCTTTTTAGGGCCCATTTTGGGCTTCTTTTAGGGGCTTAACAATGCCCTTTTTGAGGACTAAAAAACTCATAAGGAATGGGCCAAATGCATCTCATGGATGGGCTTAAACTTGGCTTGAAATGGGGCCTATGCTATCCACACTTAGTTCTCTTTTATTTCAACACTCCCCCTCAAGTTGGGTGTGTATGTATCTATAACACCTAACTTGACCAGGTTTCTTTGTATATGATTGGCGGTCCCAGGCTTGGTGAGGATGTCGGCAATTTGATCATCGCTTTTAGTGAATCTTGGAGTGATGAGCTTCTCCTCAACCTTTTGCCTCACAAAGTGACAATCCACCTCAATGTGCTTTGTCCTTTCATGAAAGACTGGGTTTGAGGCGATGTGAATGGCTGATTGGTTATCACAATGTAGGGAGATTGGAGTAGGCACTATGAACCCTAATTCTTCAATCAAGGCTTTCAACCACACGATTTCACTTGTAGCGGTTGCCATGGCTCTATATTCCGCTTCCGCACTTGATCTTGATACCACATGCTGTTTTTTGCTTTTCCAAGCAACAAGATTCCCTCCAACAAACATGCAATACCCTGAAGTCGATCTCCTATCTTCTGAATCACCAGCCCAATCTGCATCACAGAACCCTATGATTTGAGAAGATTCATTCTTCTTCATTTGAATTCCCATTCCTGGAGTTCCCTTTAGGTAGAGAAGAATTCTTTCAATGGCCCTCCAATGCTTCTTCTTGGGTTGATGCATGTGCTGGCTAACTTGCCCAATGGCATAAGAGATGTCTGGTCTAGTGATGGTTAGATAGATCAATCTTCCAACAAGTCTTTGATATCGTTGCTTATCTTCATAAATCTCCTCATCATCTTTGTGACTTAAGGATGTGCTTACCGGACTACAAGCTGGTTTGGCACCTAGTTTTCCCGTCTCCTGCAAAAGGTCAAGAGCATACTTTCTTTGTGATAGAACAAGCCCATTGGAACAATAG
This sequence comes from Dillenia suffruticosa, assembly GCA_033439265.1. Classification (NCBI taxonomy): domain Eukaryota; kingdom Viridiplantae; phylum Streptophyta; class Magnoliopsida; order Dilleniales; family Dilleniaceae; genus Dillenia; species Dillenia suffruticosa. Next base: position 5,676,455 of record JAVTVX010000026.1, on the reverse strand, counting down.
GCAAGTTCTATCCCTAGGAAGTATTTTAGTTTCCCTAGATCCTTGATGTCAAACTTAGTTTGAAGAAAAGTTCTAACTTTGTTAATGAGATTCATATCATTTCCTGTTATAATTATATCATCTACATAAACAAGAATGATAATGGTATTTTCTCCTAGGTTCTTGACAAATAAGGATGAATCACTAACGCATTTCTTAAAACCATGTTCAAGGAGAGTAGTGCTAAGTTTTCCATACCATACTCTAGGAGATTGCTTGAGACCATATATTGCCTTCTTTAGTTTGCAAACTTTGTTGTCACGATGGGAGAAACCAGGGGGCACTTCCATGTACACCTCTTCTTCCAGATCTCCTTGTAAAAAGGCGTTTGCAACATCCATTTGAAATAATGGCCATGAGTGATTTATAGCAAGAGAGAGAAGGACACGGATGGTGTTCATCTTGGCCACGGGTGCAAACGTTTCCTTGTAGTCTATGCCATATGATTGAGTGAAGCCCTTGGCCACCAATCTTGCCTTGAATCTATCTATGCTTCCATCACTCTTGTGTTTGATCTTGAATATCCATTTGCATCCCACAGCTCTTTTTCCCTTTGGTAGAGAGGTCACTTCCCAAGTGTTATTTTTAGCCAAAGCATCCAACTCATTCTTCATTGCTTGAACCCAATGAGGTTGATCCTTTGCCTCCTCAAATGTTCTAGGCTCTTGGTGAAGGTCTATGTTCTTGATGAATCTTTGGTGACTGCAAGACATGTTAGATATTGAGTAGTATTGAGAAATTAGATGAGTAGTCACCTTGGTGTTAAAATAGACCCTTCTATTGATCCATTCCAAGGGAGGAAGTCTAAGTCTTGTAGATCTTCGAAGAGGAGGAGGGGGTTCATCCATAGACTGCTCCTCATGCTCTTCGGCCGTATCAAGAGCTCCCCCTGAGTCTGAGTGTCCTTCCTCTTGATCTTCTTCTATTTCATGATCTGAATGAGAGGGTGATGGGTTCCCTTGAGTTGGATCATTTTGGTGAGTTTCTTCATTGCTTTCGGCAGGAACTTCATTGATTTTTGGCAGAATCACATTCCATTGTTCTTGCTGGTAGTTTTCTTTGGTTTGATCTTCTCTTCTTTGACCTGCAAAATAAGGGTCATTTTCCACAAATATCACATCCTTGGATGTGTATAGTTTCTTGGTTAGAGGATCATAACATTTATAGCCTTTTTCAAAAGAGGAATATCCTAGAAAGATGCATTTTCTTCCCTTGGCATCTAGTTTGCTCCTAAGATGACTAGGAATGTGGACATAGCAAACACAACCAAAAACTCTTAAATGATCAATGCTAGGTCTCTTTCCAAGGAGTAGTTCTAGGGGTGACTTTCCTCCTAGGATTTGGGATGGCATGAGGTTTATAAGGTGAGCAGCGGTCTTAATGGCCTCATTCCAATATTCCTTAGGTAAGTTTGAGTGAAACATCATAGATCTAGCTGTCTCCAAGAGATGCCTATTCTTTCTCTCGGCTATTCCATTTTGTTGAGGAGTGTACACACAAGACTTTTGATGAATGATCCCTTTTTCCTCTAGAAATTTTTCAAACTCAAGGCTAGTGAACTCCCCTCCATGATCTGACCTAAACATTTTTAGGTTAGCATTAAATTGCTTTGTTATGTATCTATAGTAGCTCTTAAATGCCTCAAATACTTCAGATTTGTTAACTAAGAGATAAACCCAAGTGTATCTAGTTTTGTGATCTATGAATGTCACAAAGTATCTAAAACCATTATGGGAGACTAAAGGAGAGGTCCAAACATCTGAATGAACTAATTCAAAAGCCTCTTTATATATTGTTTCAGAAATGGGATAATACACTTTGGTTTGTTTTCCAAGTACACAAGCTTTGCAATGCCTATCTTCTAATTCACTATTCGGAAATAGGCGTTTCAAAGCTAGGTTTCCTGGATGCCCTAGACGTTCATGCCATAGAGAGGAGGATATGTTTCGGACAGCAAAAGCTTGGTTCTCTTGATCCAAGTAATAGAGGTTGTTCCTCCTAGTTCCCTTGCCAATCAAATTGTTCGTTTTGCGATCCTGAAATATTACTTGGTTAGGATCAAAAATAGCTTTGCAATCTTGCTCTTTGGTTATCTTGCTAATAGAAAGTAAGTTTGAATTGAACTTTGGAACATATAAAGCTTTAGTCTTTTTCCCAAATAGTTCAATTTCTCCTAAGTGATCAACTTTTAACTTATGACCATTGGCTACTTTAACTAATTTATGATTGGTCAAGGGAATAAACTTGTTGATTTTGTTTTTATCTTTTACCATATGATCGTCACATCCGGAATCTATGAGCCAAGAATTGGAAATAGATGAAGATAAGGAATTACCAGAATGGTGACTAATCTGCCCAACAAGTCGTTTGAATTCCTTTTGCATCTCCTCCATCTTGGATTCGAGTGCTGCCACTTGAGACACTTGTTGAGCATTTGAAGATGATTCCTGATTTTTCCTGGCATATTTCGGCCTCAAATGTGGGTGTAGGAACCAGCATTTTTCTTTCTTATGGCCGGACTTCTTGCAATGTGGGCAAATGTCTCTTTTTGCAAAGTTTTGAGTGTTGTTGGCCGGATGCTCTTCATGGACAGCTTGGAAGGCTTGAGAGTCGGATTTAAGCTTGGTAGATTCTTCAAGCCTTAAGCTAGTCTCGGTTCTTTGCACCATGAATTGGACTTCTTGAAATGAAGGAAAGACCTTCATTCGAAGAATCTCTTGACGAATTGGAGCATATTCATCTCCAAGACCCATGAGTAGACCAAAGGTCATATCTTCATCGTTCCTTTGAAGAATGGTCTTGAGATTTATAGTAGGAGGCCTTAAGAGATTGAGTTCATTCCATAGATCCCTATATTCCCCAAAGTATTCGGGTATGGATTTACCTCCTTTTTGAATTTTGAAGATCTTCTTTTTCAGCTCAAAGATTCTTCCGGTGTTGGATTCTTGACCATATAACGATTGCATTTGCTCCCATAATGCTCTTGCGTTTGGAATACATGTGACCATAGCCTTGTGAGTTTTGTCAAGAGACATTTGAAGGAGCACCACCACTTGATCGTCTTTCTTCTTCCATACTCTGAATAATGGATTGGCTTCATCAAGAGGTTCTTCAAAGATATGATTTTCAAGGTTGAAGAAGTTTAGGGACCTCTTGATGGTATCTTGCCAAGCATTGTAGTTTGTGGAATCTAGAAGTAAGGAGGTGAACATTGAGGTGCTAATTTGTGGTGGAGGGTCATTAAGACCGGAAGAGGAAGGTATCGTTGCCTGCTCTGATACCATGTTGAAATTTCAAGCTATCAAGTAACTAGGATTGAATGAAAACTTAAAGATCTTTATTTGAAGAAAGAGTGCACAATGAGAGCATTGTTTTTTCATAGATTGAACAACCCATACAAGCTCCTATTTATAGAGATTATTACATGAGAAAGAGAGGGAAAATGACCCCAAAGACTCAAGGAGCCGTTGGGGGACAATGGGGACAGATTTCTGTCCCCAAAATCACTGTATAACAGCCATTTTTATGGCTGTTATACAGTGCAACGGCTAGTTCAAAAGAACTAGCCGTTTTGCCCTTTTTAGGGCCCATTTTGGGCTTCTTTTAGGGGCTTAACAATGTCCTTTTTGAGGACTAAAAAACTCATAAGGAATGGGCCAAATGCATCTCATGGATGGGCTTAAACTTGGCTTGAAATGGGGCCTATGCTATCCACACTTAGTTCTCTTTTATTTCAACACTCAAATCATAGGGTTCTGTGATGCAGATTGGGCTGGTGATTCAAAAGATAGGAGATCGACTTCAGGGTATTGCATGTTTGTTGGAGGGAATCTTGTTGCTTGGAAAAGCAAAAAACAACATGTGGTATCAAGATCAAGTGCGGAAGCGGAATATAGAGCCATGGCAACCGCTACAAGTGAAGTCGTGTTGTTGAAAGCCTTAATTGAAGAATTAGGGTTCGTAGTCCCTACTCCAATCTCCCTACATTGTGATAACCAATCAGCCATTCACATCGTCTCAAACCCGGTTTTTCATGAAAGGACAAAGCACATTGAGGTGGATTGTCACTTTGTGAGGCAAAAGGTTGAAGAGAAGCTCATCACTCCAAGATTCACTAAAAGCGATGATCAAATTGCCGACATCCTCACCAAGCCTGGGACCGCCAATCATATACAAAGAAACCTGGTCAAGTTAGGTGTTATAGATACATACACACCTAACTTGAGGGGGAGTGTTGAAATAAAAGAGAACTAAGTGTGGTTAGCATAGGCCCCATTTCAAGCCAAGTTTAAGCCCATCCATGAGATGTATTTGGCCCGTTCCTTATGGTTTTTTTAGTCCTCAAAAGGGGCATTGTTAAGCCCCTAAAAGATGCCCAAAATGGGCCCTAAAAAGGGCAAAACGGCTAGTTCTTTTGAACTAGCCGTTGCACTATATAACTGCCATAAAAATGGCTGTTATACAGTGATTTTGGGGATAGAAATCTGTCCCCAATGTCCCCCAACGGCTTCTTGAGTCTTTGGGGTGTTTTTCCCTTTCTTTCACAAGTAATAATCTCTATAAATAGGAGTTTGTTTGGGATGTTCTATCCATGAAAAAAAAAAACAATGCTCTTATTGTGCACTCTTTCTTCAAATAAAGTTCTTTAAGTTTTCATTCAATCTTAGTTGCTTGATAGCTTGAAATCTCAACAACAAGAGGAGCTAATGGGACTACAAAGCGAGCTTGGCATCGAACCTCCTGGTTTCCTGCAAGAGATCAAGCACATACTTCCTTTGTGATAGAACAAACCCATTTGGACAATAGGCGAGTTCTATCCCTAAGAAATACTTTAATTTCTCTAAGTCCTTAATATCAAATTTTGTTTGTAAGAAACTTCTTACTTGGTTGATTAAATCTAAATCATTACCGATTGTGACTATATCATTTACATAAACTTAACACTATAATGATTTTTCCATCTAGTTTCTTAACAAAGAGAGAAGTGTCACTATTGCATTTTTTGAAATCATGATAAAAAAGAGTTGAGCTAAGTTTGCATACCAAGCTCTTGGAGATTGTTTAAAACCGTAGATTGCTTTCCTAAGTTTGCAAACGTTGTTGAATTGGTGAGAAAAGCCCGGTGGAATCTCCATGTACACTTCCTCTTCTAGATCACTTTGAAAGAAAGCATTGGCTACGTCTATTTGAAGCATTGGCTGTTGAAATATCAAAGTCTAAAGACAAAGAAAGTATGAAATCAATTCTGAATTTATTGAAAAACAATGAGAGAATACATTGGTGATTGAGAGGACTAAATCATGATTTTAGGGGATACAATGAGGCTCTATTTATTGAGAACAGGAAAAAATAGCCAGTAGATAGTGGTTCAAAAGCAATATTCCCGTTGGAGCTCAAACCTCAAGGAATTCCAACAGCTAGTTTTTTGACTGTTGAAATATATACTACCCAAACTGCCCCTAGCTATTTGGGTTTGCTTCCTAGACTTTTCTCCAATATTTTGGGCTTCCTTGGGCCTGTTTTGAATTATATTTTGGGTTGAGTTATCCTTCTTTTCAACATTGACCAAGAGTGATTGATTGCAAGGGACATCAAGACTCAAATTGAATTTATCTTGGCCACCGGAGCATACGTTTCCTTGTAGTCTACTCCATAAACTTGAGTGAAGCCCTTTGCTACTAATCTTGCTTTGTATCTATCAATATTTCAATCACTCTTGTGCTTGATCTATAAACCCATTTATATCCTACCATCCTTTTGCCTTTAGGAAGAGATGATAATCCCCAAGTTCTGTTTCTTTCTAAGGCTTCTAGCTCATCCTTCATGGGATCCACTGGGGATCTTGTTTTGCTTCTTCAAAGTTTCTAGGCTCTTGATGAAGGTTTAAGTTCTTGATGAATTTTTCATGGCTACAAGACATATTAGCAACCGAATAATATTGGGAAATGGCGAGAGAAGTCATCTTTGAGTTATAGAAAACTCTTTTGTTGATCCATTCCAAAGGAGGGAGCCTAAGCCTTGTTGATCTTCGAAGAGGAGGAGGAAGCTGCTCCTCAATACTTTGTTCTTCTTCCTCTATAACTTGCCCTTGATCTAAGTTGTCTCCCCCTTCCTCTGTTGAAAATGAGCATCCCTCACCCAAGCCTAAAACCCTATTTCATTGAAACTTGTAAAGGGTGACCTATAAACCCTATTTTTTATTTCAGTTTGAAAGTCTCCAATAGGCTCTAAATGGGCCCGGGTTTCAAGCCCAAAAAGGGCCTCAAAATGGGCCCAGCCCAGCTCATGAAGAAGGGTCCAGCTGGGCTGATGCCCTCCTTTCCCTCTCATTTTTTCTCCCTTCTCTCTTGTCTAGTATTTCTCTATAAATTCTCAAGTTCATCCTCCATGAAAGGCATGAACAAATGCTCCAAAACCTATGTACTCTTGTTTTGAAATGCAATTAAGTTTTCATTAGTTTTGTGTCTCTTTATCATTCAATTTTAGTCTTACTTTATTCATCCTCTTGGTCGGATTCGTGATCAGAATGAGATGAGGTTGATTATTCTTGAGTTGGATCATTTTCAGCTTGGATTGGTTGTTCTTCTGCTTCATCTTGATGAAAAGCTTCTTTGATTGAGGGAAGGACTATATTCCAATAGTCTTGTGCTCCTCTTTCCTTTGATTGCTCTTGATCCTCTTTTCCGACAAAATAAGGTGCTCTTTCTACAAATATCACATCTTTGGATGTGTATAGTTTTTTGGTTAGAGGATCATAACATTTATATCCTTTTTCAAAGGTAGAGTATCCTAAAAATATACATTTTCTCCCCCTTTCATCTAGTCTATTTCTAAAGTTTTCTGGTACATGCACATAACAAATGCACCCAAAAACTCTTAAGTGTGAGATACTAGGTTTTCTTCCTAGGAGTAGTTCTAAAGGTTCTAGAAAATTTACAAGTGCATGGCTAGTGTATTTCCCCCAATGATCTGATCTAAGGATTTTGATGTTTGCATTGAATTGCTTGGTCACATATCTATAATAACTCTTAAGTGCTTCAAATTCTTCAGATTTAGTTACTATTCCCATGTGTATCTAGTTTTGTGATCAATGAAGGTTACAAAATATTTGAACAGATCCTATGGGTGAAGTCCACACATCAGTATGAATGAGTTCAAAGGCATTTTCAAATATCGTGTTTGAGATTGGATAATACACTTTTGTTTGTTTTCCAAGAATACAAGCTTTACAATGCTTATTTTCTACTCTTTGACTTGGAAATAAACGTTTCAAAACTAAATCTCCTAGGTGACCTAGACGAGCATGCCATATAGAAAACACTTAACTTTGAACCCCAAAAGCTTGATTTTCTTGGTCCAAAAAATATAGGTTGTTCCTCCTAGAACCCCTTGTCAATCAAGTGATTCGTTTTGAAATCTTAAAAGATAACTTGGTTAGGATCAAAAGTGGCATTGCAATTATGGTCTTTGGTGATTTTGCTAATGGACATGAGGTTAGAGTTGAACTTTGGCACATATAAAGCTTTAGTTTTCTTGCTTAGGAGTTCAACTTCACCTAGATGATCAACTTTTAGTTTTTGACCATTAGCAACCTTGACAATCTTATAATTATATAGAGGAATGAATTTCCTAACTGATGAAATTTAAATATAGCAAGCTAAGAATGAAGAAAGAAACTTCAAGAATTTATTTAAGAAATCAAAGAGAGTTTACATGCAATGAAGGCATATTTTTCATACCTTCCAAAGGAACAAATAAGCCCTATTTATAGAGAACAGGAGGAGAGGGAAAGAGATGAGAAAAGAGAAAGAGGAGAGGACATTGTGCCCTCTCCATTTCTAGCCGTTGGGGACAGCCCCAATGGCTATTTTTTGCTAGCCGTAAGGTCCCCCATTTAGGGCCCAATTTGGAACCCTAAAAGGGGATTACAATTATGACAAAAGAAAGGGAAAATTCTACCTAGATTAGAGCTATACATTTAGACTTCATTCTCTTAGGATATAAACCCTAATTATCCTTTATTTCAACACTAACTTTGTCTTTATCCTTTACCATGTGAATGTCACAGCCCGAATCAATCAGCCATTTATTTAAATGAGATGAGTTTAAGTGGTTACTGGAATGACGGGCAACTTGGCTAAGGAGCTTTTTCATCTCTTTTTGATCTCCTCCATCTTGGATTCGAGTGCAGCCACTTGGGAGACTTGTTGAGCATGAGCTGGTTATTCCACCTCCTTCTTGTTGTTCTTTGGGCGCAAATTACAGTGGAGAAACCAGGTTTGTGGCCGGGTTTCTTGCAATTTGTGCAAACATCCTTTTTAAAGAAATTTTGTGCTTTGTTGACCATAAGATCATCTTGGACAGCTTTGAAGGCTTGAGCTTCAGATTTGAGCTTGGTAGACTCCTCTAGCCTCATGCTAGTCTCGGCCCTTTGAATCATAAATTGAACTTCTTGGAATGAAGGGAATATCTTCATTCTAAGGATTTCTTGATGAATTTGAGCATATTCATCTCCAAGACCCATAAGAAGACCAAAGGTCATGTGTTCATCATTTCTTTGAAGCATGGTCTTGAGATTAGAAGTTGGAGGCCTAAGAAGATTAAACTCATTCCAAAAATCCCTATATTCCCCAAAGTATTCGGGTAGGGTTTTACCTCCTTTTTGAATCTTGAAGATTTTTCTTTTGAGCTCAAAGATTCATCCGGTCTTGGTCTCTTGCCCATATAGAGCATGCATTTGATCCCACAAAACCCTTGCATTTGGAATACAAGTAGCTATTGCTTTGTGGGTTTTGTCAAGAGATATTTGAAGTGGCACCACCACTTGATCATCTTGCTTCTTCCATGATTTGAATATAAGGTCGGCATCATGTAAGGGATCCTCCAATATATGATTTTCAAGATTGAAGAAGTTCAAGGATTTCTTGATGGTTGTTGAAAGATCAAAGTAAGAACACAAGAGAACTTTGAAATGAAATTCTGAAATTTATTGATAATGAAAGCAAATAACATTCATAGCTTTGAACTTTTGTTCATACCTTTGCTTGAATATATAGAAGCCTATTTATAGAAGAAGAAGATGGAGAGAATTTAGGGAGCAAATGAGAGAACAAGAGAGGGGTTAAGACCCCTCTCTACTAGCCGTTGGGGCCTGATTGGGCCCCCCTTTGTGGGCCTAAAAAGTGTTGAAATATCAAAAAATAGAGCACAAGAAATGAAGAATACTTCTGAATTTTATTGAAGAAGAATGAGAGCATACATGGACATATTTGAGAGCATTTTTCTCATAGAGTTTTGGAGATACAATAAGGCTCTATTTATAGAGAAAAGGAAAAAATAGCCAGTAGATAGTGATTCAAAAGTAATATTCCCGTTGGAGCTCAAACCCCAAGGAATTCCAACAGCTAGTTTTTTGACTGTTGAAATATATACTACCCAAACTGCCCCTAGCTATTTGGGTTTGCTTCCTAGACTTTTCTCCAAACTTTTGGGCTTCCTTGGGCCTATTTTTGAATGTATTTTGGGTTGGTTAAGGCTGCCCAAATGTGTCATGCTTGCTGGACAATGCAGGCTGATTTTTGGGCTTCTAAGTAGATGTACTTGGTTGGTGATGAAGATGGATTGAGTTATCCTTCTTTTCAACACTCCCCCTCAAGTTGGGTGCGTAGATATCGATAGTGCCCAACTTGTTCATGATTTCTTGAAGATGCATTGCAGTTCCCCCTTTTGTGAAGATATCAGCTAGTTGCTCTTTTCCTTTGATGTAGGGAGTAGCTATAAGCTTTTCTTCCACCTTTTGTCGAATGAAGTGACAATCAACTTCTATGTGTTTAGTCCTTTCATGGAAGACCGGATTGGATGCAATATGAATCGCCGATTGATTGTCACAATGCAAGTTGATTGGTGTAGAAACATTGAACCCTAATTCCTCTACTAGAGCCTTCAACCATACAATCTCACTGGCCGCTGACGCCATTGCCCTATACTCAGCCTCTGCACTCGATCTTGACACCACATGCTATTTTTTGCTCTTCCATGCTACCAAGTTGCCTCCTACGAACATGCAGTACCCGGTGGTAGATCTTCTATCCTTTGAATCGCTCGCCCAATCTGCATCGCAAAAGCCTTCAATTTGGGAGCTTCCACTGTTCTTCATCCAAATACCTAGACCGGGTGATTTCTTGATGTAGTGAAGGATGCGCTCAACAGCTCTCCAATGACCCTTCTTTGGAGAATGCATATGTTGACTAATTTGGCTCACGGCAAAGGCTATGTCTGGCCTAGTGATGGTGAGGTAGATCAGTCGTCCTACAAGTCTCTGATATCTCTCTATGTCCTCAAATGGCTCCTCATCATCTACTAGAGGTCCAGTGGTGACAATAGGGCTACAAGCTGGCTTTCCTCCTAGCTTTCCTGTTTCCTGCAAAAGATCAAGAGCATATTTCCTTTGGGATAGAATTAACCCATTATTACAATAGGCTAACTCAATTCCTAGGAAATACTTTAGTCTCCCTAAATCTTTAATTTCAAATCTAGAACTCAAGAAATTTCTAACTATATCTATTAAATGCATGTCATTTCCTGTAATGATGATATCATCTACGTAAACTAAGGCTATCACAATTTTATCATTGTTTTTTCTAATGAAAACAGATGAGTCGCTATGGCATTTAACAAATCCACTACTAAGGAAAGCATGGCTTAATTTTGCATACCATGCCCTTGGGGATTGCTTTAGCCCGTAGATAGCCTTGCGTAGTTTGCACACATTTCCTCCTTGTTGTTGGAACCCTTGAGGAAGTTGCATGTACACTTCTTCTTCGAGATCTCCTTGAAGGAACGCGTTTGCTACATCCATTTGAAACATGCTCCATCCATGGTTCACCGCAAGAGACATCAAGACCCTAATTGTGTTCATTTTGGCAACGGGTGCGTATGTCTCTTTGTAATCTATCCCATATGCTTGAGTGAATCCTTTAGCCACAAGTCTTGCCTTAAACCTTTCAATTGATCCATCACTTTTATATTTGATTTTGTATACCCATTTGCATCCGACGGCCCGCTTGCCCTTTGGAAGAGAGGTGACTTCCCATGTACCGTTCTTAGTCAATGCATCTAGCTCTTCCTTCATTGCCTTTCTCCACCTTGGGTCCTTGGATGCTTCATCATATGTTCTAGGCTCCTGTTCTTTATCTATGCCACTCAAAAAATTTTGGTGGCTCAAAGAAACATGTGAGATGGTATAATAATCAGAAATCGGATGTGATGTTACCTTGGAGTTATAGTAAACTCTACGGTTAATCCATTCCGAACGGGGAACCCTAAGCCTCATGGATCGCCTAAGGTGAGGAGGTGGTGCATCCAAATCTCCATCCAAATCTCCCTCTACATGCTCAGATTCTTCCTCTTCGGTTTCTTGATCTCCCCCTGAAGTGTGGGCTGCCTCCTCTTCTATGGAGTTTGATCCTTCTTCTTCATTATTTTGAGATTGCTCATTAATCTCTTGGGAGGTTTCTTCTGCAATTGGTGGAGATGATTGATTCGGGAGAAGTAAGAAATTCCACGTGCTTGGAGTGTTCTCTTCTTTTGATGATTGATGTTCTTCATTATCTACAAAAAAGGTCTCATTCTCCACAAATATCACATCCTTAGATGTGTATGTTTGGTCAGTCTTAGGGTCATAACATCTATACCCCTTTTCAAAGGAAGCATACCCCAAAAATATGCACTTTCTACCCTTGTGATCTAACTTATCCCTCATGTGTGCTGGAATATGAATGTAACATACACAACCGAATGTTCTAAGATGAGATATCTTAGGTTTTCTATCTAGTAGGACTTCTAATGGTGACTTGCCATCTAGGACTTGAGATGGGATAAGGTTTATTAGGTGGACAGCGGTTTTTATTCCATCACACCAAAATTTCTTAGGCACATTTGCATGAAACATCATAGCTCTAGTTATTTCTAATATGTGCCTATTTTTCCTTTCGGCCACCCCATTTTGTTGAGGTGTGTATACACAAGACATTTGATGTACAATGCCATTCTCTCTAAGGTAGTTTTCAAATTTCAAACTAGTGAATTCCCCACCATGGTCCGTCCTTAGAATTTTAATGTTAGCATTGTAAAGTTTTGTCACATATCTCTCATAGCTTTTAAAGGCTTCAAAAGCTTGATCTTTGGTATTCAAAAGGTAGACCCAAGTGTACCTAGTTTTTTGGTCTACAAAAGTAATGAAATACTTGTAGCCTAAATGAGATTTGATGGGTGAAGTCCACAAATCCGAATGAACTAAATCAAAAGCATCTTTATAAATTGTTTTTGAATTGGGATACATTGATCGGGTTTCTTTTCCCAGAATACAAGCTTTACAATGTCTATCTTCAATATTAATACTTGGAAATAGACGCTTTAAAGCTTGGTCACTAGGATGCCCAAAACGTTTATGCCAAAGAGATCCATCTTCTTTGACATGAGCTACGAGTGCATGATGCTTTTGATCCAAAAAATATAGATCCCCTCTTCTAGAACCCTTGCCAATCAATTGATTCGACTTGAGGTCCTGAAAAGTAACAGTGTTTGGGTCAAAAACAACTCTACACCCTTGATCCTTAGTGACTTTGCTAATGGACAAAAGATTTGAAGTGAGTTGGGGAACAAATAAAGCATTTGATGTTTTTCCAAAAAGTTCAATTTCCCCAATTTGCTCAACTTTCAAATCTTGCCCATTGGCAACACGGACTATCTTATGGTTAGGGAGTTTTTTAAAACGCTTGATTTTTCTTCTATCCCTTACCATATGATGGTCCGTTCCCGAATCAATGAGAAAATCTTCGAAATTGAAAGAGGATAAAGTGCTTTGATTTTTACCATTGGAGGGAGCAAGTTGTTGAAACTTCTTGGAGATGTCATTGAGTTGACTTTGAAGAGCAGCAAAATCAGCCATGGTAGGTCCTTGAAGCTTGGCGTGAAGTGCATTATGCTGCTCGGAAAGTTGCTCCCTTGGTTTGAAGGTCTTGGGCTTTAAATGAGGATGAAGGTTCCAACACTTCTCCTTTGTATGTCCTCTTTTCTTGCAATGGGTGCATACATCAATTTTCTTTGGAACTTGATGTGCTTTGGCAGCCATGTGCTCTTCAACGGTAGCCATGTGACCTTGAGCTTCAAGTCTAAGTTTGGAATTTTCTTCCAAATGCATGCTAACTTCCGTTCGTTGGATCATATTTTGCACTTCTCCAAATGAAGGAAATTCCTTCATTCGGAGAATTTCTTGTCTAAGAAGAGAGTAGGAATCATCTAGACCCATGAGAAGACCAAAGATTTTATTTTCTTCTTTCCTCTTGTGGAGGACTTTGAGATCTATGGAATCTGGGCGGAGAGTGGAGAGCTCATTCCAAGTATCAGTATATTCCCCAAAGTATTGAGGAAGAGATTTCCCTTCCTTTTTGATGTTTGAAATTTGTCGTTTGAGCTCAAAAATTCTGCCAAGGTTAGATTCTTGGCCATAAAGAGAAAACATTGTGTCCCATATTAGTTTTGCATTGGAAGCACAAGTCACCATGGCTTTGTGTGTTTCATCCATGGAATTGAGTAGAAGAAAAAACACATGATTGTCCCTCTTCTTCCATTCTCTGAAGGAAGAATCCACCTCTTCAAGTGGTTGATCAAGTATGTGACCCTCCAAGTTGTGAAGTTCCAGCGCTCTTCTCATCAAGGCTGCCCATTGATAATAATTTCCTCCTCTTAATTGAATGGAGGATATATTTTGAAATTGGGTAATGTTGATGGAAGGTGGAAGGTCACCCAACCTTGAAGAGGAAGGGATCGAAGTTTGCTCTGATACCATGTTGAAATATCAAAAAATAGAGCACAAGAAATGAAGAATACTTCTGAATTTTATTGAAGAAGAATGAGAGCATACATGGACATATTTGAGAGCATTTTTCTCATAGAGTTTTGGAGATACAATAAGGCTCTATTTATAGAGAAAAGGAAAAAATAGCCAGTAGATAGTGATTCAAAAGTAATATTCCCGTTGGAGCTCAAACCCCAAGGAATTCCAACAGCTAGTTTTTTGACTGTTGAAATATATACTACCCAAACTGCCCCTAGCTATTTGGGTTTGCTTCCTAGACTTTTCTCCAAACTTTTGGGCTTCCTTGGGCCTATTTTTGAATGTATTTTGGGTTGGTTAAGGCTGCCCAAATGTGTCATGCTTGCTGGACAATGCAGGCTGATTTTTGGGCTTCTAAGTAGATGTACTTGGTTGGTGATGAAGATGGATTGAGTTATCCTTCTTTTCAACAAAAAGGCCCATTTGCTGGCCCGGGCTGGGCCCGATCCGCGGGCTATGCCAATTTAAAGCTTTGTCTTTGAGACAAAAAACTCATAAAGAATTTATTTGGTTTCGAAGGAGAAGAGCTTGGTGGACTCTTGAGAAGGCCTTTTAGAAATGTAATGATAAGTTGATTAATTCTCCTTTTGAACACTCCCCCTCAAGTTGGGTGCGTAGATATTGATAGTACCCAACTTGCCCATCATTTCTTGTAAGTGAGCTGCTGTCCCTCCCTTTGTGAAAATATCCGCTAGCTGATCTTTTCCCTTGATATGAGGAGTCACATTGAGTTTTTCTTCTACCTTTTGACGAATAAAATGACAATCAACCTCAATGTGTTTGGTGCGTTCATGGAAGACCGGATTGGTGGCAATATGAATTGCAGATTGATTGTCACAATGGAGCTTGATTGGAGTGGAGACCGTGAACCCTAGTTCTTCTACTAAAGTCTTCAGCCATACTATCTTACTTGCACTAGCTGCCATGGCCCTATACTCGGCCTCCGCACTTGATCTAGATACAACCCGCTGTTTTTTGCTCTTCCAAGCTACCAAGTTTCCTCCGACAAACATACAATATCCAGTGGTAGACTTTCTATCAGTGGGATCCCCTGCCCAATCAGCATCACAATACCCCTCAATGTCTGATCTTCCATTGTTCTTCATCCAAATCCCTAGCCCGGGTGATCCTTTGATGTAATGAAGAATCCTCTCTGCAGCTCTCCAATGACCTTTTTGTTGAAATTTAAATATAGCAAGCTAAGAATGAAGAAAGAAACTTCAAGAATTTAATTGAGAATTCAAAGAGAGTGTACATGCAATGAAGGCATGTTTTTCATACCTTCCAAAGAAACATATAAGCCCTATTTATAGAGAACAAGAAGAGGGGCAAGGAGATAAGAAAAGAGAGAGAGGAGAGGGCATTGTGCCCTCTCCAATTATGGCCGTTGGGGCTGTCCCCAATGGCTAGTTTTACTAGCCGTTGGGGACAGCCCCAACGGCTGTTTTTGCTAGCCGTTGGGGGATCTGATGGTCCCCCATTTACTGGCCCGGGCTGGGCCCTTCGGGCCCAGCCCGAACAATCCGGGCAAGGCCCATTTAGGGCCCAACTTAGAAACCTTAAAGGGATTACAATGAGAATGAAAAATCTACACAAATTAAACTATACATTTAGACTTCATTCCCTTAGGACATAAACCCTAATTGTCCTTTATTTCAACACTCCCCCTCAAGTTGGGTGTGTATGTATCTATGACACCCAACTTGACCATATTTTTATGTATGTGATTGGCGGTTC
Organism: Dillenia suffruticosa; assembly: GCA_033439265.1. NCBI lineage: Eukaryota > Viridiplantae > Streptophyta > Magnoliopsida > Dilleniales > Dilleniaceae > Dillenia > Dillenia suffruticosa. The sequence continues at coordinate 5,660,782 of JAVTVX010000026.1, read as the reverse complement.
CTGACTTGGTGAAGATATCCGCTACTTGATCATCACTTCGTGTAAAGCTTGGAGTGATGAGTTTTTCTTCAAACTTTTGTCTCAAAAAGTGGCAATTCACCTCGATGTGCTTTGTTCTTTCATGAAAAACTGGATTTGAGGCTATGTGAATAGCCGATTGATTGTCACAATGGAGTCGGATTGGAGTAGGAACAGAGAACCCTAGTTCTTCAATTAGAGCCTTTAACCAAACCATCTCACTTGATGCGGCTGCCATTGCTCTATATTCAGATTCGGCACTTGATCTTGACACCACATGTTGTTTTTTGCTTTTCCAAGATACTAGATTTCCTCCAACAAACATGCAATGAGAATGAAAAATCTACACAAATTAAACTATACATTTAGACTTCATTCCCTTAGGACATAAACCCTAATTGTCCTTTATTTCAACACTCCCCCTCAAGTTGGGTGTGTATGTATCTATGACACCCAACTTGACCATATTTTTATGTATGTGATTGGCGGTTCCTGACTTGGTGAAGATATCCGCTACTTGATCATCACTTCGTGTAAAGCTTGGAGTGATGAGTTTTTCTTCAAACTTTTGTCTCACAAAGTGGCAATCCACCTCGATGTGCTTTGTTCTTTCATGAAAAACTGGATTTGAGGCTATGTGAATAGCCGATTGATTGTCACAATGGAGTCGGATTGGAGTAGGAACAGAGAACCCTAGTTCTTCAATTAGAGCCTTTAACCAAACCATCTCACTTGATGCGGCTGCCATTGCTCTATATTCAGATTCGGCACTTGATCTTGACACCACATGTTGTTTTTTGCTTTTCCAAGATACTAGATTTCCTCCAACAAACATGCAATATCCTGTGGTTGATCGTCTATCTTCTGAGTCTCCAGCCCAATCTGCATCACAATATCCTACAATTTGTGAGTTGTTGTTCTTCTTCATCCTAACTCCCATGCCTGGTGTACCCTTTAGATAATGGAGGATTCTTTCGGTGGCTCTCCAATGCTTTCTTTTTGGCTTGTGCATATGTTGGCTAACTTGACTCACGGCAAAGGAGATGTCCGGTCTCGTTATGGTGAGGTAGATCAATTTCCCTACGAGCCTTTGATATCTTGGTTCATCCTCATAATCTTCATCATCATCCTTGAGGCCACAAGAGGAGCTAATGGGACTACAAGCGGGCTTGGCACCTAACTTCCCGGTTTCCTGCAAGAGATCAAGCACATACTTCCTTTGTGATAGAACAAACCCATTTGGACAATAGGCGAGTTCTATCCCTAAGAAGTACTTTAGTTTCCCTAAGTCCTTAATATCAAATTTTGTTTGTAAGAAACCTCTTACTTGGTTGATTAAATCTAAATCATTACCGGTTATGATTATATCATCTACATAAACTAACACTATAATGATTTTTCCATCTAGTTTCTTAACGAAGAGAGAAGTGTCGCTATTGCATTTTTTGAAATCATGATCAAAAAGAGTTGAGCTAAGTTTGGCATACCAAGCTCTTGGAGATTGTTTGAGACCATAGATTGCTTTCCTAAGTTTGCAAACTTTGTTGAGTTGGTGAGAAAAGCCCGGTGGAATCTCCATGTACACTTCCTCTTCCAGATCACCTTGAAGGAAAGCATTGGCTACGTCCATTTGAAACATTGGCCAAGAGTGATTGATTGCAAGGGACATCAAGACTCGAATTGTATTCATCTTGGCCACCGGAGCATACGTTTCCTTGTAATCTACTCCATAAGCTTGAGTGAAGCCCTTTGCCACTAATCTTGCTTTGTATCGATCAATGCTTCCATCACTTTTGTGCTTGATCTTATAGATCCATTTACATCCTACTGCCCTTTTTCCTTTAGGAAGAGATGATAACTCCCAAGTTCCGTTTCTTTCTAAGGCTTCTAGCTCATCTTTCATTGCTTGGATCCATTGAGGAAGTTGTTTGGCTTCTTCAAAGTTTCTAGGCTCTTGATGAAGGTCTAAGTTCTTGATGAATTTTTGATGGCTACAAGACATGTTAGCAACCGAATAATATTGGGAAATGGGGTGAGATGTTACCTTTGAGTTATAGAAAACTCTTTTGTTGATCCATTCTGAAGGAGGGAGCCTAAGCCTTGTTGATCTTCGAAGAGGAGGAGGAGGCGGCTGCTCAATGCTTTGTTCTACTTCCTCTACAACTTGCCCTTGATCTAAGTTGTCTCCCCCTTCCTCTTGGATGGATTCATGGTCAGAATGAGATGAGGTTGATTGTTCTTGAGTTGGATCATTTTCAGCTTGGATTGGTTGTTCTTCTTCTTCATTTTGATGAGAGGCTTCTTTGATTGAGGGAAGGACTACATTCCAATGGTCTTGTGCTCATCTTTCCTTTGGTTGCTCTTGATCCTCTTTTCCTGCAAAATAAGATTCTTTTTCTACAAATATCACATCCTTGGATGTGTATAGCTTTTTGGTTAGAGGATCATAACATTTATATCCTTTTTCAAAGGTAGAGTATCCTAAAAATACACATTTTCTCCCTCTTTCATCTAGTTTATTTCTAAAGTTTTCTGGTACATGCACATAACAAATGCACCCAAAAACTCTTAAGTGTGAGATACTAGGTTTTCTTCCTAGGAGTAGTTCTAAAGGGGATTTTCCTTCTAGCACTTGAGAGGGCATAAGGTTTATAAGGTGGGCAGCGGTTTTAATGGCTTCACTCCAAAACTTTTTAGGTATATTGGAATGAAACATCATAGCCCTAGCCGTTTCTAGTAAGTGTCTATTTTTTCTTTCGGCAACTCCATTTTGTTGAGGAGTGTAAACACAAGACTTTTGATGAATAATTTCCTTTTCTTCTAGAAAATCTTCAAGTGCATGGCTAGTGTATTCCCCCCCATGATCCGATCTAAGGATTTTGATATTTGCATTGAATTGCTTGGTCACATATCTATAATAGCTCTTAAGTGCTTCAAATACTTCCGATTTGGCAGTTAATAAGTACACCCAAGTATATCTAGTTTTGTGATCAATGAAGGTTACAAAATATTTAAAGCCATTATGAGATTCCATGGGTGAAGTCCACACATCGGTATGAATGAGTTCAAAGGCATTTTCATATATTGTATTTGAGATTGGATAGTACACTTTAGTTTGTTTTCCAAGAATACAAGCTTTGCAATGCCTATTTTCTACTTTTTGACTTGGAAATAGGCGTTTCAAAGCTAAATCTCCCGGGTGACCTAGACGGGCATGCCATATAGAATACGCTTGACTTTGAACTCCAAAAGCTTGATTTTCTTGGTCCAAAAAATATAAGTTGTTCCTCCTAGACCCCTTGCCAATCAAGTGATTCGTTTTGAGATCCTAAAAGATAACTTGGTTAGGATTAAAAGTGGCTTTGCAATTATGGTCTTTGGTAATTTTGCTAATGGACATGAGGTTAGAGTTGAATTTTGGTACATATAAAGCTTTAGTTTTCTTTCCTAGGAGTTCAACTTCACCTAGATGATCAACTTTTAGTTTTTGACCATTAGCAACCTTGACAATCTTATAACTAGATAGAGGAATGAATTTCCTAACTTTGTCTTTATCTTTTACCATGTGATTGTCACAGCCCGAATCAATCAACCATTTATTTAAATGAGATGAGTTCAAGTTGTTACCGGAGTGAAGGGCAACTTGGCTAAGGAGCTTTTTCATCTCTTTTTGCATCTCCTCCATCTTGGATTCGAGTGCAGCCACTTGGGAGACTTGTTGAGCATGAGCTGGTTGTTCCACCTCCTTCTTGTTGTTCTTTGGGCGTAAATGAGGGTGGAGAAACCAGCACCTTTCCCTTTTGTGGCCGGGCTTCTTGCAATTTGTGCAAACATCCTTTTTAAAGAAATTTTGAGCTTTGTTGACCATATGATCATCTTGAACAGCTTTGAAGGCTTGGGCTTCGGATTTGAGCTTGGTAGACTCCTCTAGCCTCATGCTAGTCTCGGCCCTTTGAATCATAAATTGAACTTCTTGGAATGAAGGGAAAATCTTCATTCTAAGGATTTCTTGACGAATTGGAGCATATTCATCTCCAAGACCCATAAGAAGACCAAAGGTCATGTCTTCATCATTTCTTTGAAGAATGGTCTTGAGATTAGAAGTTGGAGGCCTAAGAATATTAAGCTCATTCCAAAGATCCCTATATTCCCCAAAGTATTCGGGAAGAGTTTTACCTCCTTTTTGAATCTTGAAGATTTTTCTTTTGAGCTCAAAGATTCGTCCGGTGTTGGTCTCTTGCCCATATAGAGCATGCATTTGATCCCACAAAGCCCTTGCATTTGGAATACAAGTAGCCATTGCTTTGTGGGTTTTGTCAAGTGACATTTGAAGTAGCACCACCACTTGATCATCTTGCTTCTTCCATGATTTGAATGTAGGGTTGGCATCATCTAAGGGATCCTCCAATATGTGATTTTCAAGATTGAAGAAGTTCAAGGATCTCTTGATGGTGTCTTGCCAAGCATTGTAATTTGATGAATCTAAGAGAATGGAAGTAAACATGGAAGTACTAATTTGTGGTGGAGGATTACCAACACCGGAAGATGAAGGTATCGAAGATGGCTCTGATACCATGTTGAAATTTAAATATAGCAAGCTAAGAATGAAGAAAGAAACTTCAAGAATTTAATTGAGAATTCAAAGAGAGTGTACATGCAATGAAGGCATGTTTTTCATACCTTCCAAAGAAACATATAAGCCCTATTTATAGAGAACAAGAAGAGGGGCAAGGAGATAAGAAAAGAGAGAGAGGAGAGGGCATTGTGCCCTCTCCAATTATGGCCGTTGGGGCTGTCCCCAACGGCTAGTTTTACTAGCCGTTGGGGACAGCCCCAACGGCTGTTTTTGCTAGCCGTTGGGGGATCTGATGGTCCCCCATTTACTGGCCCGGGCTGGGCCCTTCGGGCCCAGCCCGAACAATCCGGGCAAGGCCCATTTAGGGCCCAACTTAGAAACCTTAAAGGGATTACAATGAGAATGAAAAATCTACACAAATTAAACTATACATTTAGACTTCATTCCCTTAGGACATAAACCCTAATTGTCCTTTATTTCAACACTTTTGTTGGAGAATGCATGAACTGGCTTATATAGCTCACAGCATATGCTATGTCTGGCCTTGTGATGGTGAGATAGATAAGCTTTCCAACCAGCCTCTGAAATCTCTCAATGTCTTCTACAGAATCATTGTCATCGCCTAAAGGACTAGAAGAGGAAACTGGACTGCAAGCCGGTTTTGCTCCAAGCTTTCCCGTTTCCTGCAAAAGGTCAAGAGCATATTTTCTTTGGGAGAGAATTAGCCCATTGGTACAATAGGCTAACTCAATACCTAGAAAATACTTTAGTTTCCCTAGATCTTTAATTTCAAATCTAGACTTTAAGAAATTCCTAACTAGGTCTATTTGATGCAAATCACTACCTGTGATGATAATGTCATCTACATATACTAGTGCAATTGTGATATGATCATTAGTCCTTCTAAGAAAGAGAGACGAATCACTATTGCATTTATGAAATCCATTACTAAGGAAAGCATGGCTCAAGCTCTTGGAGATTGCTTGAGACCATAAATTGCCTTATGAAGTTTGCATGCATTTCCTCTTTGTGATGGAAGGCCCTTCGGTATTTGCATGTAGACTTCTTCTTCTAGATCTCCTTGAAGGAAAGCATTGGCTACATCCATTTGAAATAAGCTCCATCCATGATTTACTGCAAGAGACAAGAGGACTCTAATAGTGTTCATTTTTGCAACCGGAGCATAGGTCTCCTTATAATCAATCCCATATGCTTGAGTGTATCCTTTAGCCACTAGTCTTGCTTTGAATCACTCAATTGATCCATTGCTTTTGTGCTTGATTTTGTAAACTCATTTGCATCCTACGGCTTTCTTCCCCTTTGGTAGAGATGTGACTTCCCATGTCCCATTTTTTGATAGAGCTTCTAGTTCTTCCTCCATAGCTCTTCTCCATCTTGGATCCTTTGATGCCTCCTCAAATGATATTGGTTCCACTTCTTTATCTAGTTTACTCAAGAAGGCTTGGTGGTCCAAGGAAACATGTGAAGTAGTATAACAATCATGAATAGGATGAGAGGTTACCCTAGAGTTATAGAACACCCTATGGTTGATCCATTCGGATGGTGGAAGCCTAAGCCTTGTTGATCTTCTTAGCTGAGGTGAAGGTTGATCCGGTTCCTCTTCAATCTCAAAGGATTCTTCTTCATTTGTATTTTCTTCATTCATATCACTTTCTCCCCCTGAAGCAATTGGTTGTTCAGCTTCTAAAGGTTCTGAATTTTCACTTTGAGAGTTGTGGCTTGCGTCTGAGGTGGAGTTTTCTTCCGTTTGTTCTGCTTCTTGAGGAGGAGATATGAGAGAGTCCTAAGAGCTAGGAGGAATTTCAGTCTTTGGCATTTCCTTTGTTTCTTCATTTCCTGCAAAATAGAACTCATCCTCCAAAAATATCACATCTTTAGATGTGTATGTTCGGTTAGTAGTAGGATCATAGCACCTATAACCTTTTTCAAAGGCTGCATATCCAAGAAATACACACCTTCTTCCTCTATGTTCTAATTTGTTTCTTAAGTGTGCTGGAATATGAATATAGCATGTGCAACCAAATGTCCTAAGGTGAGAGATTTTAGGATTTCTTCCCAGAAGAAACTCTAGAGGCGATTTCCCTTTTAAAATTTCAGTGGGCATAAGATTGATAACGTGAACCGCGGTTTTAACTGCATCACACCAGAATTTTTGAGGCATGTTTGCATAGAACATCATTGCCCTAGATGTTTCAAGTATGTGTCTATTCTTTCTTTCAGCTACCCCATTTTGTTGGGATGTGTAAACACATGACATTTGATGTATAATGCTATTGTCCTTAAGGTAGTTTTCAAAATTGAGACTTGTAAATTCTCCACCATGATCTGACCTTAGGACTTTTATATTGGCATTGTATAGTTTGGTCACATACTTCACATAGCTCTTGAGAGCTTCAAGAGCTTGGTCTTTGGTATTTAGAAGATACACCCATGTGTATCTCGTTTTGTGATCAATGAAAGTAATGAAGTATTTGTAACCCAAGTGAGACATAATAGGAGAAGTCCAAATATCTGAATGAACCAAATCAAAAGGATTTTCATAAATTGTTTCTGAAATGGGATACATTGTTCGGGTTTCCTTAACCAAAATACAATCTTTACAATGTCTATTCTCAAAATTTAACGTTGGGAATAGATGTTTTAAAGCTCGATCACTAGGATGTCCTAAGCGTCCATGCCAAAGAGATTGATGCTCCTTGACGTGAGCTACAAGTGTAGTTTGTTCTTGATCCAAGTAATAAAGTCCTCCTCTCCTAGAACCCTTGCCAATCAATTGATTCGACTTGAGGTCTTGAAAAGAGACATTATTGGGGTCAAAGACAACTCTACACTTTTGATCCTTGGTGATTTTGCTAATGGACAATAGGTTTGAGGTAAGTTTGGGGACATATAAAGCCTTTGTTGGTTTTCCAAAAATGTCAACATCCCCAACTTGATTTACTCTCAAGTCTTGTCCATTTGCAACACAAACAATCATATGGTTAGGAAGTTTTTCAAATCTCTTTATTTTTGCTTTATCCTTAACCATATGACATTCGGTTCCCGAATCAATGAGAAATTTTTCAGAATTTAAATATGAGAAAGGTTCTTGAATTTTACCAGATGAAGGAGCCATTTGTTGAAGCCTCTTTGTAACCTCATTTAGTTGAGTTTGGAGTGCAGCAAAATCAGCAATTGATGGAGCTTGGACCTTCACGAATTGGGCAGAAGGCTGCTGTCCAGAACCGAAGGCAGTTGGAGCTCCTTGCTGGTCTCTTTGTTTGAACGTTTTAGGCTTCAAATGAGGATGCAATAGCCAGCATTTATCTTTTGAATGGCCTCTTTTCTTGCAATGAGAACAAATCTCATTTCTCCTTTGAGTTTGAGATACTTTGGTAGCAACGAATTCATTTGTTGAGGCAATAAATGCTTGAGCTTATAATTTTTTTTTTTTGGAGCTTTCTTCCAATCTAATGCTCACTTCAGCTCTTTGTATCATATTTTGAACTTCCCCAAATGATGGAAAGTCCTTCATTTGAAGGATTTCTTGCCTTAGATAAGAATAAGAATCATCTAAGCCCATGAGAAGACCAAATATCTTATCCTCATCTCTTCTCTTTCGAAGAACTTTGAGGTCTATAGAATCTGGTCGTAGAGTAATTAGCTCATTCCAAGCATCTGTGTACTCACCAAAGTATTTAGGAAGAGATTTGCCTTCCTTTTTTATGGAAGCAATTTGCTTCTTCAGCTCAAAGATTCTTCCAAGGTTGGATTCCAAGCCATATAAAGAGAACATTTCATCCCACAAAGTTTTTGCATTTGGAGCACATATCACCATTGTCTTGTGAGTTTCATCTAGAGAATTAAGGAGGAGAATGAAGACGTGATCATCCCTCTTCTTCCATTCTCGAAAAGATGGATCTGGTTCCTCAAGAGGATCATCAAGAACGTGGCTTTCTAGATTGTTCAGATTGAGTGCCCTCTTCATCACATTTGCCCATTGGTAGTAATTGCCCCCTTTCAATTGTATGGAGGATAAAATTTGCATTTGGGAAATGTTTATGGAAGGAGGAGGGTCACCCAACCTAGAAGAGGATGGGATCGATTGCTCTGATACCATGTTGAAAGATCAAAGTAAGAACACAAGAGAACTTTGAAATGAAATTCAGAAATTTATTGATAATGAAAGCAAATAACATTCATAGCTTTGAACTTTTGTTCATACCTTTGCTTGAATACATAGAAGCCTATTTATAGAAGAAAAAGATGGAGAGAATTTAGAGAGCAAATGAGAGAACAAGAGAGGGGTTAAGACCCCTCTCTACTAGCCGTTGGAGGCTGTCTCCAACGGCTAGAATTACTAGCCGTTGGACAGTCTCCAACGGCTAGATTTGTCTAGCCGTTGGGGCCCGATTGGGCCCCCCTTTGTGGGCCTAAAAAGGCCCATTTGCTGGCCCGAGCTGGGCCCGATCCATGGGCTATGCCAATTTAAGGCTTTGTCTTTGAGACAAAAAACTCATAAAGAATTTATTTGGTTTCGAAGGAGAAGAGCTGGGTGGACTCTTGAGAAGGCCTTTTAGAAATGTAATGATAAGTTAATTAATTCTCCTTTTGAACAATATCTTCACAAAAGGGGGAACTGCAATGCATCTTCAAGAAATCATGAACAAGTTGGGCACTATCGATATCTACGCACCCAACTTGAGGGGGAGTGTTGAAAAGAAGGATAACTCAACCCATCTTCATCACCAACCAAGTGCATCTACTTAGAAGCCCAAAAATCAGCTTGCATTGTCCAGCAAGTATGACCCATTTGGGCAGCCTAAATCAACCCAAAATACATTCAAAAATAGGCCTAAGGAAGCCCAAAAGTTTGGAGAAAAGTCGAGGAAGCAAACCCAAATAGATAGGGGCAGTTTGGGTAGTATATATTTCAATAGTCAAAAACTAACTGTTGGAATTCCTTGGGGTTTGAGCTCCAACGGGAAAATTGCTTTTAAATCACTATCTACTGGCTATTTTTTCCTTTTCTCTATAAATAGAGCCTCATTGTATCTCCTAAAACTATGATTCAATGCTCTCAATCACCAATATTTTCTCTCATTGTTTTGAATCACTATCAGCACCGGTTCAAATAATTCGTTGGAATGATTTTTGAGTTAAATTAACTTGTTCGTGGGTTCTAGGGTATTTATACCCAATGAGTTCATATCAATGTGATAGTCGGTACACAAATCAATAAGAAAACTTTCTGAATGTAAATTAGTGAAGGGCTTTTGAATTGTACCTTCAAGTGGAGAGAATTGTTGGAGCCTCTTTGTAACATTCTCAAGGGTTGCTTTGAGGGCTGCAAGCTTGGTCATAGTAGGGTTGTGAATGGTTGCTTGTTGGGCAATAGATTGAGTTCCAAAGTTCGAGGCTCCTTGTTGATCCATTGACTTGAAGCTCTTTGGTCTGAGATGGGGATGCAAGAACCAACACTTATCCTTCGTATGCCCTTTCTTTTTGTAGTGAGAGCATACATCCTTCTTGTTTTGAATTCTAGTAGCCGTGTGGTCTTTTTGAGAGGCCATGAATCCATGAGCTTCCATTTTGAGTTTGGAGTTTTCCTCAATCAATGCTCACTTCAGCTCTTTGGACCATATTTTGCACTTCTCCAAATGTAGGAAACTCCTTCATTCGAAGGATCTCTTGTCAGAGATGAGTGATGTAATCATCCAGCCCCATTAGTAGTGCAAATGTTGTGTCCTCCTCCGTCCTTCTTTGAATGATTCTAAGATCAATAAAATCTGGCCGAAAAGTCATTAACTCGTTCCACAAATTAGTGAGTTCTCCAAAGTAATATGGGAGAGACTTTCCTTCTTTCTTGATATTTGCAATATGCTTCTTCAATTTGAAAATTGTCCTTAGATTGGACTCTTGGTCATATAAGGAGAACATTGTGTCCCACACCCATTTTGGCACTAGGAGCACAAGTCACCATTGCTTTGTGAGTTTCATCCAAGGAGTTCAGCAAGATGATGAAGATGTGGTCATCTCTTTTCTTCCATTCCCTATATGATGGATCACTTTCATCAAGAGGATCATCAAGGATGTGTCCCTCCAAGTTTTGAAGGTTGAGTGCTCTCTTCTTAATACTCACCAATTGGTAGTAGTTTCCTCCTTTCAATTGAAAGGAATATATATTTTGAATTTGGGTGAGATTTATAGAAGGAAGAGGATCACCCAATCTTGAACAGGATGGGATCGTTTGTTACTCTGATATCATACTGAAACTATGATAAAAATAGATAGCGAAGAAACATAAAACTAATGAGAATTTGATTGAATTTCAAAGAAAGAATACATGGAGTTTTTGAGTATTTATTCATGCTTTACAAGGTTGGATCACTTGCCTATTTATGGAGCTATATAAAGACAAGAGAGGGAGAGAAAATGAGAGAGAGGAGAGGGCATTGCCCTCTCCTAGCCATTGGAGGCCCAACTGGGCCGTTTCTCAAGGGCGGGGATGGGCCCATTTTGGTGGCCTTTGGACGCTAAGCCCGAGCCCATTATGAGTTCTTAAATGGGCCTCAATTCTGATTTTTATTTTTAACAGAATGAGTGTTGGCTTATTTGGATTATCTAAAATATATTTGAAAAATGGATAGATATCGGTGAATGTTTTACAGTATTTTGATGTTTAGGTTAGCTTTATTCATATGCCGTGATAACGTAGCAATTGTCGCGACTTGATCTGAGGGTTATTGCATTGATAATTTTATTGGTATCATATTTTAGATTCTTGTTTTATAAAGGTTTGAGAGGTTTTCAAATATTTCTAAGTATTTTCAAAGTTCTTAATTGGTTTCAAATTATTTTAAAATTTTGATGTTCCAAGTGTTCTAGATGATTTTAAAAGCCTCCTATGGATCCTAAGAAGTTAGAAATGTTATTTTTAGAGGGGTAGTATTCAAAATCAAATACAAGAGTGATGGTTCCATTGAATGATTCAAAGCAAGGCTAGTAGTAAAGGGGTATACTCAAACTTATAGAATTGATTACAAGGAGACCTTTGCACTGGTTACAAAGATTAACACAACTCGAGTATTAATATCACTTGTAGCAAATCATGGTTAGAATATGCTCCAAAAGGATGTAGCAAATACATTCCTTCAAGGAGACTTAGAAGAAGAAGTGTATATACAACTTCCTCAAGGCCTCCAACATCAAAAAGGGAACGTGTGTAGACTACATAAAGCAATCTATGGAGTCAAGCAATCCTCTAGAGCATGGTACACAAAACTAAGCCATGCCCTTCTTAGCAATTGTTTTGCTAAATACAATATTGATTCATCTCTATTCGTTAGGAGAAACAATGATAAAATAATAATTACATTAATTTATATTGATGACATTATCATCATAGGGAATGACATGCATCTAATTGATATTGTTAGAAATTTTCTGAAGTCTAGATTTGAAATAAAAAATTTAGAGAAACTAAAGTATTTTCTAGGAATTGAACCAGTCTATTTGTTGAAATGAAGGATAATTAGGCTCCTTAGCACTTCGTAAAGAAGCCCTTAACAGAAGTCATAAAATAAGCTTCAAAATTATAGCCCCTAAGTTGGTCATTCTTTGAGTCCTTTTTCAATCCCTTTGTAAGACCTAAATGGGCCTAGTTTCCCATTGGCTAGATAAATTAGCCATTGGGACTATCCCAATGGCAAGTAAAACTAGCCGTTGGGGACAGCCCCAACAGATAGTAAGGAGAGGGCTAAAGCCCTCTCCTTCCTTTCATTTTCTTAAGTTCTCTTTTTCTCTTCTTTCTCTATAAATAGAGGATGTCCTCCCTTTTGTAAAGTATGAAAAATGCTTCAATTACTTGTATACTTTCTTTGAGATATCAATTACATCTTTGAAGTATTCATTCATAGTTTGTTGCTTGCTTCTTTAAAACTTCAAAATGGTATCAGAGCAGGCTTTGATACCTTCTTCATCCAGTCTTGGTGATCCACCACCTCAAATTAGCACTTCAATGTTCACTTCCTTTCTTCTAGATTCATCAAACTACAATGCATGGCAAGACACCATCAAGAGGTCTTTGAATTTCTTCAACCTCGAAAATCATATATTCGAAGACCCTCTTGATGATACTGATCCTTTGTTCAGAGCATGGAAAAAGAAAGATGATCAAGTGGTGGTACTTTTACAAATGTCTCTTGACAAAACCCACAAAATAATGGTCACGTATATTCCAAATGCAAAGTCCTTGCGGGACCAAATGCATACACTTTATGCTCATGAGACCAATACCAGCAAAATATTCGAGTTGAAGAAGAAAATTTTCAAGATTCAAAAAGGAGGAAAGACCCTACCCGAATATTTTGGGGAATATAGGGATCTTTGGAATAAGGTTAATGTTTTGAGGCCTCCAACCTCCAATCTCAAATCTCAAAGCACTCCTTCAAAGAAATTATGAAGACATGACTTTTGGTCTTCTTATGGGTCTTGGAGATGAATATGCTTTTATTCATCAAGAGATTCTTAGAATAAAGATATTTCCTTCATTCCAAGAAATTCAAGTTCAAAGAGCCGAAACAGGTATGAGGCTTGAGGAATCAAACAAGCTCAAATCCGAAGCTCAAGCATTCAAATCTGTCTAAGAGGAACATCCGGCCTACAAAGCTCAAAATTTTGCTAAAAAAGGTTTATGTTCTCATTGTAAGAAACCAGGCCATGATAAGGCCCTTTCTTGGGCTGGTTTGGGCAGCTTCACTATTTGGACTTCGGAGATGGGCCAATGATCTTGGTGGATTGAGGAAGAGTTATTGATTTTGTCGTTCTTACTTTCAACAAGGGGGAGAAAATGTGTATTCTTAGGATACTTAACTTTTGAAAAAGGTATAAATGTTATGATCCACTAACCAAAAAACTTTACACATAAAAGGATGTGATATTTGTAGAAAGAGAACCTTATTTTGCAGGTAAAGAAGATCAAGATCAAGCTGGAAAAGGAGAAGCTCAAGATTTATGGAACATTACTCTTCCAACTATCAATAATCCCTCTCATCCGAACATTGAAGAAGAACCAGTTCTGAATATTCATGAAGATCGGGCTCAAGAAGACTCCTCACCATCTCATTCTGATCATGAAACCTTTCAAGAGCAAGGGGGAGATGATTTGGAGCAAGAGCTGGCCATAGATCAAGAGGAACAAATCATAGATGAACCACCTCCTCCTCTTCATAGATCAACAAGGTTTAGACTTCCTGCCTCTGAATGGATCAACAAAAGAGTTTTTTATAACTCTAAAGTAACTTCTCATCCCATTTGAAAACATTATTCAATTGCTAACACATCTTGCAGCCATCAAAGATTCATTCGGAACATAGATCTACATGAAGAACCAAGAACCTTTGAAGAAGCAAAGAACCATCCTCAATGAGTACATGCCATGAAGGATGAATTAGAAGCATTAGCCAAGAATGGAACATGGGAAATAACATCTCTCTCAAAAGGAAAGAAAGTCGTAGGATGCAAATGGGTCTACAAAATCAAACATAAGAGCGCTGGAAGTCTTGATAAATATAAGGCAAGATTAGTTGCCAAGGTTTCACTCAAGCTTATGGGGTAGACTATAAGGAAATATTTGCACCCGTAGCAAAGATGAACACTATTCGAGTACTTCTATCCCTTGTAGCCAATCATTCTTTGCCCCTATTCCAAATGGATGTTGCAAATGCTTTTCTTCAAGGGGATTTAAAAGAAGAGGTGTACATGGAGGTTTCTCCGGGCTTCTCTCATCAAGACAACAAAGTTTGCAAGTTAAAGAAAGCCATCTATGGTCTTAAACAATCTCCAAGAGCTTGATATGCTGAACTTAGCTCTATTCTTCTTGATCATAGTTTTAAGAAATGCAATAGTGATTCATCCCTTTTTGTTAAGAAACAAAATGAAAAAATCATTATAATTTTAGTTTATGTAGATAATATAATCATAACCGGAAATAACTTAAATTAATCAATCAAGTTAGAAAATTTCTCCAAACTAAGTTTGATATTAAAGACTTAGGGAAACTAAAGTACTTTCTTGGGATAGAACTTGCCTATTGTCCAAATGGGCTGATTCTATCACAAAGAAAGTATGTGCTTGATTTTTTGCAGGAAACCGGAAAGTTAGGTGCCAAGCCCGCATTTAGTCCAATCAGCACCTCTTGTGGCCTTAAACATGATGATGAAGAGTTTGAGGATGAACAAAGATACCAAAGGCTTATAGGGAGACTAATCTTTCTTACCATAACAAGACCTAATATCTCCTTTGCTGTGGGACAAGTTAGCCAACATATGCATAAGCCAAAAAGAAAGCATTGGAGAGTCAACGAAAGAATTTTTCACTACTTAAAGGGCAAACTCGGCATGGGAATTTGGATGAAGAAAAATTGCAGCTCTCAAATCATAGGGTATCGTGATGCGGATTGGAAGACTAATTTAAATAGAGGATGTCCACCCTTTTATAAAGTATGAAAAAATGCTTCAACAACTTGTATACTTTCTTTGAGATATCAATTAAATCTTTGAAATATTTATTCATAGTTTGTTGCTTGCTTCTTTAAAACTTCAACACTATTGTCACAATGGTTTAGTTGATGTGAACCCGTTGGGTATAAAAACTCTAGAACCCACGAACAAGTTAATTTAGCTCAAAAATCGTCCCAACGAATTATTTGAACCGGCGAAATTAAAAACCTCAACCCTTGCCCTAAAGGAGGAAGAACCTAAGGTATATGACCTTAGACCTGTTTCTCACTAGATCAAGAACTTTGGTGTAAAGATGGAATGAATGATGCCACAATCTAGATGGTTCGAAACCTAGATTGATAAGTCAAAGAACTAAACAAGACTCCTATCTTGAATAAGTTCAAAGTTCTCAAAAGAACAAAACATATATAAAGAATCCTCACAATTTTATTAATTCTCTCCAAAGTGTTGTCTTTTACACAATGTATAATGGCTTATTTAAAGCCTAAAGGTAAAAATATAATTGGCAACTAAAAATTTAGTAACTCCCTAAATAATAAAAAATTATGAAATTAAAACATAAGTTACAAAAATAAAAATTAGAAAACTAAATAAATCAAACTATTTTGACCAAGTTTTGCTGCTATTTTTTCTTTATTTTCGTCCTCCCTTAGTTTTGGATAGTTTTGGGCCCTTTATTCTTCCAACTGGACTTGTATGAGCATAATTAAGGCCCCTTTTTGTTCTTTATTTATTTGGGCTCCAATTTCTTGTTGTTATGCCCCCTGAATTAAGTTATTCAGTGCTTTTTTGAATCTTTTAACTCGGTGTTTGTCACCGGCCCAACTGGGACTTGAGTTGGATCTCATGAATTCCTTGCAATCTTGATGATCTCATCATTCCCCTCCTCTTGAGAAGGATTTGTCCTCAAATCGTCACCTACATCAAAGGGACTCAAGTCAGTAATATTGAAAGCAGCATTAACATGATATTCACCAGGTAAATCAAGTCTGTAAGCGTTGTCGTTGATCCGTTCTAGCACTTGAAAATGACCATTTCCTCGGGGCAACAAATTGGAATGTCTCTGTGCTGGAAATCTTTCCTTTCGCATGTGTAACCAAACCCAATCACCGGGTTCAAAAATCAACTTGTGACGTCCCTTGTTAACTTGCTTGATGTATTGTTCGGTTCTCCTCTCTATATTGAACCGTACTTTCTTGTGAAGTTGCTTCACAAATTCTGCTTTTTTTCTTACCATCTAAATTCACTTGCTCAGAAATAGGTAAAGGTAAGAAATCCAAAGGAGTTAAAGGATTAAAACCATAAACAATTTCAAACGGTGAGAATTTAGTTGTAGAGTGAACAGTACGATTATATGCAAACTCAACATGTGGCAAACATTCTTCCCAAGTTTTAATATTTTTACTAATGACATCCTCAACAAAGTGGATAAAGTTCTGTTAACTACTTCTGTTTGACCATCAGTTTGAGGATGACAAATTGTTGAAAATAAAAGTTTCGTTCCTAACTTTCCCCATAATGTCTTCCAAAAGTAACTTAGGAACTTAGTATCCAGATCTGAAACGATTGTTTTAGGCATCCCATGTAACCTCACAATCTCCCTAAAGAATAATTCCGCAATATGAGAAGCATTGTCAGATTCATGACAAGGAATAAAATGAGCCATCTTAGAAAATCGATCTACAACTACAAAGATCGAATCTCGTCCATATTTATTCTTAGGTAAACCCAAAACAAAATCCATTGAAATGTCAATCCAAGGTGAACTAGGAATAGGTAGGGGTGTGTAAAAACCATTAGGTTGAACCTTAGATTTAGCTTGCCTATAGGTAATACATCTTGATGTGAACCCGTTGGGTATAAAAACCCTAGAACCCACGAACAAGTTAATTTTGCCCAAAAATCGTCCCAACAAATTATTTGAACCGGTGGAATTAAAAACCTCAACCCTTGCCCTAAAGGAGGAAGAACCTAAGGTATATGACTTTAGACCCGTTTCTCACTAGATCAAGAACTTTGGTGTAAAGATGGAATGAATGACGCCACAATCTAGATGGTTCGAAACCTAGATTGATAAGTCAAAGAACTAAACAAGACTCCTATCTTGAATAAGTTCAAAGTTCTCAAAAAAACAAAACCTATGTAAAGAATTCTCACAATTTTATTAATTCTCTCCAAAGTGTTGTCTTTTACACAATATATATATAATGGCTTATTTATAGGTTAAAGGTAAAATTATAATTGACAACTAAAAATGTAGTAACTCCCTAAATAATAAAAAATTATGAAACTAGAACATAAGTTACAAAAATAAAAATTAGGAAACTAAATAAATCAAATTATTTTGACCAAGTCTTGCTGCTATTTTTTCTTTATTTTCGTCCTCCCTTGGTTTTGGATAGTTTTGGACCCTTTATTCTTCCAACTGGACTTGTATGAGCATAATTAAGGCCTCTTTTGATTCTTTATTTATTTGGGCTCCAATTTCTTGTTGTAAAGCCCCCTGAATTAAGTTATTCAGTGTTTTTTTGAAACTTTTAACTCGAGCCTTTGTCACTGGCCCAACTGGGACTTGAGTTGGATCTCGTGAATTCCTTGCAATCTTGATGATCTCATCATTCCCCTCCTCTTGAGAAGGATTTGTCCTCAAATCGTCACCTACATCAAAAGGACTCAAGTCAGTAATATTGAAAGTAGCACTAACATGATACTCACTGGGTAAATCAAGTCTGTAGGCGTTGTTGTTGATCCGTTCTAGCACTTGAAAAAGACCATCTCCTCGGGGCAACAACTTGGAACGTCTCTGTGCTGGAAATCTTTCCTTTCGCATGTGTAACCAAACCCAATCACCGGGTTCAAAAATCAACTTGTGACGTCCCTTATTAGCTTGCTTGATGTATTGTTCGGTTCTCCTCTCTATATTGAACCATACTTTCTCGTGAAGCTGCTTCATAAATTCTGCTTTTTTTTTACCATCTAAATTCACTTGCTCAGAAATAGGTAAAGGTAAGAAATCCAAAGGAGTTAAAGGATTAAAACCATAAATAATTTCAAACGGTGAGAATTTTGTTGTAGAGTGAACAGCACGATTATATGCAAACTCAACATGTGGCAAACATTCTTCCCAAGTTTTAATATTTTTACTAATGACAGCTCTCAACAAAGTGGATAAAGTTCTGTGGACTACTTCTGTTTGACCATCAGTTTGAGGATGACAAATTGTTGAAAATAAAAGTTTTGTTCCTAATTTTCCCCATAATGTCTTTCAAAAGTAACTCAGGAACTTAGTATCCCGATCTGAAACGATTGTTCTAGGTATCCCATGTAACCTTACAATCTCCCTAAAGAATAATTCCGCAATATGAGAAGCATTGTCAGATTCATGACAAGGAATAAAATGAGCCATCTTAGAAAATCGATCTACAACTACAAAGATCGAATCTCGTCCATATTTATTCTTAGGTAAACTCAAAACAAAATCCATTGAAATGTCAATCCAAGGTGAACTAGAAATAGGTAGGGGTCTGTAAAGACCATTAGGTTGAATCTTAGATTTAGCTTGCCTACAGGTAATACATCTTGATGTAAACCCGTTGGGTATAAAAACCCTATAACCCACGAACAAGTTAATTTAGCCCAAAAATCGTCCCAATGAATTATTTAAACCGGTGGAATTAAAAACCTCAACCCTTGCCCTAAAGAAGGAAGAACCTATGCTATGTGACCTTAGACCCGTTTCTCAGTAGACCAAGAATTTTGGTGTAAAGATGGAATGAATGACGCCACAATCTAGATAATTCGAAACTTAGATTGATAAGTCAAAGAACTAAACAACACTCCTATCTTGAATAAGTTCAAAGTTCTCAAAAGAACAAAACCTATGTCAAGAATTCTCACAATTTTATTAATTCTTTCCAAAGTGTTGTCTTTTACACAATGTATAATGGCTTATTTATAGCCTAAAGGTAAAATTATAATTGGCAATTAAAAATTTAGTAACTCCCTAAATAATAAAGAATTATGAAACTAAAACATAAGTTACAAAAATAAAAATTAGGAAACTAAATAAATCAAACTATTTTGACCAAGTCTTGCTGCTATTTTTTCTTTATTTTCGTCCTCCCTTGGTTTTGGATAGTTTTGGGTCCTTTATTCTTCAAACTGGACTTGTATGACCATAATTAAGGCCCCTTTTGGTTCTTTATTTATTTGGGCTCCAATTTTTTGTTGTAAAGCCCCCTGAATTAAGTTATTCAGTACTTTTTTGAATCTTTTAACTCGAGCCTTTGTCACCGGCTCAACTGGGACTTGAGTTCCATCTCGTGAATTCCTTGCAATCTTGATGATCTCATCATTCCCCTCCTCTTGAGAAGGATTTGTCCTCAAATCGTCACTTACATCAAAAGGACTCAAGTCAATAATATTGAAAGTAGCACTAACATGATACTCACCGGGTAAATCAAGTTTGTAAGCGTTGTCGTTGATCCGTTCTAGCATTTGAAAAGGACCATCTCCTCGGGGCAACAACTTGGAACGTTTCTGTGCTGGAAATCTTTCCTTCCGCATGTGTAACCAAACCCAATCACCTGGTTCAAAAATCAACTTGTGACATCCCTTGTTAACTTGCTTGATGTATTGTTCGGTTCTCCTCTCTATATTGAACCGTACTTTCTCGTGAAGTTGCTTCACAAATTCTGCTTTTTTTCGTACCATCTAAATTCACTTGCTCAGAAATAGGTAAAGGTAAGAAATCCAAAGGAGTTAAAGGATTAAAACCATAAACAATTTCAAACGGTGAAAATTTAGTTATAGAGTGAACAGCACGATTATATGCAAACTCAACATGTGGGAAACATTCTTCCCAAATTTTAATATTTTTACTAATGAATGCTCTCAACAAAGTGGATAAAGTTCTGTTGACTACTTCTGTTTGACTATTAGTTTGAGGATGACAAGTTGTTGAAAATAAAAGTTTCGTTCCTAACTTTCCCCATATTGTCTTCCAAAAGTAACTCATGAACTTAGTATCCCGATCTGAAATGATTGTTTTAGGCATCCCATGTAACCTCACAATCTCCCTAAAAAATAATTCCGCAATATGAGAAGTATTGTTAGATTCATGACAAGGAATAAAATGAGCCATCTTAGAAAATCGATCTACAACTACAAAGATCGAATCTCGTCCATATTTATTCTTAGGTAAACCCAAAACAAAATCCATTGAAATGTCAATCCAAGGTGAACTAGGAATAGGTAGGTGTGTGTAAAGACCATTAGGTTAAACCTTAGATTTAGCTTGCCTATAGGTAATACATCTTGATGTGAACCCGTTGGATATAAAAACCCTAGAACCCACGAACAAGTTAATTTTGTCCAAAAATCGTCCCAACGAATTATTTGAACCGGTAGAATTAAAAACCTCAACCCTTACCCTAAAGAAGGAAGAACCTAAGGTATATGACCTTAGACCCGTTTCTCACTAGATCAAGAACTTTGGTATAAAGATGAAATGAATGACGCCACAATCTAGATGGTTTGAAACCTAGATTGATAAGTCAAAGAACTAAACAAGACTCCTATCTTGAATAAGTTCAAAGTTCTCAAAAGAACAAAAGCTATGTGAAGAATCCTCACAATTTTATTAATTCTCTCCAAAGTGTTGTCTTTTACACAATGTATAATGGCCTATTTATAACTTAAAGGTAAAAATATAATTAGCAACTAAAAATTTGATAACTTCCTAAACAATAAAGAATTAGAAATCTAAAACATAAGTTACTCAAATAAAAATTAGGAAACTAAATAAATCAAACTATTTTGACTAAGTCTTGCTGCTATTTTTTCTTTATTTTCGTCCTCCCTTGGTTTTGGGTAGTTTTAGGCCTTTTATTCTTCCAACTGGACTTGTATGAGCATAATTAAGGCCCCCTTTTGGTTCTTTATTTATTTGGGCTCCAATTTCTTGCTGTAAAGCCCCCTGAATTAAGTTATTTAGTGCTTTTTTGAATCTTTTAACTCGGGCCTAAGGTATATGACCTTGCAATCTTGATGATCTTATCACATCTACCACAAAATCTCTCAATGTCTTGCTTCATGTGTGGCCAATAAAAGTGCTCTTGTAAAATTACCAAAGTTTTGGCAACTCCAAAATGTCCCATTAACCCTCCGCTATGAGATTCTCGAACTAACTACTCTTGCAATGAATAATTTGGCATACCCGTATGAAAGTGCATCCGCGACTACATTCTCCTTACCTTGTTTATATCGAATGACATAAGGAAAAGTTTCGATAAATTCCATCCATCGAGCATGTCTCTTATTCAGCTTATGTTGACTTTTCAAATGTTTCAAGGATTCATGATATGTACGAATAACAAATTCTTTCGGCCACAAATAGTGTTACCATGTCTCCAAAGCTCGAACCAAGGCGTACAATTCTTTGTCATAGGTAGGATAGTTAAGTGCAGCCCCGCTTAACTTCTCGCTAAAGTATGCAAGTGGTCTTTCATCCTGCATAAGAACAGCGCCTATACCCACACCAGAAGCATGACATTCAATTTCAAATGTTTTAGAAAAGTTCGGTAAATCAAGTAAAGGTGCATGAGTAAACTTATGTTTAATAAGTTGAAACGCCTTCTCTTACTCTTCACTCCATTGAAATGCAATGTTTTTCTTAATTACTTGTGTAAGCGGTGCAGCGATAGTGCTAAAATCTTTCACGAATCTCCTGTAAAAACTAGCAAGACCATGAAAACTTCTAACATTACCTATATTGGAGGGGGTTGGCCATTCTTGGATGGCTTTGATCTTCTCTTCATCCACCTCGATACCTTTAGCACTCACAACAAAACCCAGAAAAACAAGCTTGTCGGTGCAGAATGTGCACTTTTTGAGGTTAGCATATAAATTTTCTTTTCTAAGTACATCAAAAACCGAATGCAAATGTGAGACATGATCATGCAAACTTTTGCTATATATCAAAATATCATCAAAATAAACAACCACGAATTTACCAATAAAAGCACGAAAACATGATTCATTAAACCCATGAATGTACTACGAGTATTGGTTAATCCAAAGGGTATAACTAACCATTCATACAACCCATATTTAGTTTTAAAAGCTGTTTTCCATTCATCTCCTTCTTTCATTTGTATTTGATGATATCGACCAAGTCTTCTATGACTACCCACTGACAACCTATCAAACCCCTCTTCTAACCCATCCCCTTCAAACTCATCCACAACTTCAGTTTCTCTTTGATGAAACCTATTTCTCCGGGAGGGGGCTGGCACTATTGATGGTTACCCTCTTTGCGACCCCTCTTCCATCTTATCCAACCTTTCATGTATAAGATTTAACTCCCTCTTCATCATCCATCTCATCTCCCCCATAAATGCTTGTAGTTGTAGATTCGACCCAACCTGTGGTTGAACCTCTGCACTTATGTTATCTTTTTTATTTTGAGTCATGATTGGAATCTGTAAGACAATATTAGAATAAAATAGGAAAGAAACTCACCACACTCCCTCACGAATTTTACTCAAAAATAATGATTCATTCTCAAATCCACTCATGTTTTACTCTATGTATTTGACTTTTATTTTTAATGAATTCTCTTTTTTCTTTTACCACTCTACTTCACTTAGTCAAGTTCTTTATTGAACTCGAGAACTCAACTCAAAAATAATTGTCTTGTGAAATTCAATGATTTATATAGAAAAAAGTATAACAAGAAAAGTAAGATAGAAAGAGAAAAATAAGAAATAAGAAAAGTAGTAAATTTAAAAAGAAATTTCTAAATTAGAAAGGAAACAGCCAAGGAATGAGATAAATACGGAAGGTGAACAAATAAGGAAGTAGTTCATGAAAAGAGTGTTGAAAGATCAAAGAAAGAACTCAAGAGATCTTGAAATATAACTCTGAATTTTATTGAAATAGAAAGCAAATAACATTCTTAGCTTTGAACTTTTGTTCATGCCTTTGCTTGAATACATAGAAGCCTATTTATAGAAGAAGATGAGGGAGAGAATTAGAGAGTAAAAAGAGAGAACAAGAGAGGGGTTAAGACCCCTCTCTACTAGCCGTTGGACAGCCTCCAACGGCTAGGTTTGCTTAGTTTGTATTCCCCTCATTTGTATCACTTTCTCCCCCTGAAACAATTGGTTGTTCAGCTTCTGAATTATCATTTTGAGAGTTATGGCTTGTTTCAGAGGTGGAGTTTCCTTCGGTTTGTTCAGCTTCTTGAGGAGGCGATATGAGGAAGTCCCAAGTGCTAGGAGGAATTTCAGTCTTTGGAGCTTCCTTTATATCTTCATTTCCTGCGAAATAGAACTCACTTTCTAAAAATATCACATCTTTTGATGTGTATGTTCGGTTAGTGGTAGGATCATAGCACCTATAGCCTTTTTCAAAGGCTGCATATCCAAGAAATATACACTTTTTCCCTCTATGTTCTAGTTTATTCCTTAGGTGCGTAAGAATGTGAATGTAACATGTGCAACCAAATATCCTAAGGTGGGAAATATTTGGTTTCCTTCCTAGGAGAACCTCAAGGGGAGATTGCCCTTTTTAAACTTCGGTGGGCATAAGATTGATCACATGTACCGCGGTTTTAACCGCATCACACCAAAATTTCTTAGGCATGTTTGCATAGAACATCATAGCTCTAGATATTTCAAGTATGTGTCTATTCTTCCTTTCCGCTACCCCATTTTGTTGGGGTGTGTAAACACATGACATTTGGTGTATAATGCTATTGTCCTTAAGGTAATTTTCAAAATTAAGACTTGTAAACTCACCACCATGATCTGACCTTAGGACTTTTATATTGGCATTATATAGTTTGGTTACATACTTCACATAGCTCTTGAGTGCTTCAAGAGCTTGGTCTTTGGTATTTAGAAGATACACCCATGTGTGCCTTGTTTTGTGATCAATGAAAGTGATGAAGTATTTGTAACCTAAGTGGGACATGATGGGTGAAGTCCAAACATCGGAATGAACTAAATCAAAAGGATTTTCATATATTGTTTCTGAAATAGGATACATTGTTCGGGTTTCCTTTACCAAAATACAAGCTTTACAATGTCTATTCTCAAAGTTTAAAGTTGGGAATAGACGTTTTAAAGCTCGATCACTAGGATGTCCTAAGCGTCTATGCCAAAGAGATTGATCCTCCTTAACATGAGCTACATGTGTATTTTGTTCTTGATCCAAGTAATAAAGTCCTCCTCTTCTAGAACCCTTGCCAATCAATTGATTCGACTTGAGGTCCTGAAAAGATACATTATTGGGGTCAAAAACAACTCTACACTTTGTTGAGATTTCAAGCTATCAAGCAACTAGGATTGAATGAAAACTTTAAAGAACTTTATTTGAAGAAAGAGTGCACAATGAGAGCATTATTTTTTCATGGATAGAACATCCCATACAAGCTCCTATTTATAGAGATTATTACTTGTGAAAGAGAGGGAAAAAGACCCCAAAGACACAAGGATCCGTTGGGGGACATTGGGGACAGATTTCTGTCCCCAAAATCACTGTATAACAGCCATTTTTATGGCTGTTATACAGTGCAACGGCTAGTTCAAAAGAACTAGCCGTTTTGCCCTTTTTAGGGCCCATTTTGGACTTCTTTTAGGGGCTTATCAATGCTCTTTTTGAGGACTAAAAAACCCATAAGGAACGGGCCAAATACATCTCATGGATGGGCTTAAAATTGGCTTGAAATGGGACCTATGCTAACCACACTTAGTTCTCTTTTATTTCAATACTCCCCCTCAAGTTGGGTGTGTTTGTATCTATAACACCTAACTTGACCAGGTTTCTTTGTATATGATTGGCGGTCCCAGGCTTGGTGAGGATGTCGGCAATTTGATCATCGCTTTTAGTGAATCTTGGAGTGATGAGCTTCTCCTCAACCTTTTGCCTCACAAAGTGACAATCCACCTCAATGTGCTTTGTCCTTTCATGAAAAACCGGATTTGAGGCAATGTGAATGGCTGATTGGTTATCACAATGTAGGGAGATTGGAGTAGGGACTATGAACCCTAATTCTTCAATCAAGGCTTTCAACCACACGACTTCACTTGTAGCGGTTGCCATGGCTCTATATTCCGCTTCCGCACTTGAACTTGATACCACATGCTGTTTTTTGCTTTTCCAAGCAACAAGATTCCCTCCAACAAACATGCAATACCCTGAAGTCGATCTCCTATCTTCTGAATCACCAGCCCAATCTGCATCACAGAACCCTATGATTTGAGAAGATTCGTTCTTCTTCATTTGAATTCCCATTCCTGGAGTTCCCTTTAGGTAGAGAAGAATTCTTTCAATGGCCCTCCAATGCTTCTTCTTGGGTTGATGCATGTGCTGGCTAACTTGCCCAACGGCATAAGAGATGTCTGGTCTAGTGATGGTTAGGTAGATCAATCTTCCAACAAGTCTTTGATATCGTTGCTCATCTTCATAAATTTCCTCATCATCTTTGTGACTTAAGGATGTGCTTACCGGACTACAAGCTGGTTTGGCACCTAGTTTTCCCGTCTCCTGCAAAAGGTCAAGAGCATACTTTCTTTGTGATAGAACAAGCCCATTGGAACAATAGGCAAGTTCTATCCCTAGGAAGTATTTTAGTTTCCCTAGATCCTTGATGTCAAACTTAGTTTGAAGAAAAGTTCTAACTTTGTTAATGAGATTCATATCATTTCCTGTTATAATTATATCATCTACATAAACAAGAATGATAATGGTATTTTCTCCTAGGTTCTTGACAAATAAGGATGAATCACTAACGCATTTCTTAAAACCATGTTCAAGGAGAGTAGTGCTAAGTTTTCCATACCATGCTCTAGGTGATTGCTTGAGGCCATATATTGCCTTCTTTAGTTTGCAAACTTTGTTGTCACGATGGGAGAAACCAGGGGGCACTTCCATGTACACCTCTTCTTCCAAATCTCCTTGTAAAAAGGCGTTTGCAACATCCATTTGAAATAATGGCCATGAGTGATTTATAGCAAGAGAGAGAAGGACACGGATGGTGTTCATCTTGGCCACGGGTGCAAACGTTTCCTTGTAGTCTATGCCATATGATTGAGTGAAGCCCTTGGCCACCAATCTTGCCTTGAATCTATCTATGCTTCCATCACTCTTGTGTTTGATCTTGAATATCCATTTGCATCCCACAGCTCTTTTTCCCTTTGGTAGAGAGGTCACTTCCCAAGTGTTATTTTTAGCCAAAGCATCCAACTCATTCTTCATTGCTTGAACCCAATGAGGTTGATCCTTTGCCTCCTCAAATGTTCTAGGCTCTTGGTGAAGGTCTATGTTCTTGATGAATCTTTGGTGACTGCAAGACATGTTAGATATTGAGTAGTATTGAGAAATTGGATGAGTAGTCACCTTGGAGTTAAAATAGACCCTTCTATTGATCCATTCCGAGGGAGGAAGTCTAAGTCTTGTAGATCTTCGAAGAGGAGGAGGGGGTTCATCCATAGACTGCTCCTCATGCTCTTCGGCAGTATCAAGAGCTCCCCCTGAGTCTGAGTGTCCTTCCTCTTGATCTTCTTCTATTTCATGATCTGAATGAGAGGGTGATGGGTTCCCTTGAGTTGGATCATTTTGGTGAGTTTCTTCATTGCTTTCGACAGGAACTTCATTGATTTTTGGCAGAATCACATTCCATTGTTCTTGCTGGTAGTTTTCTTTGGTTTGATCTTCTCTTCTTTGACCTGCAAAATAAGGCTCATTTTCCACAAATATCACATCCTTGGATGTGTATAGTTTCTTGGTTAGAGGATCATAACATTTATAGCCTTTTTCAAAAGAGGAATATCCTAGAAAGATGCATTTTCTTCCCTTGGCATCTAATTTGCTCCTAAAATGACTAGGAATGTGGACATAACAAACACAACCAAAAACTCTTGAATGATCAATGCTAGGTCTCTTTCCAAGGAGTAGTTCTAGGGGTGACTTTCCTCCTAGGATTTGGGATGGCATGAGGTTTATAAGGTGAGCAGCGGTCTTAATGGCCTCATTCCAATATTCCTTAGGTAAGTTTGAGTGAAACATCATAGATCTAGCTGTCTCCAAGAGATGCCTATTCTTTCTCTCGGCTATTCCATTTTGTTGGGGAGTGTACACACAAAACTTTTGATGAATGATCCCTTTTTCCTCTAGAAATTTTTCAAACTCAAGGCTAGTGAACTCCCCTCCATGATCTGACCTAAACATCTTTAGGTTAGCATTAAATTGCTTTGTTATGTATCTATAGTAGCTCTTGAATGCCTCAAATACTTCAGATTTGTTAACTAAGAGATAAACCCAAGTGTATCTAGTTTTGTGATCTATGAATGACACAAAATATCTAAAACCATTATGAGAGACTAAAGGAGAGGTCCAAACATCCGAATGAACTAATTCAAAAACCTCTTTATATATTGTTTCAGAAATGGGATAATACACTTTGGTTTGTTTTCCAAGTACACAAGCTTTGCAATGCCTATCTTCTAATTCACTATTCGGAAATAGGCATTTCAAAGCTAGGTTTCCTGGATGCCCTAGACGTTCATGCCATAAAGAGGAGGATATGTTTCGGACAGCAAAAGCTTGGTTCTCTTGATCCAAGTAATAGAGGTTGTTCCTCCTAGTTCCCTTGCCAATCAAATTGTTCGTTTTACGATCCTGAAATATTACTTGGTTAGGATCAAAAATAGCTTTGCAATCTTGCTCTTTGGTTATTTTGCTAATAGAAAGTAAGTTTGAATTGAACTTTGGAACATATAAAGCTTTAGTCTTTCTTCCAAATAGATCAATTTCTTCTAAGTGATCAACTTTTAACTTATGACCATTAGCAACCTTAACTAATTTATGATTGGTCAAGGGAATAAACTTGTTGATTTTGTTTTTATCTTTTACCATATGATCGTCACATCCGGAATCTATGAGCCAAGAATTGGAAATAGATGAAGATAAGGAATTACCAGAATGGTGACTAATCTGCCCAACAAGGCGTTTGAATTCCTTATGCATCTCCTCCATCTTGGATTCGAGTGCTGCCACTTGAGACACTTGTTGAGCATTTGAAGATGATTCCGGATTTTTCCTAGCATATTTCGGCCTCAAATGTGGGTGTAGGAACCAGCATTTTTCTTTCTTATGGCCGGACTTCTTGCAATGTGGGCAAATGTCTCTTTTTGCAAAGTTTTGAGTGTTGTTGGCCGGATGCTCCTCGTGGACAGCTTGGAAGGCTTGAGAATCGGATTTAAGCTTGGTATATTCTTCAAGCCTTAAGCTAGTCTCGGTTCTTTGAACCATGAATTGGACTTCTTGAAATGAAGGAAATACCTTCATTCGAAGAATCTCTTGACGAATTGGAGCATATTCATCTCCAAGACCCATGAGTAGACCAAAGGTCATATCTTCATCGTTCCTCTGAAGAATGGTCTTGAGATTTATAGTAGGAGGCCTCAAGAGATTGAGTTCATTCCATAGATCCCTATATTCCCCAAAGTATTCGGGTATGGATTTACCTCCTTTTTGAATTTTGAAGATCTTCTTTTTCAGCTCAAAGATTCTTCCGGTGTTGGATTCTTGACCATATAACGATTGCATTTGCTCCCATAATGCTCTTGCGTTTGGAATACATGTGACCATAGCCTTGTGAGTTTTGTCAAGAGACATTTGAAGGAGTACCACCACTTGATCGTCTCTCTTCTTCCATACTTTGAATAATGGATTGGCTTCACCAAGAGGTTCTTCAAAGATATGATTTTCAAGGTTGAAGAAGTTTAGGGACCTCTTGATGGTATCTTGCCAAGCATTGTAGTTTGTGGAATCTAGAAGTAAGGAGGTGAACATTGAGGTGCTAATTTGTGGTGGAGGGTCATTAAGACCGGAAGAGGAAGGTATCGTTGCCTGCTCTGATACCATGTTGAGATTTCAAGCTATCAAGCAACTAGGATTGAATGAAAACTTTAAAGAATTTTATTTGAAAAAAGAGTGCACAATGAGAGCATTATTTTTTCATGGATAGAACATCCCATACAAGCTCCTATTTATAGAGATTATTACTTGTGAAAGAGAGGGAAAAAGACCCCAAAGACACAAGGATCCGTTGGGGGACATTGGGGACAGATTTCTGTCCCCAAAATCACTGTATAACAGCCATTTTTATGGCTGTTATACAGTGCAACGGCTAGTTCAAAAGAACTAGCCGTTTTGCCCTTTTTAGGGCCCATTTTGGGCTTCTTTTAGGGGCTTATCAATGCCCTTTTTGAGGACTAAAAAATCCATAAGGAACGGGCCAAATACATCTCATGGATGGGCTTAAACTTGGCTTGAAATGGGACCTATGCTAACCACACTTAGTTCTCTTTTATTTCAACACACTTTTGATCCTTGGTGATCTTGCTAATGGACAGTAGGTTTGAGGTAAGTTTGGGGACATATAAAGCCTTGGTTGATTTTCCAAAAATGTCAACTTCCCCAACTTGATTTACTCTCAAATCTTGTCCATTTGCAACTCGAATAGTCATATGATTTGGAAGGTTTTCAAATCTCTTTATTTTTGCTCTATCCTTAACCATATGACATTCGGTTCCCGAATCAATGAGAAAATTTT
The DNA here is from genome assembly GCA_033439265.1 of Dillenia suffruticosa. Taxonomy (NCBI): domain Eukaryota; kingdom Viridiplantae; phylum Streptophyta; class Magnoliopsida; order Dilleniales; family Dilleniaceae; genus Dillenia; species Dillenia suffruticosa. The sequence continues at coordinate 5,631,042 of JAVTVX010000026.1, read as the reverse complement.
CAGAATTTAAATATGAGAAAGGTTCTTGATTTTTACCGGATGAAGGAGCTATTTGTTGAAGCTTTTGTGCAACCTCATTTAGTTGAGTTTGGAGTGCAGCAAAGTCAGCCAAGGATGGTGCTTGAACCTTTACGAATTGGGCAGCAGCTTGCTGTCCTGAACCAAATCCGTTTGGAGCTCCTTGCTGGTCCCTTTGCCTGAATACTTTGGGCTTTAGTTGGGGATGCAAGAGCCAGTATTTATCCTTTGAATGGCCTCTTTTCTTACAATGAGAACATATCTCATTTCTCCTTTGAGTTTGATTCACTTTGGCAGCAACTACTTCATTTGTAGAGGCAATGAATGCTTGAGCTTCCAATTTTTGCTTAGAGCTTTCTTCCAATCTAATGCTCACTTCAGCCCTTTGAATCATATTTTGGACTTCCCCAAATGAGGAAAAGTCCTTCATTCGAAGAATTTCTTGCCTTAGATGAGAATATGAATCATCTAGACCCATGAGAAGACCAAATATTTTATCTTCTTCTCTTCTTTTTCGAATGACCTTGAGATCTATGGAATCTGGCCGTAAAGTAATCAGCTCATTCCAAGCATCTGAATACTCCCCAAAGTATTGAGGAAGAGATTTACCTTCCTTTTTGATGGAAGCAATTTGTCTCTTAAGCTCAAAGATTCTCCCAAGGTTGGATTCCAAGCCATAGAGAGAGAACATTTCATCCCACAAAGTTTTTGCATTTGGGGCGCATGACACCATTGCTTTGTGAGTTTCGTCTAGAGAGTTAAGGAGAAGAATAAAAACATGATCATCCCTTTTATTCCATTCTCGAAAGGATGGATCTGTTTCTTCAAGTGGATCATCAAGAACATGACTCTCTAGGTTGTGAAGGTTGAGTGCCCTCTTCATTACATTTGTGCATTGATAGTAATTCCCCCCTTTCAATTGGATAGAGGATATACTTTGTATTTGGGAAAAGTTTATGGAAGGAGGAGGGTCACCCAACCTTGAAGAGGATGGGATCGTTTGCTCTGATACCATGTTGAAAGATCAAAGAAAGAACTCAAGAGATCTTGAAATATAACTCTGAATTTTATTGAAATAGGAAGCAAATAACATTCATAGTTTTGAACTTTTGTTCATGCCTTTGCTTGAATACATAGAAGCCTATTTATAGAAAAAGATGAGGGAGAGAATTAGAGAGCAAAAAGAGAGAACAAGAGAGGGGTTAAGACCCCTCTCTACTAGCCGTTGGAGGCTGTCTCCAACGGCTAGAATTACTAGCCGTTGGACAGCTTCCAACGGCTAGGTTTGCCTAGCCGTTGGGGCCTAATTGGGCCCCCTTTACTGGGCCAGCCCAAATTAAGGCTCCATCCTTGAGAAGAACTTGTTGAACTCTTGGGAAGGCCCTTGTTTTGGAATGTGATGATAGGTTGATTAATTCCTCTTTTCAACAAACATTGGGGACAGATTTCTATCCCCAAAATCACTGTATAACAGCCATTTTTATGGCAATTATACAGTGCAATGGCTTGTTCAAAAGAACTAGCCGTTTTGCCCTTTTTAGAGCCCATTTTGGGCTTCTTTTAGGGGTTTAACAATGCCCTTTTTGAGGACTAAAAACCCCATACGGAACGGGCCAAATACATCTCATGGATGGGCTTAAACTTGGCTTGAAAAGGGGCCTATGCTATCCACACTTAGTTCTCTTTAATTTCAACAGTTTTATGCCAATGTGTCAAAGAAATTTTGGTGTGATGCACATCTTACCAATCTTATGCCCTTTGAAGTTCTAATTGGGCAATCACCATTAGAGGTCTTATTAGGAAGAAAACCCAACATTTCTCACCTTAGAACATTTGGTTGTCTTTGTTACATTCTACATACCTACACACTTAAGATATAAATTAAAACATAGAGGAAGGAAATGTCTATTTCTTGGGTATGTTTCCTTCGAAAAAGGATATAAATATTATGATATGTCTACTAACAAAACATACATATCTAAAAATGTGATATTTGTATAAAAGAATTCTTTTTTGCAAAAAAAGAGCCTCAAGAAACTCCAAAAGAAGATGTTTATCCTAACACTTGAGACTTTCTAGTAACTCATTGTCAACCTCTAGAGATCGAGAATGCAAACAATCCTCAAATGACCGAAGGAAGCTCTCATGATGAAAGATCTAGCCCCATAAATAAAGAGTCACCTCACGATTAAGGGGGAGACCAAGAAAACTCATCACACAATTTAGGGGGAGATCAAAGAGCAAGTGAAGATGAGAACACAAAACTAAGCTTTGAAGAGTCAGATGAACCACCTCCTCAACTAAGGAGATCAACTAGACTTAGGCTTCTTCCATCGAAATGGATTACCCGAAGAGTCTACTATAACTCCAAGGTAATCTCATATCCTATTTCCGATTATTATATTACCTCACATGTTTTTTTTGGCCACCAAGCATTCTTGAGTGACATAGATCAGGAATTAGAACCAAGAACGTTTGATGAAGCCATCAAAGACCCAGATGGAAGGAAGCAATGGATAAGGAGTTAGAGGCACTAAGAATGATACTTGGGAGATCACCTCACTACCAAAAGGAAAGAAGGCTGTTGGATGCAAATGGGTATTCAAAATCAAATACAAGAGTGATGGTTCCATTGAACGATTCAAAGCAAGGCTAGTAGCAAAGGGGTATACTCAAGCTTATGGAGCTGATTACAAGGAGACCTTTGCATCGGTTGCAAAAATGAACACTATTCAAGTATTAATATCACTTGTAGCAAATCATGATTGGAATATGTTCTAAATGGATGTAGTAAATGCATTCCTTTAAGGAGATTTAAAAGAAGAAATATATAACCAACTTCCTTAAGGCCTCTAACATAAAGAAGGGAATGTGTGTAGACTACATAAAGCAATCTATGGGTTCAAGCAATTGCTTAAAGCATGGTACACAAAACTATTGTTAAGTAATTTACTGTTATCATGATTTTGCCCCCTTTTGGTATCAGAGTCAATCTATTGTTAAGTAATTTTTGTTAAGATTAAACCATATTTGGAGTTGATCACGGAATTGATGAAGTTGATCTTCTTGTTGCTTCTAATTTTATGGTAGGTAAGGTGGATGATGAAGAAGTATTTGATCTTCTAGATGGTTCTTCAATATAAGGTGGTCTTTTTATACTAGGAAATCTTAGTATAATATTTTTTGGTGTTTCTTGTATATATTCTGAAATATTTCTTCTTTCTATCTATCTTGATTTATTGTTATTTATTTGAAAATATTCTGGTATTGTAATTTCTTCCCATTTAAGTTGTTTTGGTGTAAAAATATTTGATTTTTCTAATTCAATTTGTAATAAAATTGTTTTATTGTTACTTAAATTTGGTCTTTTAAATTTAGGATTGATTTGTGTTAAAAATAAGGGAGAAGATGAAGATAAGTCTCAAGGTATTCAACTTGAAAATATGATAATGTCATAAACATTAGGCTTTTTATTTTTTAATATTCAGAATTTTGCAACATATTTATGACCCAAAATACATTCAAAAACAAGCCCAATGAAGCCCAAAAGTATGAAGGAAAGTCTAAGAGGTAAACCCAAATAGCTAGGGGCAGTTTGGGCAATGTATATTCCAACAGTCCAAAAACTAGCTGTTGGAATTCCTTGGAGTTTGAGCCCCAACGGGAATATTGCCTTTGTTCTCTCTCTACTGGCTATTTTTCTCCCTTTGCCTATAAATAGAGCTATTGCTCTCCTTGTAAAATAAAAGAGAGGAAGATAATCTCTCTTCCTTTGTATCATTCTACTACATCAATAAAAGCCAGAAGTTTATTAGATTTCTCTACTCTTCTTAGTCAAAAATTCAACATGGTATCAGAGCAAACATCGACTCCGGGGTTGGGAAATTCTCTTCCTCAAATCTTTTCCTTTCAAATCCAACTTTTCTCCCAAATTATCCTAAGCTCAACCAATTACTTCCAATGGGCTAGTCATATCAGAAGATCTCTCAATGGAGCAAAACTTCTGTCTTTCATTACAAAAGATCCTATGGATCAGCTAGACCCACGATTTGATGAATGGAAGGAGCTGGATGATCAAGTGTTCCTATTGCTAACAAACTCCATGGATCAAGCACACAAAAATATGGTGATGTGCTGTCCGAGTTCCAAATCCTTATGGGAGCAAATGTATGGGTTATATGGTCAGGAATCAAACTTGAGCAAAATTTTTGAAATACAAAGAAGGATTGCGACCATCCAAATGGAGGAGAAATCAATTACACAATTGTTCGGAGAACACGAGGACTTGTGGAATGAGCTCAACACATTGAGACCTCTCACAAATGATATAAAAGTGCTGCAAAAGAGACAAGATGAAGACAAGGTGTTTTCCTTGCTCTCATCACTCAATGAGTCATTTGCACAACTTTGACAGGAAATTCTTCGAATGAAAGAATTTCCATCATACCAAGAAACTCGATTTATGATTCAAAGAGCTGCAGCTTCTCAAAGGCTTGAGGAAAGCAATCAGTCCAAAATTGAAGTTCATGGGTTCTCCACAAAGCAGAATGAACAAGCTGCAAATAAGGCTCATCAGGGAATAAAAAAGGTGTGTTCTCATTGCAAAAAGTTGGGATATACCAAGGATGGTTGCTGGTTTCTTCATCCTAACCTTAAACCTAAGTTCATCAAGAAAAAAGAGCAAGAGAGGAGGGAACAAAATGCTCAAGCAGCTGCAAACAAAGCAAATCTGATATCTCAAAAATTAGGAAAATCCTCCTTAGGTACTTGCTCTAACTCATATGTTTCTTCTTCAAAATGGTTGATAGATTCGGGTTGTGATCACCATATGATCAAAGATAAGCAAAATTTTCAGAATCTTGAACCTCTCCTAGAACCTAAAATGGTTAAAGTTGCAAATGGACATAATTTCAAAATTAAGCAAATTGGGGATGTTGAAATTTTTGGAAGAAAATCAAAGGCTTTATATGTTCCTCAATTTACCTCTAATCTTATGTCTATTGGACAAGTCACTAAGGACTTAAATTACAAAGCTATCTTTGACCCTCATTCTGTTGTTTTTCAGAATTTGGAGACGAATCAAGTGATTGGTAGTGGATCTATGCAAGATAACTTGTATTTTTGGAAACAAGATAGTTTTGTATTTTCCGCAATCCGAGAGGAAAGTTACCTCCTTTGGCATGCTAGATTAGGTCATCCTTCTATGCAAGCTTTGAAATGCCTATTCCCATCAAAAAATTATAGTGATAGACATTGTGAAGCATGTATTTTTGGAAAGGAAACCCGAATGTATTATCCTATTTCTGAAACTCAATATAAAAAGCCTTTTGATCTTGTTCACTCGGACGTATGGACTTCACCTATGATATCTAGAAGGGGATTTAAATATTTTATCTCATTTATAGATCATAAGTCTAGGTATACATGGGTGTATATGCTAAGATCGAAAGACCAAGTTTATGAAGCCTTCAAGTCCTTTTACAAGTATATTATAAAACAATATGAGGCCAACATTAAAATTCTTAGGACAGATAATGGTGGGGAATATATGAGTACCAATTTCAAAAATTTCATTGAGGAGAATGGAATTATTCATCAAACTAGTTGTCCCTACACTCCCCAACAAAATGGAGTTGCCGAACGTAAAAATAGACATGTCCTAGAAATAGCTAGAACTATCATGTTCTTTGCTAATATGCCTAAGCGTTTTTGGAGTGATGTGGTTAGTACCGCAGCTCATTTAATAAATCGTCTTCCAAATAGAGTTCTCCATGGAAAATCTCCATTAGAGTTGCTTAGAAAAGACAAACCAAACCTCTCTCACCTTAGAGTTTTTTGGTGTATTTGTTATGTTCAGGTTCCTAGGCAATTTAGAGATAAGTTAGATATCAAAGGAAGGAAATGTGTTTTTATTGGGTACACTTCATTCCAAAAAGGATATATTTGTTTTGAACCTGAACCTAACAAGGTATACACATCGAAAGATGTGATATTTGTAGAAAATGAATTCTTTTTTGCAGAAGAAAAAAATGAAGAAAATTCATCAAGTAATGACTTGCGAATCTTCTGCGATGTTCCCATAAATCCTTCTCTGGTTCCTCAAGAATCCAATGAAGAGAATTCACTTTCAGGGGGAGAAAACAAAGAGGGAGGAGTGGATGAGTCTGAGAATGAAGAGAACTCTTCCGAAGAAAGAGAAGAAGGCGAGGGATTGCCTACCTTAGGAGAATCCGGAGACGAAACTAGACTGGCCTCTCCGCTGGCTCCTCAACTTCGACGTTCCACCAGATTGAGGCTTCCTCCCTCAGAGTGGATCAACAGAAGAGTTTATTACAATTCTAAGGTAACTCATTATCCTATTTTAAATTACTATTGTGTATCTAACACTTCCTCAAGCCATCAAGGGTTCTTGAGTGGCATTGACTCAACATAGGAACCTAAGGCTTTTGATGAGACAAATACCAAACCCAAATGGAGACAAGCTATGCTTGAAGAACTAGATGCATTGAATAAAAATGGGACGTGGGAGATTACTACTCTCCCTAAGGGAAGAAAGGCTGTCGAGTGTAAATGGGTGTTCAAAATCAAGTATAAAAGTGATGGATCCATTGAACGCTACAAGGCAAGACTTGTAGCCAAAGGATTCACACAAACTTATGGAGAAGACTATACTGAGACTTTTGCCCATGTTGCCAAAATGAAAACGATAAGGGTTTTGATGTCAATTGCAACCAATGGAGGATGGCCAATGTATCAAATGGATGTGAAGAATGCTTTCCTTCAAGGGGACTTAGACGAAGAAATCTACATGCAAATTCCCCAAGGGCTAGATGAGGATTCAAACATCAAGGTGTGTCGTCTCAAAAAAAGCAATCTATGGGTTAAAACAATCTTCTCGTGCCTGGTATGCAAAATTAAGTTCAGCACTTCTTGGTAATAACTTTAAGAAATGCATTAGTGATTCCTCCATGTTTACTAAAGTTAACAATGAAGAAATCACTATTGTTCTTATTTATGTAGATGATATAGTCATTACAGGAAGTGATATGAATGGTATTGATCAAGCTAGAAGTTTCCTTAAATCTACTTTTGAGATTAAAGATTTGGGAAAACTAAAGTATTTCTTAGGAATAGAGCTTGCCTATTCTCATAAAGGGCTAGTTCTATGCCAAAAGAAATATGTACTTGACCTTTTGCAGGAAACTGGAAAGGTAGGAGCAAAACCAGCAACAACTCCTATATCCACAGCAGAACGAGCAAAAGGTGATGAAGAAATGTTCCAGGATATTCCTAGATATCAAAGACTTGTGGGGAGGCTCATCTACCTCACCATTACAAGACCAGATATCACCTATGCCGTCAGCTTAATCAGCCAACGGATGCATGCTCCAAGGATTCAAGATTGGAAGGCAGCGGAAAGAATTCTCAAGTATTTAAAGAGCTCACCAGGAAGGGGAATTCTTATGAAAAACAACCACAGCATGGAGATTTATGGCTACTGTGATGCAGATTGGGCTGGGGATGTCACGGATAGGAGATCCACCACCGGCTACTGCATGTTCGTGTGAGGAAATCTTGTAACATAGAAAAGCAAGAAACAATCTGTTGTATCTAGATCAAGCGTTGAGGCTAAATACAGAGCAATGGCAGTGGCTACAAGTGAAATAGTTTGGCTAAAGGCATTACTTGAGGAGATGGGATTTCCTACTATCGCTCCTATTCTTCTACATTGCGATAATCAAGCAGCTCTTCATATTGCTGCCAATCCGGTATTTCACGAAAGAACGAAGCACATTGAGGTTGATTCTCATTATGTTCGAGAAAAATTAGAAAACAAGACAATTTCAACCGCATATGGTAGAAGTGAAGACCAGCTAGCTGACATTTTCACTAAGGCAACAACCGAGAAACACCTTCAACACATCCTTAGCAAGTTAGGGTCCATAGACATCTATGCACCCAACTTGAGGGGGAGTGTTAAAAATAAGGGAGAAGATGAAGATAAGTCTCAAGGTATTCAACTTGAAAATATGATATTGTCATAAACGTTGGGCTTTTTATTTTTTAATATTCAGAATTTTGCAACATATTTATGACCCAAAATACATTCAAAAACAAGCCCAATGAAGCCCAAAAGTATGAAGGAAAGTCTAAGAGGTAAACCCAAATAGCTAGGGGCAGTTTGAGCAATGTATATTCCAACAGTCCAAAAACTAGCTGTTGGAATTCATTGGGGTTTGAGCCCCAACGGGAATATTGTCTTTATTCTTTCTCTACTGGCTATTTTTCTCCCTTTGCCTATAAATAGAGCTATTGCTCTCCTTGTAAAATAAAAGAGAGGAAGATAATCTCTCTTCCTTTGTATCATTTTACTACATCAATAAAAGCCAAAAGTTTATTAGATTTCTCTACTCTTCTTAGTCAAAAATTCAACAATTTGTGATGACATAAGTCTATAATATACTCTAAATATGATTGCAAAATTTTTACTAAATTCTATAAATTTGTTTTCTTGTAGATGTATATCTAATATTAATGTGTCAAGAATGTGTGGATCGGTTATGTCTACTGAGAAATTTTGACAACAGTCAAAATATATTGGTCCTTTACATATATTTGTTTGTATCATGGCTAACACTGAGTCTTGGTAACTCCTTAGTCTTTTGTCTCTTAATGCCATATATATTGGTGCATCTATTCCTAGTCTTGCTAATGGTTTTACTGCAACTTGTATTAATCCATAATGTATATATTTATATCTTTTGTTTGGTCCTTCTTGAATTTGACAATTATCAACTGATGTGCTGCCTTGGTATAATGATGTATGGAAAATAATGAGGATGGCCCCATTCTTAAATGATTCTTGTGTTGAATGATATGGAACAATATTTTCTCAACACCATTTTAAAATGTTTTTTCTTAAATATTTTTTCTTAATTTGTTTGTGAGTTGCAGATTTATTTGTGTTCGAACTTTCATTTTGTCCATTTGTACTATGTCATATTCGTCTTCTTGTAGATCCATACCAAGGGAGTATCCAATGCTTAGATAAATGGTGTCATCTCGGTTGAGCTGGTGAAACACAGTAGATCTCTTGTTCTTGAATTGCGGTTTTAAAATTGCTGGTTGCTGAGACATTGTTTGTGTATTTGGTGCTGCGGCCTTGGCCATTTTTTGAAAATCTTCAATGAGGTTTGAGATGCCTTGATATATGCTTTTGACCAATTTAATGATAGACTCTAAGACTAGGTATGATAACTTGTCGATATTGCCTAACTTGCACATTATATTTTGGACGTGAGTAGTTGTTCCCGTCTTTATTAAGATGTCTACTAGTTGCTGATCACATTTAGTATGAGGAGAGGCAATCAATTTTTCTTCCACCTTTTGTCTAAAAAAATGACAATCTACTTCGATGTGTTTGGCATATTCATGAAACACAGGATTGGATGCAATATGAATTGTGTTGAAACTATAATAAAAGTAAGGAAAAAATAGATATAAAACTTAAAGAAAACTTGATTGCTTTTTAATGAATGAGTACATAGAGAACTTGAGCATTTGTTCATATCTTTGGAGGATACAAAGAGGCTCTATTTATAGAGCAACATAAACACAAAGGAGAGGGAGAGAGTGGCCTTTCCAACGGCCAGAATTCTGACCGTTGGAGAGGGAGAGCAAAAAGCTAGTTTAACTAGCCGTTGGCACTTCAAACGGTTAGCACTTTGCTAGGCGTTTGAGGGCCTCTCTTGGGCCCTTCTCCTTGGGCTATCTGGGCCTTTATTAGGGCCATGGATGGGCTGCTTTAGGGTTGTCCAGCAAGAAAAGGAAAGGGCTAACAAGGCTGTAAATAAGGGCCTTAAAACAGACCATAGAGATACCCTAATGAAATACAATAGTTTGAGGAGGGAAGAAGGCTAAGTTAATGAGGAGTCCTTGTTTTCAACAAATTGCTGATTGATTGTCACAAAATAATTTGATTGGAGTTGAGACAATGAATCCAAGCTCCTCTATTAAGACTTTCAACCAAACTATCTCACTAGTAGTGGCGACCATGGCCCAGTATTCTACTGCCGCACTTGAATGAGAGACCACATGTTGTCTTTTGCTTTTCCAAACTATTAGATTTTCTCCAATGAACATACAATACACTGTAGTGGATCGTCTATCTCTAGAGTCACTAGCCCAATCAACATCACAATAATCTTGAATTTCCGAGACTCCATTATTCTTCATCCAAATTCCCAATCCTAGAGATCCTTTTAGATGATGAAGAATTCTCCTACCAGCTTTCCAATGTTGCTTTTTTGGTGCGTGCATGTGTGAACTTATTTGGCTAATAGCAAAAGCAATATCCGGCCTAGTTATGGTCAGGTAGATTAGCTTCCCTGCGAGCCTTTGATACCTCTCTATATCCTCATATGGCGTATCATCATCAGCATGAATACCGGCTATAGATATTGGTGTGCATGCTGGTTTTGTTCCAATCTTTCCTGTCTCCTGCAAAAGATCAAGAACATATTTTCTTTGGGATAGAACAAGCCCATTCGGGCAATATACAAGTTCTATTCCTAGAAGATATATTAGTTTTCTTAAATCTTTAATTTCAAATTTCGATTTTAGTAAATTTCTTGTGTGATTTATTTGGTGTGTATCATTTCCTATGATGATTATGTTATCTACATATATACTAATGCTATAGTGAGTTTGTCATTGATTTTCTTGACAACAAGAGAGGAGTCACCATTGCATTTTGTGAAACCATTACTAAGGAAAGCATTACTTAATTTTGCATACGATCTTGGGGATTGTTTCAATTCGTAGATTGCTTTGTGAAGCTTGCAAACTTTGCCTTTTTGAGGTGACGATTGTGAGGTAATTGCATGTATACTTCTTCCTAAAGAACTCCTTGAAGGGAAAGGATTAACTACATCCATTTCGAACATATTCCATCGATGATTAACAGCAAGAGACATCATACCCTTATTGTATTCATTTTAGCCATCGGAGCAAATGTTTTTTTTGTAATCAACTCTATAAGCTTGAGCGAACGCTTTGCAACCAACCTTGCTTTGAGTTGATCAATAGAACCATCACTTTTATGTTTGATTCTGTACACCTATTTGCATCCAACTGTCCTTTTTCCTTTTGGCAAGGTGGTGATTTTCCAAGTACCATTCTTTGTAAGAGCTTCTAGTTCTAACTCCATAGCCTTTCTCCACCTTGGATCTAATTTTGCCTCGTCAAACGTTCTTTGCTCTTGCTCTTTGTCAATATTAATTAAGAAAGCTTGGTGATTTGAGGATACATTAGATACTGTATAGAAATCAGAGAGGATGGGAAGTCATTTTGGAGTTGTAATAAACCCTATGGTTGATCCATTGAGATGCCGGTAATGTTAGCCTAGTTGATCTTTTGAGAGGAAGAGAAGAGTCAGAAGACTCATCAAGACCAGCTTGGCTATCTTGATTAGAGTATGATTCTCCCATTTCTTGGTCTCCCCCTGATTCATTTACTCATTCTTCCTCTGAATGGCTAAACTTCTCCTCATGATCATGTGAACTTTCACCAACCTCTTGTATTGTTTCTTCAGGTTCAATTTCTAACGTAGGTTGAGTGATGGGAATTTGAACGTCCCATGTGTTCTTTGGATTTTCCTCTTTTGGACATTCTTAAGTTTTTTCATCTGCAAAATAAAACTCATCTTCAAGGAATATCACATCCTTGGATGTGTGGATTTTATAAGTTGTTACGTCATGGTGTTTATATCCCTTCTCAAATGTGGCATATCCTAGGAAAACACACTTTCTCCCCTGGTGGTCAAGTTTATCCCTAAAATGTGAAGGAGTGTGGACATAACATATACATCCAAAAAGTCTAAGGTGAGAAATGCTTGGTTTCTTTCCTTAAAGGGCTTCCAAATGAGACATTCCATTTAATAACTCCGAAGGCATCAAGTTGATTACATGGGCAGCAGTATTGATGGCGTCGTACCAAAACATTTTGGGAACATTAGCATGAAACATCATAGCCCTAGCTGTCTCAACGAGATATCTATTTTTGTGTTCAGCTACCCCATTTTGTTGGGGTATATACACACATGATTTTTTATGAATGATGCCCTTTTCACTTAGGAAATTTTCATTGTTATGACCTGTATACTCCCCACCATGATTGGTTTTAAGGATTTTGATATTTGTATTATAGAGTTGTCACATATCTAAAGTAGCTTTTGAATGCTTCAAAAGCTTGGTCATTATTAGTTAATAGGTATATCCATGTATATATAATTTTTTTATCAATAAATGTAATAAAATATTTGTAACTTAAATGGGAAATAGTAATTGAGGTCCAAATATTAGAATACATCAATTCAAAAGTATTTTTATATATATTTTCTGAACTTAGGTACACAGTTCGGGTTTTCTTTCTCAAAATATAAGCTTTACAATGTCTATTTTCAATGTTCATTTTTCAAAATAGACAATTTAAAATATGATCATTAAGGTGCCCGAGACGCCCGTGCTAAAGAAACGAGTCTTCCTTGAGACGAGCTATGAGTGCATGTAGATTTTGATTCAAAAAATAGAGATTGCCTCTTATAGATCCCTTGCCAATCAGATGATTCGACTTGAGATCATGAAAAGTAACGGTATTTGGGTCAAAAAACAATTCTATACCCTTGATCTTTAGTGACTTTGCTAATAGACAATAAATTAGAAGTAAATTCAGAAATATATGAAGCATTTGTAGGTTTACCAAAAAGATCAATTTCTCCTTTTTTTTTAATTCCAATTCTTGTCCATTTGCAACTCGAACCATCTTATCGTTAGGAAGATGTTTAAATTTGTTGATTTTTTCTTATCCTTGACCATATGATAGTCTGTACCCAAATCAATAAGAAAACTTTCAAAATATTCAAAATTAAAAGATTTGGTTGTATTTAGAGAGTTACCACTTTCGGGAACCAGCTGCTATAGCCTTTTGGAGACATCATTAAGTTGGGTTTGGAGTGCAGTAAATTCGGCCATTGTCGGAGATTGAAGTGTAGCACATTGAGCCTTTGCTTGTCCATTGTTAAAAGAAGTTGGAGCATGCTGCTGGTCCTTCGTTTTGAAGGTTTTAGGCCTTAAGAGAGGACAGAGGAATCAACACTTGTCCTTGATATGTCCCTTCATTTTGCAATATGTTCATGTATCTCCCTTCCTTGATGTTTGTTGGACCTTATTTGCTATATGATCATTTATTGCAGTTGTGAAACTATATGCATCAAGCTTTGATTTAGCTCCTTCCTCTAGCAGCATGCCGCTTTCTGCTCTTAGAATCATTTTGGACTTCTTGGAATTAAGGAAAATCCTTCATTCAAAGAATTTCTTATCTAAGATTGGCAGGAGATTCGCCAAGTCTCATGAAGTCCAAAAATCTTATCTTCCTCTCTTCTTTTTTGGATTACTTTGAGGTCAATAGAGTCTGGTCGAAGGGCCATTAGCTTATTCCAAATGTCGGTGTATTCTCCAAAATATTGAGGAAATGTTTTGCCTTCCCTCCGAATGGTTGCAATCTATTTTTTCAGCTCAAAACCTCTTTCAAGGTTAGACTGCAGGCCATAGAGAGAAAACATGGCATCTCAGAGAGTTTTGGCATTCGGAGCAGAAATAACCATTGATTTATGTGTTTCGTCAAGAGAATTGAGCAGCAAGATGAAGACATGATCATCCCTCTTCTTTCATTCTCTGAATGAAGGATTGGATTCATCAAGTGGCTCATTGAAAATATGTTCCTCCAAGTTCTGAAGGTTGAGACCCATTTTCATCACATTTGCCCATTGATAATAGTTTGCTCCCTTCTATTAGTTAGAAGAGATATTTTGGATTGGGGTAAAATTGATGGAAGGTGGAGGATCTCCTAACCTAGAAGAGGAAGGGATAGAGGGCTGCTCTAATACCAAGTAAGTTTTTAAAATAAAGAAATTGAAATTGTGCGGTAGAAATTCAAGTATATTGCTCAATGAAAATGATTTTTTATTACAAGATTGAATGCTCCATCATGAGAGAAGAAGATACGACATGTTCCATATTTATAGAGGAGTAAATGAGCAATTAATATATAAAAAAGAAAGGGGGAGAGGACTGTTCCCAACAGCTAGAAATTCTAGCCGTTGGGAATCTACCAATGGTTAGAATGTCTAGCTGTCGGGAGAACTTTTGATTCCCCCTGCATTGGACTCTTGTGCAGCCATTTTGGGCTTGGATTGGGCAGCATTTTGATGCCCAAAATTGGGCCTTGTTCTGGTCCAAGCATTGGGCTGAAATTATGGACTGTTTCTGTTTAGAATTCTGCCTTACTTTCTGCGCATTTTCTGAAAATCTTCAATGCGGTTCGCTGTTTGAGTTGCCTTGCTGTATGCTTTTGACTAATTTAATGATAGACTCTGGGACTAGGTAGGATAACTTGTCATGTGAGGATGATAGATGAACTAAGTCTTGATTGTTCAATCATCATCAAAATATACAAATATAAAATAGCATTACTAAACTCAAGGGAGAAATTAAAAATTTGTAAGGTACTATCAATCCATCTGAATTTTTTCTTTGCAATCAGGTCAACTTGAATTGTCTAAGAGACTCAAACATTAGAGAACTGGGGCAATTAGAGCTATGATCTAAGAAGTTGGGATACCTAAATGCAAATTCACATTTCATCAAGTCCACCAGCTACCTGGAGGGGGAAAATCATCCACATCGGCAGTGTATCCATGTTCTGCTTTGTAACAAAGTACAAAATTTCAGGAGTACATTTACTAGGTGGTATATATCCTCAGATTCAATTATGTTCTTATAAAATTTTTGTCTTCTTTCTTCATCTTCTTCCCACCAGGCACGCATAGTGGAGCAATCATGATGGCATGACGGTGCACAAACCTGAAATCAATTAAACAACCCACCAAATTCATTCACACTTGGAGAAAAATAGGTCCTTAAAATGTAGTCATGGAGTTTATGTTGTTTTGGGGTGTCCACGTGGGGCATTTATCATTGGATAAAAAGGTTAAAAGTTTGAATTTAAAAATTAATGGGATAATGGGTAGTTAATTCCCATTATCCCACTTACCCAACTCCCAATTATTGCTCAATATTCAGACCACGTGAATGTAGGCTTCTTTTTCTTCCATAGTTGTTTTTTTGAGAGAAAAACAGCAAGTACATTTTTTGAAAAAGAACTAAAAGTGTGCACAATTTTTCTTCGAAAAAAAAACACACTGTTTTGAGGGTTAAAGAAAATTTCTAGTAAAAAATTTTCGCATCACTTTCAACACCGGATTAAGGGTTGAGATGTGATTTTGCGGTGATAGTCCGTGTAACTTGATTATCATCCCGACTGCAAGACGTTCGAAGAAAGTATCACGGTTCCCAAAACTATTGCGTTTAATCATCGAGATACACCCCATATTTTTTGTCGTTTTTATTATTCTGAAAAATTCCACTGTACTTCCGCTGCGTGTATATGTATTAAATAAATTCTAACATTGGTATCAGAGCAAATGTTGGTATTATTAAAATAATTTTCGGAATGTTTTGGTATAAAAATTTGGGATTCAAATCACGGATGAGTTTCGTGAATCCGATTATACCATGATATTACCCATATTACGTAGATCACAGAAATATTTATTTTTGTAATTTTTGGAGCATGTTTTGACCATTAAAATAGAAGCCAAAATTTTCAACCCTAATGACGCTCGAAACTAAAAACCTAGATTGTCCATATAGGGGGATGGTTGATCTATAAAAATGGCATAATTGTATTCCACATGTGCTGATCTACATTTTGGCATGAATATTGTGACTTGCCATTGCCGGAAACTAGGTTTTCCGACGAGACCACGGAGGGCCAAAAAATTTTGGATATTTATTTCGCCGAGTTTAGGATGCAAATAACCCAAAAATCGAGTTTAGAATATTTTTGGGAAGTCCAAAATTCTTTCCCAGTTGGAATCGCCGTGAAAAACAATCCGGAAAAGGGTTTTTCAAAAATCGGGTCGGAAAACCCAGTTGCAGGGCCATCAAGTGAGGAAGAAAGACCCAAACTCGCGAGCTCATGCAAGCCACGTGCATAGAGGCGCGTCCAGCAGCAACCGGTAGGCGCGTGCACCTCACGCGCGAGCAAGGAGCGCGAGGCAGTCAGGGAACCTGTCGGGTCGGAGCCTGACCCACTCTGACCCATGAACTGACACATGTCGGGGTCAGACCTGACCCGTTGACTACAAGTCGGGTCAACCCTAACCCCCGTTGACCGACCTGATTACAGACCTGTTTGACCCGGCTCCGCGCGTGTATACACATGAGAGGCGCGCCGCGAGGAGGCACGCATGAGCCAAGCCGCGCCAGGCCCATGGCAACGCTTGTGAGGTGCACCGTGCATCTGGCACATGAGCCAAGCTCCTACTGGCACATGAAGGGGTGTGGCAGGTCCGACAGATGCACTGCCAGCATGTGGCGGTGCGTGGGGACCCCGGTAACGCGTTAGGTCGTCCGAAATTGAATTTTTTTTTCAATTTTTTAAGGGTCATATATCTATTTTTGTGACTATTTGTGAGATTTTGTACGCTGACTCCAAATCCGGACGGTGAGATGAAATCCCGGGTTGTGGTGTATGGTGTCCATTGATCCATACGCTTGCTTTGGGGTCAATACTCGAATTATTTTGGATTTGATGATTCATAAGATGGACGAAAATTGTGTGATAATAAGTATTATTAGTCACTAACATCTTTTTTCTGTGTGACAGAGACAAATTGCTGCGACAAAGAGTATCATACTTGATCTTGTGAAGGGAGACAAGCTGAACGGTGACGACTATGAGATTTGGCACCGAAAGGTTTAGTTTATCTTTGAGGAACAGGACCTAGCGAAGGTTCTAAAGCGCGAGATATCAGACCCCGGGAAGGATACTACGATTCAGGCTAGACGGGATGAAGAGGCATATCGTGCATAGAAAAAGAAGTATGGTCAAGTTAGGGCAATCCTCCTAAATAGCATGCACGACGATGTGATCCTAGTGTATGAGCAATATTCTACTGCGAAGTTGGTTTGGGTTGCTCTAAAAGAGCATTTCAGCTCCCGGTCAGCTCCTAAGCTAAGGATACTGACCTATAAGAAGAAGTCTGATCATACTATGAAACAGCATTTGATGCATATGTTTAGTATGATCGCTTCTCTAAATAACACGGGGGAGCCGAGTCTGATGAGTTTCGGAACTGGGTGTAATCCAGTCTTTACCTAACTCCTAGGATGTGTTTAAGCTCAGGTGGTGCAAATTTAACCGAAAAGCCAAAAGCCAAAACAAGAAAAAGCCATAAGGAAAGACAGACAACAAAGAGCAGAAGCACGGGAAGAAGGAAATCGATAAGAGCAAAGTAAAGTGCTACGTTTGTGATAAATTTGGCATTTCGCTTGCAAGTGTGGCGAGCAGAAGGTAAGTCCTTCTTCCTTACATAGTTTGAGTTATATTTCATTCATTGTGATACTCACTGACTCCTCCCCTTTGTGGATTGTAAACTCAGAAGCTACCGACTATGTAGCTCACGACAGGAGTGCATATGTGGAGTTCCGTCGATTGAGTCCCCATGATAGGGGGCTATATGTGGGGAATGGAGCATTTGTGGCCATAAGGAGGATTGGTACATGCAAACTAATGTTGCGATGTAATCAAGTCCTATATTTACATGATTGTTGTATGCTCTCGAGATTCGACATAATCTCATATCTATTCTTTGTTTGGATAGCTTAGGATATTCTGTTGTTTTTAGAAACTCGAGTGTTTCTATTTTGTACGATGATACTCTTTTATGTACTAGTTTAGTCCATAATAGACTTTATGCATTGGACATGATTTCCTATTATAATAATTCTGATTTATCTTCTATTGTCTATATATCTGATAGCGTGTCTATTTATTTGATAGCGTAGTTGATGATGTTTCTGTTGGCATAGTAAACTTGGCCACATAGGGCAAGAGAGAATGAATCGGTTGATAGCGAGTGGCCTGTTGGGCCCACTAACATCGGTCGAGTTGCCCCTATGTGAGTTTTGCTTAACCAGTAAAGCGACGAGGAAACCATTTGGAAATGTAATGAGAGTTGGGACTCCGTTGTAGCTGATCCACTCCGATATTTATGGACCTATAAATGTGAGAGCCCAAAATAGAGACACGTACTTCATTACGTTCATAGACAATTACACACATTTCAGTTACGTCGATCTGATCTCGCACAAGTGTGTAGAATTAGATTGCTTGAGGAGGTTTATCAGCAATGTGGAAAATCAGTTAGACTTGAGAGTCAAGACTCTCCGAACCGATCAAGCATGCGAGTATTTGTCTGAGGAGTTTAAAGAGCTCTGTTTCGAGAAGGGCATTACGAGACAGTTGACTATTTCTGCTACCTCCAGCAGAACGGGATAGTCGAGAGAAGGAACAGGACTCTGTTGGAGATTGTGAGAACGACAATGGTGCAGACTAATTTGACTATCTCTCATTGGGGAGATACACTGTTGATTGCTGCTTATATTCTTAACCGTATTCCAACTAAATCCGTAGTCAGTATCCCATACGAGTTTTGGACAGGGCAGCCTGATCTTAGTCATTTGAGGCCATAGGGTTGTGTCACATACGTTCACGATTTCTCGTGCCCATACGGTAAGTTAGGCTCACGAGAAAAGAAATGTATCTTTATAAGATACTCTAAACATTCCAAGGAACATATGTTCTTGGGTAAACATACGGACGACACAGTTTCTGAGATCGAATCTCGTAATACTATGTTCCTAGAAAATGATTTCCCTAAAAGAAGTGAAATCAATTAGGATTTCATATTTTATGTGATGGGTGAGCCTAACGGCCCAATTGAGCCCAGCGGTAAGACTCAAGAATTTGTTATGGATCTTGGCCCTAGTGGGAATAGTCAGGGAGATATACCCCGACGTCATTTTCCGATTGAGGATGGGGTCCTCATCGTTACTCCCGAGGACGATAAGGAGTCTCGAACTTTTCAGGAGGCTCTCAAGAGTCGTATGAATGATAAATGGTTAAAGGCCATGCATGAGGAGACAAAATCAATGAGAGTCAACCAGGTCTGAGAACTAATTGACCTACATGAGGGTAGAAAAACCATTGGAAACAAGTGGATTCTCAAAATCAAAAGAAAGGTCGACGGATCGATAGAGAGATACAAATCCCGTCTAGTAGCCAAGGGTTACACATAGATAAAGGGAATTTACTACAAGGAGACTTTCTCCCATGTAATCAAGTTTACATCGATCCATCTACTCTTGGCGATTGTCACAAGCATGAATTTAGAGTTATATTAGATGGATGTAAAGACCGCTTTCCTTAACGGAAACTTGGATGAGGAGATCTATATGGAGCCGTTCTAGTAAGTCATGAGGATAAAGTTTGTCGATTTCGGAAATCGATATATGGTCTAAAGCAGTTACCCCGGCGATGGTACCTGAGATTTCACGAGAATGTAATATCTTACGATTTGACATGAAAGATATGGGTGAAACTGAATTCATACTTGGAGTTAAGATCCAGAGAAATCGCTCGAGACGAGTGTTATCTCTTTCACAAGAGACCTACATTAAGAAGATTCTCGACCGCTCTGGGATGAGTAATTGTAATACCATAAATACTCAATCGTCAACTGTGATGGCCTAAATTTTGAGATGTACCCGAAAACTCAGGAAGAAATAAGGAAAATGAGGAAAATCCCTTATTCCAGTACAGTAGGAAGTCTGATGTACCCGATGTTGTGTATACGACCAAACACATGTTACGTAGTTGGTCTGGTGAGTAGATATCAATCAAATCCTAGAATGAGTCACTGGAGAGTAGTGAAAAGGATTTTTCGATATCTCAAGAGAACTGCGAGCTACTCCTCATGTTATGGGAGAGGTGATTTGCGTCTTATGGGATATTCAGATACCGATTGGGGCGGTAATCTAGATAAGCGCAAATCGACATCAGATTTTGCCTTCTTGCTCAATGGTGGTGCCATTTCTTAGAACAGCAAGAAGCAGACCTTTGTAGCTTTATCTACGATGGAGGCTGAGTTCGTGGCTTGCTTAGTCATAGTTCAGGAAAGTGTTTAGTTCCAGAGACTATTTGATAACTTAGAGATTGTGACAGATAGTGAGAGACCAGTGATAATTTACTATGATAATCAGGCTGCTATAGCCTACACCCGAGACCCTAAGTATCATAGTAGAACTAAACACATCAACACCAGATATAATTTTGTTAGATATATCATCGAGAAGGGTAAAGTGACCATCAAGTACATCTCGACACATTGTATGGTGGCTGACCCCTTCACCAAACCCATCACTAGAGACTTATTTGTATCACATAGAGAGTCATAAGCTTTGAGAATATTTTGACATTTCTCATTTTGTACTGAATTGACGATGTGATGCTTATTACATATATATGTGATTTTATACATTATTCAGTCACATTTACGTTATTGTTTTATTTCTTAAGTAATGCACATGTTTTTAGATCATATATGCTTTAATGTGATAAAAGATATGTCAAGCAGACAATGTCGACTCTCTCACATAAGTGATCACCTCCAGCTCGAGTGAGTGAAGATGAGACGGTTTCTAGTTGTAAGAGGCACGAGAGTGGCCCTACTAGAATATAAGTTGCCTTGATATGTGTTCAGGATGAGGTCATCTGGGATATAACCGACATAAAAATACCCACATCCATATTGCCTATGAGTAGCCAGATTTAAGATCTCGGGCATCACCTGTGATAGTGATATTGTCTCTGAGACACTTTCTCTGAAATCTCTGGGTAGAGTCTTATGTGTAAACTGAGTCCCGTATCTGCACAGTGTTAGAGAACTCTGACGTATGCCCTTCTGAGGAATGAAGGATTGATACTGTGGTATGCGTTTCATACTACATGTGATAGACGACTAGGGATAGTTGGAGCTATCATATGAGACGATAATCTAATCATGATCCCTGCTCTAATTGTATGAGACCCGAGATCCATTGGGTGGGATCTCTGGTACCCTTATTTACTTTCGGCTGTTTTTAGAAGCTCAATTCAGTGTTTACTACTTTAGTCTGTTTACCTATAATTCGAAAGATAAATTGAGGTCTAAGGGGCAGGTATAGGAAAGCAGCTGAGTTGAGGCCAATGAATTTGAGTTTGGGAAAGAAAAATTAATCTACATTGTATCGTTGTGTTGTATTCACTGACCTGTTTGTTAAGTTTATCCACGTTGCGTTACGAGCGTAATAGTGAATACACAGACGAGCACATATTGGGGATCACTTTCGATAAAGAAAGTGGTTCGATGAATGTAATTGCATTGAGTCTGGGGGTATAGCAAGTTCTTTTTTATACTAATGATGACTATTTGATCATCCTAACTAATGTATCGAGAAGTTTTTGCTTACAGGTGTACTCGCCAGTGGCACAATGTTTAATCCTGTATGAAATTTGTGTTCTCAATCACCAAAAAAAGGCATAATTCTTAATGTTTGCACTAGGATCCCAATTATTGGATAACTATATTAGTAGCTATTTACGTATTCTTGATCTTCTAAGATTATATCAACAAATATTAAAAATTTAATTCACCTAATTCTTGTTTTGCAAATTGTTGCCCTATCTTTATTTGCATTTTCTTTCCTCTATAATCATGACTTCAGTCAGGGGAATATAACGCTACACAAGTCAACCTTCAAAGGAAAGTTGACAGCATTAAGTAAAGCATGCGCCTACACAGCCGTTCACTATTTTGCGCTACTTATAAATAGAAACATAACAAAAAAGATATCTTTTATAATCGTTAATTGAGATAGCCAAGCCATAACAAATAGTCAATAAGCCAGTAATAAACAACATCAATAAATCATATGCTACATGTTGGAATTTGAAAGAAAGAACACTAATAATGCTTGAAAATAACTTCAGAACTTTATTGAATTAAAAGAGCAAATAACATAGTTTTGAACTTTTGTTCATGAATTACAAAGGCATAGCTCTTGACTATTTATAAAGCAAGAAAAGAGAGAATAAGAAGGAGAGAAGTGGCCCTCCAAAGGCTAGTTTACTAGCCGTTGGGGAGGGCTGGGCCCTCCCTTCATGGGCCACAAAGGGCCCCCTTTTGGGCCCTGGTTGGGCAGCTTAATGCTGCCCAATCAGGCCACCTTTTTGGGCCGAGCAGGCCTTTCTTTCGGGCCAATGGATGGGCCAAGTTCTGTTGGAATTTGGGGAAGAGTGTTTGTGAGCCAAGTGAGTTGTATGATACTTATTTTCAACACTCTCTCTCAAGTTGGGTGCGTAGATGTCAATAGTACAAAACTTGCTCATTATTTCTTGTAGGTGTGTAGTGGTTCCTCCTTTGGTGAAGATGTCTGCAAGTTGCTATCCTCCATTGATACGAGAAGTTGAAATTAGTTTATCTTCCACTTTTTGGCATATAAAATGACAATTCACCTCTATGTGTTTTGTTTGTTTATGAAAAATGTGGGATTTGATGCAATATAAATGGCGGATTGATTATCGCAGTGAAGTTTATTCGGTGTAGGCACTTTAAACCCTAGCTCCTTAACTAGAGACTTCAACCATACAATCTCACTAGCAGCCGCTGCCACAGCCTTATACTCTATTTCAGCACTTGATCAAGATAGCACATGTTGCCTTTTGCTTTTCCAAGCAACCAAGTTTCTTTCTATGAACATGCAATATCCTAAAGTAGACCTTCTGTCCAAGGTATCTCCCGCCTATTCTGCATTGCAATAACCTTCAATTTCTAAGTTCCCATTCTTCTTCATCCATACTCCTCCTAGCCCGAGAGATCTTTTAAGGTAGTGAAGCATTCGTTCTACCGCTCTCCCGCACTTTTTTTTTGGTCCATGCATATGTTGGCTAATTCTACTCACAGCATAAGAGATATCTGGCCTGCTTATGATGAGATAGATTAATCTCCCTACAAGCTTTTGATATCTTTCAATGTCTTCGTAAGGCTCATTATCATCAACTAGTGGTCCGGATGTTGAACTGGGGCTACATGTCGGTTTTGCTCTTAACTTCCCTGTTTTCTGCAAAAGATCGAGAACATATTTTCTTTGGGAGAGAACAAATCCTTTGTGACAATAAGCTAATTCTATTTCTAGAAAATACTTTAATTTCCCTAAATCTTTGATTTCAAATCTAGAATTTAGAAAATTTCTAACTAAATCTTTGTTGCGAGTCATTATCAGTAATAATGATATCATCTACATATACTAGGGCAATCACTATTTTATCATGATTCTTCCCAACAAATAAAGATGAATCAATATTGCATTTCATGAATACACTACTAAGGAATGCATGTTTTAATTTAGCATATCATGCCCTTGGCGATTGCTTTAACCCATAGATAGCCTTGTGAAGCTTGCAAACATCACCCTCTTGTTGCTGATATCCTAGCGAGACTTGCATATATACTTCTTCTTCTAGGTCTCCTTGAATGAACGTGTTTGCCACATCTATTTGATACATGTTCCACCCATGATTCACAACAAGTGACATTAGTACCCTAATTGTATTCATTTTGGCAACGGGAGCATATGTTTCCTTATAATCTATTCCGTAAGCTTGTGTGTACCCCTTAGCCACGAGCCTTGCTTTAAATCATTCAATCAATCCATCACTTTTGTGTTTGATCTTAAACACCCATTTGCAACTCACTGCCCTCTTATTTCTAGGATGTTTAGTAACTTCCCAAGTTCCATTCTTGGAGAGAGCTTCTAACTCTTCTTCCATTGCCTTTCTCCATCTAGGTCCTTCTTTGCCTCATTAAAGGTTCTAGGCTCCTATTTTTTGTCTATACCACTCAAGAATACTTGGTTATCCAAAGAAACATTAGAGGTAGTATAAAAATCAAAAATAGAGTGAGAAGTTACCTCCGAGTTATAATAGACTCTTCAGTTAATGCATGCTGATGGAGGGAGTCTAAGTCTAGTTGATCTTCTAAGTTGAACACACCTTTTTTATTCCTTACTGAGCCCATCCATGAACTTCAATTTTTGATTGATTGCTTTCCTCTAACCTTTGAGAAGTTACAGCTCTTTGAATCATAAATCGAGTCTCTTGGTATGATGGAAATTCTTTCGTTCAAAGAATTTCCTGTCGGAGTTGCACAAATGACTCATTAAGTGATGAAAGCAAGGAAAACACCCTGTCTTCATCTTGTCTTTTTTGCAGCACTTTCATGCTGCTTGTGAGAGATCTCAATGTGTTGAGCTCATTCCACAAATCCTCATGTTCTCCAAACAATTGTGTAATTGATTTGACCTCCATTTGGATGGTCGCGATCCTTCTTTATATTTCAAATATTCTACTCAAGTTGGATTCTTGACCATTGTTGAAAAGAGGAATTAATAAACTTATCATCACATTTCTAGAAGGCCTTCACAAGAGTCCAGCAAGTTCTTATCCTTTGAAACAAAATAAATTCTTTATGAGTTTTTGTCTCAAAGATGAAGCCTTTAGTTGGCATAGTCCGTGGAATTTGGGCTGGGCCCGAAAAGGGCCCTTTTTTGGCCCACAAAGGGGGCCCAATTGGGCCTCTAGCCATTGGAGACAGACTCCAACAGCTAGTAGAGAGGGGTCTTAACCCCTCTCTTGTTCTCTCATTTGCTCTCTAAATTCTCTCCATCTTTTTCTTCTATAAATAGGCTTCTATGTATTCAAGCAAAGGCATGTACAAAGTTCAAAACTATGAATGTTATTTGCTTTCATTATCAATAAACTTCAGAATTTCATTTCAAAATTCTCTTGTGTTCTTACTTTGATCTTTCAACAATCATATAACCCATACATTTGCTCCCATAAGGATTTGGAACTTGGACAGCACATCACCATGTTTTTGTGTGCTTGATCCATGGAGCTTGTTAGCAACAGGAACACTTGATCATCCAGCTCCTTCCATTCATCAAATCATGGGTCTAGCCGATCCATAGGATCTTTTGTAATAAAAGAGAGAAGTTTTGCTCCATTGAGGGATCTTCTGATATGACCAGCCCATTGGAAGTAATTGGTTGAGTTTAGAGTAATTTGGGAGAAAAGTTGGATTTGAAAGGAGGTGAGTTGAGGAAGAGAATTTCCCAACCCCGAAGTCGACATTTGCTCTTATTAATGTGGTAGAATGGTAGAAAGGAAGAGAGATTGTCTTCCTCTTGATTTTACAATGAGAGAAATGACTCTATTTATAGACAAAGGGAGAAAAGTAGCCAATAGAAACAATAATCCCATTGGACTCAAACCCTAAGGAATTCCAACAGCCATTTTTTTGTACTGTTGGAATATAGACTGCCCAAACTACCCCTAGCTGTTTGGGTTCACTTCTTAGACTTTCCTCCATACTTTTGGGCTTCCTTGGCCCTATTTTTGAATGTATTTTAAGTCCCAATAATTATGGCATTGTTCTACTTTCAAGTTTGAATGCCTTGAGACGGATCTTCCCCTTTTTTAACAACTAGGAGGCTCCACCAGTTTGCTCCTTCGAGAGGTAACAATCAAAGCTCTCTTTCTCATTTAAATTCTGAAAACTTTCTTATTGATTCTGCAATGGATTATCATATGGCTAGAAATAAAATGAAAATTAAAAGATTTAAAAACCTTCCCAACCATAAGATAGTCCGAGTTACAAATGGGCAAGATTTGGAAGTCAAGCAAATAGGGGAAATCAAACTCTTTTGGAAAACCTACAAATGCTTTATATGTCTCCGAGCTTACTTCAGATCTTTTGTCCGTTAGCAAAGTCACCAAGGATAAGAGTGTAGAGTTGTTTTTGACCCAAACTTCCTCTTTTTTCAGGACCTCAAGTCGAATCAATTGATTGGTTAGGGTTTTGAAGAGGGGCCTTATATTTTTTGGATCAAAATCAACATGCATTTGCAGCTCATATCAAAGAAGATGCTGCTCTTTGGCAGAAGCGATTTGGGCATCCTAGTGATCAAGTTTTAAAGTATCGATTTCCAAACTTGAATATTGAGAATAGATATTGTAAAGTTTGTATTTTGGGTAAAGAAACCCAAACAATGTATCTAAATTCTAAAACTATTTATAAAAATGCTTTCGATTTAGTACACTTGGATATGTGGACTTCTCCTACCTTAAACCTGAGTTGATTAAGAAATGAGAGTAAGAGAGGAGGGAACAAAATGCACAAGCAGTTGCAAGCAATGCCAATTTGAAACCACAAAAATCAGGAAAATCCTCCGTAGGTATTTGCTCTAACTCATCTGTTAATTGTTCAAAATGGTTAATAGATTCAGGTTGTGATCACCATATAGTCAAAGATAAACAAAAATTTCAGAATTTTAAACCTCTCCAAGACCCTAAAATAGTTGAAGTTACAAATGGACATAATTTCAAAATTAAGCACATTGTGTTGAAATGAAATATAATTAGGTTCCTTACTCTCCCTAAAGAATCCCTAAAAAGAAGTCATAAAATGAGCTTCGAAATGGGCCCAGCCTGGGCAGCAAATGGGGGACAAAGGGTCCCCCATTGGCTAGTAAGGAGAGGGCTAAAGCCCTCTCCTCCCTCTCATTTTCTCTAAGTTCTCTTTTCCTCTTCTTTCTCTATAAATAGAGGATGTACTCCCTTTTGTAAAGCATGAAAAATATGCTTCAACTACTTGTGTACTTTCTTTGTGATATCAATTAAATTTTTGAAGTATTCATTCATAGTTTGTTGCTTGCTTCTTTAAAACTTCAACATGGTATTAGAGCAGGCTTCAATACCTTCTTCATCCAGTCTTGGTGATCCACCACCTCAAATTAGCACTTCAATGTTCATTTCCATTCTCCTAGATTCATCAAACTGTAATACATGGCAAGACACCATCAAATGGTCTTTGAATTTCTTCAACCTCGAAAATCATATATTCGAAGACCATCTTGATGATGCTGATCCTTTATTCAGAGCATGGAAAAAGAAAGATGATCAAGTGGTGGTGCTTCTACGAATGTCTCTTGACAAAACCTACAAAGCAATGGTCACTTTATTCCAAATACAAAGTCCTTGTGGGACCAAATGCATACTCTTTATGCTCAAGAGACCAATACCGGCAGAATATTCGAGTTGAAGAAGAAAATCTTCAACATTGAAAAAGGAGGAAGACCCTACCCGAATATTTTGGGGAATATAAGGATCTTTGGAATAAGCTTAATGTTTTGAGGCCCCCAACCTCAAATCTCAAAACACTCCTTCAAAGAAATGATGAAGACATGACTTTTGGTCTTCTTATGGGTCTTGGAGATGAATATGCTTCTATTCGTCAAAAGATTCTTAGAATGAAGATATTTCCTTCATTCCAAGAAGTCCAATTTATGGTTCAAAGAGTCAAAACAAGTATGAGGCTTGAGGAATCAACCAATCTCAAAACTGAAGCTCAAGCATTCAAATCTGTCCAAGAGGAGCATCCGGCCTACAAAGCTCAAAATTTTGCTAAAAAAGACATATGTTCTCATTGCAAGAAACCAGGCCATAAAAGAGAGAAGTGTTGGTTTCTCCATCCTCACTTGCGGCCAAAGAACAATAGGAAGGATCATGAACAACCAGCAAGCGCACAACATGTCTCTCAAGTGGCCGCTCTTGAATCCAAAATGGAAGAAATGCAAAAAAAAAAAAGATGAGGAAAATTGTTGGTCAAATTGGTCTACATTCTGGTAACCTTCTAAACTCATCTCATTCTAATTCATGGCTCATCGATTCTGGTTGTGACAATTATATGGCCAAAGATAGAAGCAAAATTAAGAGACTTATTTCTCTCTCTGATCATAGGATTGTCAAAGTGGCTAATGGTGAAAAATTAAAGGTTGATCATTTAGGCGAAGTTGAATTACTTGGCATAAAAACTAAAGCTTTATATGTGCCTAAATTCAATTCTAACCTTCTGTCCATTGGAAAAATAACTAAAGAACAAAATTGCAAAGTCACTTTTGATCCTAATGAAGTTATATTTTAGAACCTCAAAACGAATCACTTGATTGGCAAGGGGTCTAGAAGGTACAATCTATACTACTTGGATCAAAAAAATCAAGCTTTTGCTGTCCAAAATCAAATGCACTCATTATGGCATGCTCGTCTAGGGCATCTTGGGAACTTAGCTTTGAAACGTCTATTT
Source organism: Dillenia suffruticosa (assembly GCA_033439265.1). NCBI lineage: Eukaryota > Viridiplantae > Streptophyta > Magnoliopsida > Dilleniales > Dilleniaceae > Dillenia > Dillenia suffruticosa. Next base: position 5,602,820 of record JAVTVX010000026.1, on the reverse strand, counting down.
CCAAAACTGCAAGTAGAAGATAGGCATTGCAGAGCTTGTGTTCTTGGAAAGCAAACTAGGATGTTCTATTCCATTTCAAATACAATATATGAGAATGCTTTTGAACTTGTGCATTCTGATATTTGGACTTCCCCCATAGTATCCCATAATGGATTTAGATACTTTGTGACCTTCATTGATCACAAAACTAGATATACTTGGGGTATACCTATTGGTAACTAAATCTGAGGTTTTTGAAGCCCTTAAGAGTTATTATAGATATGTGACCAAACATTTAATGCCAACATTCAAATCATTAGGTCTGATCATGGGGGTGAGTACTTTAGTCATGCTTTCAAAAATTTCCTAGAAGAAAAAGTGATCATTCATCAAAAGTCATGTGTTTTTACTCCGCAACAAAATGGAGTTGTTGAAAGGAAAAATAACCATTTACTAGAAACTGCTAGGGTTATAATGTTCCACTCTAATGTGCCTAAAAGGTTTTGGAGTGAGGCAATAAAAACTTCTGCCCATCGCATTAATCTTATGCCTACTCAAGTTCTAGGAGGTAAATCCCCATTAGAATTACTCTTAGGAAGAAAACCCAAAATCTCTCATCTTAGAGTTTTTGGATGCATATGATATGTTCATGTACCTAAATATTTCATAAACAAGTTAGAGGAAAGGGGGAGAAAATGTGTGTTCTTAGGATACTTAACATTTTAAAAAGGGTATAAATATTACGATCCACTAACCAAAAAAATATATACATCCAAGGATGTAAGATTTGTAGAAAGAGAACCTTATTTTGCAGGTGAAGAAGATCAAGATCAAGCTGGAAAAGGAGAAGCTCTAGATTTATGGAACATTACTCTTCCAACTATCAATAATCCCTCTCATCCGAACATTGAAGAACCAATTCCGAATGTTCATGAAGATCCGGCTCAAGAAGACTCGTCACCATCTCATTCTGATCATGAAACCTTTCAAGAGCAAGGGGGAGATGATTCGGACCAATAGCTGGCCATAGAACAAAAGGAACAAATCGTAAATGAACCACATCCTCCTCTTCGTAGATTAACAAGACTTAGACTTCCTCCCTCTGAATGGATCAACAAAAGAGTTTTTTATAACTCTAAAGTAACTTCTTATCCCATTTCCAAATATTATTCAATTGCTAACACATCTTGCAGCCATCAAAGATTCATTCGGAACATAGATCTACATGAAGAACCAAAAATCTTTGAAGAAGCAAAGAACCATCCTCAATGGGTGCATGCCATGAAGGATGAATTAGAAGCAATAGCCAAGAATGGAACATGGGAAATAACATCTCTCCCAAAACGAAAGAAAGCCGTAGGGTGCAAATGGGTCTACAAAATCAAGTACAAGAGCGATGGAAGTCTTGATAAATATAAGGCAAGATTAATTGCCAAAGGTTTCACTCAAGCTTATGGGGTAGACTATAAGGAAACATTTGCACCCGTAGCAAAGATGAATACTATGTTGAAATATCAAAGTCTAAAGACAAAGAAAGTATGAAATAAATTTCGAATTTATTGAAAAACAATTAGAGAACACATTGGTAATTGAGAGCATTGAATCATAGTTTTAGGAGATACAATGAGGCTCTATTTATAGAGAAAAGGAAAAAATATACAGTAAATAGTGATTCAAAAGCAATATTCCCGTTAGAACTCAAACATCAAGAAATTCCAACAGCTAGTTTTTTAACTGTTGAAATATATACTACCCAAACTATCCCTAGCTATTTGGGTTTGCTTCCTAGACTTTTCTCCAAACTTTTGGGTTTCCTTGAGCCTATTTTTGAATATATTTTGGGTTGGTTTAGACTACCCAAATGGGTCATGCTTGCTAGATAATGCAGGCTAATTTTTGGGCTTCTAAGTAGATGCACTTGGTTGGTGATGAAGATGGGTTGAGTTATCCTTCTTTTCAACAATCCCCCTCAAGTTGGGTGCATAGATATCGATAGTGCCCAACTTGTTCATGATTTCTTGAAGCTGTATTGCAGTTCCCCCTTTTGTGAAGATATCAGCTAGTTGCTCTTTTCCTTTGATGCAGGGAGTGGCTATAAGCTTTTCTTCCACCTTTTGTCGAATGAAATGACAATCAACTTCTATGTGTTTAGTCCTATCATGGAAGACCGGATTGGATGCAATATGAATCGCCGATTGATTGTCACAATGCAAGTTGATTGGTGTAGAAACATTGAACCCTAATTCCTCTACTAGAGCCTTCAACAATACAATCTCACCGGATGCTGACGCCATTGCCCTATACTCAACCTCTGCACTCGATCTTGACACCACATGCTGTTTTTTGCTCTTCCATGCTATCAAGTTGCCTCCTACGAACATGTAGTACCCGGTGGTAGATCTTCTATCCTTTGAATCGCTCGCCCAATTTGCATCGCAAAAGCCTTCAATTTGGGAGCTTCCATTGTTCTTCATCCAAATACCTAGTCCGGGTGATTTCTTGATGTAGTGAAGGATGCGCTCAACTGCACTCCAATGATCCTTCTTTAGAGAATGCATATGTTGACTAATTTAGCTCACAGCAAAGGCTATGTCTGGCCTAGTGATGGTGAGGTAGATCTGTAGTCTTATAAGTCTCTGATATCTCTCTATGTCCTCAAATGGCTCCTCATCATCTACTAGAGGTCCAGTGGTAACAATAGGGCTACAAGCTGGCTTTCCTCCTAGCTTTCCTGTTTCCTACAAAAGATTAAGAGCATATTTCCTTTGAGATAGAATTAACTCATTATTACAATAGGCTAACTCAAGAAATTTCTAACTATATCTATTAAATGCATGTCATTTCCTGTATTGATGATATCATCTACGTAAACTAAGGCTATCACTATTTTATCATTGTTTTTTTTAATGAAAACAGATGAGTCGTTATGGCATTTAACAAATCCACTACTAAGGAAAGCATGGCTTAATTTTGCATACCATGCCCTTGGGGATTGCTTCAGCCCATAGATAGCCTTGCGTAGTTTGCACACGTTTCTTCCTTGTTGTTGGAACCCTTGAGGAAGTTGCATGTACACTTCTTCTTCGAGATCTCCTTGAAGGAACGCGTTTGCTACATCCATTTGAAACATGCTCCGTCCATGGTTCACCGCAAGAGACATCAAGACCCTAATTGTGTTCATTTTGGCAACGGGTGCGTATGTCTCTTTGTAATCTATCCCATATGCTTGAGTGAATCCTTTAGCCACAAGTCTTGCCTTAAACCTTTCAATTGATCCATCACTTTTATATTTGATTTTGTATACCCATTTGCATCCGACGGCCCGCTTGCCCTTTGGAAGAGAGGTGACTTCCCATGTACCGTTCTTAGTCAATGCATCTAGCTCTTCCTTCATTGCCTTTCTCCACCTTGGGTCCTTGGATGCTTCATCATATGTCCTAGGCTCCTGTTCTTTATCTATGCCACTCAAAAAATTTTGATGGCTCAAAGAAACATGTGAGATGGTATAATAATTAGAAATCGGATGTGATGTTACCTTCGAGTTATAGTAAACTCTACGGTTAATCCATTCCGAACGGAGAACCCTAAGCCTCGTGGATCGCCTAAGGTGAGGAGGTGGTGCATCCAAATCTCCCTCTACATGCTCAGATTCTTCCTCTTCGGTTTCTTGATCTCCCCCTGAAGTGTGGGCTGCCTCCTCTTCTATGGAGTTTGATCCTTCTTCTTCATTATTTTGAAATTGCTCATTAATCTCTTGGGAGGTTCCTTCTGTAATTGGTGGAGATGATTGATTCGGGAGAAGTAAGAAATTCCACGTGCTTGGAGTGCTCTCTTCTTTGGATGATTGATGTTCTTCATTATCTACAAAAAATGTTTCATTCTCCACAAATATCACATCCTTAGATGTGTATGTTTGGTCAGTCTTAGGGTCATAACATCTATACCCCTTTTCAAAGGAAGCATACCCCAAAAATATGCACTTTCTACCCTTGTGATCTAACTTATCCCTCATGTGTGCTGGAATATGAATGTAACATACACAACCGAATGTTCTAAGATGAGATATCTTAGGTTTTCTATCTAGTAGGACTTCTAACGGTGACTTGCCATCTAGGACTTGAGATGGGATAAGGTTTATTAGGTGGACAGCGGTTTTTATTCCATCACACCAAAATTTCTTAGGTACATTTGCATGAAACATCATAGCTCTAGTTATTTCTAATATGTGCCTATTTTTCCTTTCGGCCACCCCATTTTGTTGAGGTGTGTACACACAAGACATTTGATGTACAATGCCATTCCCTCTAAGGTAATTTTCAAATTTCAAACTAGTGAATTCCCCACCATGGTCCGTCCTTAGAATTTTAATGTTAGCATTGTAAAGTTTGGTCACATATCTCTCATAGCTTTTAAAGGCTTCAAAAGCTTGATCTTTTATATTCAAAAGGTAGACCCAAGTGTACCTAGTTTTTTGGTCTACAAAAGTAATGAAATACTTGTAGCCTAAATGAGATTTGATGGGTGAAGTCCACAAATCTGAATGAACTAAATCAAAAGTATCTTTATAAATTGTTTTTGAATTGGGATTCATTGATCGGGTTTCTTTTCCCAGAATACAAGCTTTACAATGTCTATCTTCAATATTAATACTTGGGAATAGATGCTTTAAAGGTTGGTCACTAGGATGCCCAAAACGTTTGTGCCAAAGAGATGCATCTTCTTTGACATGAGCAACGAGTGCATGATGCTTTTGATCCAAAAAATATAGATCCCCTCTTCTAGAACACTTGCCAATCAATTGATTCGACTTGAGGTCCTGAAAAGTAACAGTGTTCGGGTCAAAAACAACTCTACACCCTTGATCCTTAGTGACTTGGCTAATGGACAAAAGATTTGAAATGAGTTGGGGAACAAATAAAGCATTTGATGTTTTTCCAAAAAGTTCAATTTCCCCAATTTGCTCAACTTTCAAATCTTGCCCATTGGCAACACGGACTATCTTATGGTTCGGAAGTTTTTTAAAACGCTTGATTTTTCTTCTATCCCTTACCATATGATGGTCCGTTCCTGAATCAATGAGAAAATCTTCGAAATTGAAAGAGGATAAAATGCTTTGATTTTTACCATTGGAGGGAGCAAGTTGTTGAAACTTCTTGGAGATGTCATTGAGTTGACTTTGAAGAGCAGCAAAATCAGCCATGGTAGGTCCTTGAAGCTTGGCGTGAAGTGCATTATGCTGCTCGGAAAGTTGCTCCCTTGGTTTGAAGGTCTTGGGCTTTAAATGAGGATGAAGGTTCCAACACTTCTCCTTCGTAAGTCCTCTTTTCTTGCAATGGGTGCATACATCAATTTTCTTTGGAATTTGATATGCTTTGGCAGCCATGTGACCTTGAGCTTCAAGTCTAAGTTTGGAATTTTCTTCCAAATGCATGCTAACTTCCGTTCGTTGGATCATATTTTGCACTTCTCCAAATGAAGGAAATTCCTTCATTCGGAGAATTTCTTGTCTAAGAAGAGAGTAGGAATCATCTAGACCCATGAGAAGACCAAAAATTTTGTCTTCTTCTTTCCTCTTTTGGAGGACTTTGAGATCTATGGAATCCGGGCGGAGAGTGGAGAGCTCATTCCAAGTATCCGTATATTCCCCAAAGTATTGAGGAAATGATTTCCCTTCCTTTTTGATGTTTGAAATTTGTCGTTTGAGCTCAAAAATTCTGCCAATGTTAGATTCTTGGCCATAAAGAGAAAACATTGTATCCCATATTAGTTTTGCATTGGGAGCACAAGTCACCATGGCTTTGTGTGTTTCATCCATGGAATTGAGTAAAAGAAAAAACACATGATTGTCCCTCTTTTTCCATTCTCTGAAGGAAGAATCCACCTCTTCAAGTGGTTGATCAAGTATGTGACCCTCCAAGTTGTGAAGTTCCAGCGCTCTTCTCATCAAGGCTGCCCATTGATAATAATTTCCTCCTCTTAATTGAATGGAGGATATATTTTGAAATTGGATAATGTTGATGGAAGGTGGAAGGTCACCCAACCTTGAAGAGGAAGGAATCGAAGTTTACTCTGATACCATGTTGAAATAAAAAAATAGAGCGCAAGAAATGAAGAATACTTCTGAATTTTATTGAAGAAGAATGAGAGCATACATGGACAGATTTGAGAGCATTTTTCTCATGGTTTTTGGAGATACAATGAGGCTCTATTTATAGAGAAAAGGAAAAAATAGCCAGTAGATAGAGATTCAAAAGTAATAATCCCGTTGGAGCTCAAACCCCAAGGAATTCCAACAGCTAGTTTTTTGATTGTTGAAATATATACTGCCCAAACTACCCCTAGCTATTTGGGTTTGATTCCTTGACTTTTCTCCAAACTTTTGGGCTTCCTTGGGCCTATTTTTGAATGTATTTTGGGTTCGTTAGGCTGCCCAAATGGGCCATGCTTGCTGGACAATGCAGGCTGATATTTGGGCTTCTAAGTAGATGCACTTGGTTGGTGATGAAGATGGGTTGAGTTATCCTTCTTTTCAACAAGTAGTTCATGAAAGGAGAACAAATATGGAAGGTTGGAATTTGGGTAAGTGTACAAATTAGGAAATATTTCAAACCCAACCAAAAAAAATTTAGAAAATTCTAATTCAAATTTGGTAATAACACTTTAAAATTTGCCAAATTTAAACAAAATCATAAAAATGGAGAATTATAGATTTTGCAAAATTTGAAAACTGCCCCCTTTTTTTTCACGGCCTCTTCTCTTTTTTTTTTTGGTGGGTCTGTTTTTTTCTCCCCTTTTTTTTGCCCTTCTTTTTTTTTGGGAATATGACAGCACAAAAATAAAGAATAAGTACACCAAAAATAAGAAATAAACCAACGAATGAAGAGTTTTCAGGCACAAAAAAGGAAAAAAAGATTAAATAAGAATAATTTGAAGGAAAAAAAAAAACCTGGATTGGCTCTAATACCAACTGATGTGAACTCGTTGGGTATAAAAGCCCTAGAACCCACGAACAATTTAATTTAGTCTAAAAATCGTCCTAACGAATTATTTGAACCGGTGAAATTAAAGACCTCAACCCTTGCCCTAAAGGAGGAAGAATCTAAGGTATATGACCTTAGATCCGTTTCTCATTAGATCAAGAATTTTGGTATAAAAATGGAATGAATGACGCCACAATCTAGATGGTTCGAAACCTAGATTGATAAGTCAAAGAACTAAACAAGACTCCTATCTTGAATAAGTTCAAAGTTCTCAAAAGAACAAAATCTATGTAAAGAATTCCCACAATTTTATTAATTCTCTCCAAAGTGTTGTCTTTTACACAATGTATAATGGTCTATTTATAACTTAAAGGTCAAAACTTAATTAGCAACTAAAAATTTAGTAACTCCCTAAACAATAAATAATTAGAAAACTAAAACATAAGTTACAAAAAATAAAAATTAGGAAATTAAATAAATCAAACTATTTTGACCAAGTCTTGTTGCTATTTTTCTTTATTTTCGTACTCCCTTGGTTTTGGGTAGTTTTGGGTAGTTTTGGGTAGTTTTGGGTCTCTTTCAACTGGACTTGTATGAGCATAATTAAGACCCCTTTTGGTTCTTTATTTATTTGGGCTCCAATTCTTGTTGTAAAATCCTCTGAATTAAGTTATTCAGTATTTTTTTGAATCTTTTAACTCGGACCTTTGTTACCGGCCCAACTGGAACTTGAGTTGGATCTCGTGAATTCCTTGCAATCTTGATGATCTCATCATCACCGTATAGACATGTCGACACATTGGAGTATAAGAGTCCACCTACTAAAAACAAAGTACTAGTACTTTGTCTATCATGTCTGCCTAAACCATTATGTGGACATACCATTGCATTAGCTTATGTGGTGACATTGGACTCCATGTCGACCTACACTTAAAACATGTCGACTTATGTCACAGAGTGCTAGTAATTTTGTGTGTAACTTATCAACCCATCAGTATTTTTTTAACACTAAACATAGCACTAGATGTCAACACTGGATTGCACTGATATGCCTTCATAATTACGATTCAGATCTTCTCTGAAATTTCATAAAAAAACTTTTTATAAAAATAAATAAAATTCTAATACTGAATTTTTGATATTATATATTACATTATATAGTTATATCTTCTCCCCCAAAAAGGACAATAGCTACTTGGTTTACACATGGTAAAATGTTCCTGATCTTAAAGTTCCTGCATGAGATACAACTATACCTTCCGGAAAATCATGTCCTACTTCATTGGTTTCTCCTACTATGGAACTGCCTGAAATCAGTGATAATTTCCTATTGCTTTCCAAAAAGTTACCAGGCCTACATGAAATCCTCACCCAATTTATAATTTCTTAAGCTTTCATTATTTATCTTCATCACTTTTTGCATTTGTCTTTTCTTTGTCCTCTGTTTCCATTCTAAAAATATGAAACATTTTCAGATACAAAATGGCTTTGAAAATAGTTGTTCTCTAGGAGTTGGTTCTCTTTCTTTACAGGAAAACTCATGTTGGTTGTCATCGATTCTATACAATTAAAATAGGAAGTGATGGACAAGTAGATTGTCTCATAGCACACCATTACGTCAAAGGTCCTACTCAGATTTATAGCCTTGAACCATCATGAAACCTTTTCTCCAAGGCAAAAAAAGCTAAATTCCATCTTCTTGCAATGGCCATAGGTCACTGGCCATTACATTAACTAGATATTAGAAAATGCATTTCTGCATGATTACATTGACAAAGAAAGTTATATGGAAATCCTACCTGGCTTTGTTGTTCAGAGGTGTCTAGACTAGTTTGCAAACTACGGTGTTCTCTTTATGGTCTAAAATAGTCACCAAGAGCTTGATTTGGCAAATTCGATACTATTATTCAAATTTTTGGCATGAAAAGCAGTGAAACAGACAACAAAGTTTCCCGCCGTTATTGTTATGGATTGTAGACCTGTTGATTGTCCTAGGTAACCAAACAATAAATAGTTACTAGATCACAAAGAGCCATATCAGATTCTCCCAGGTATTAAATATTCATTAGGAAGCTAAACTAGCTCATAATTTCCATGAGACAATTCTTTTGTTGTGTGTTGTAATAAGTCAATTTATGAACAAATCCTTAGATAAATTAAGCAAGCACCAAGTCAACTATTGCTATATGAACACAAAGGAGACACTCAGGTTATAACACTCTCACGCAGATAGGGACCTCAAAGTCACTATATTTATGACATATGACCCCTATTTCCATCGTGATATAGTGCTTGAATTGCTTCCATTCTTTTGTTTTATGGTTCATAACAGCAAGAGATTATGAAAGCAAGTGAACCTCTTAGTCAAGAGATACTCTTTATTCCCATGAGTTATTGGCATTCTTTACTTTATTTTGGGTTTGGTACTTATTGCTATTCTTAATCATCTTGGAACAAGACGAGTGCTACCCAGTTTGCTCAAACACCTGCAATTTGGGATCTAAATCATGCGCAACAAGGTCCAGGTTGTCGAAATCAACATCCCCGATTAGAAATGAGCGTGAACATTCTTTTATCACAACCAAATTCTGATGAAACTAAGAAAATAAATCCTCATCAAGTTATTACTAAAGCAACCATTGCTCCTCAATCCATTGAAACACTCAAGATAATGTTCAAGGAAGCCTTCAAGCCTTGTCCAACCAACCCAAAGTGTAAAATCAAAATTCTGGGCATAAAAGCCCATAATTTTAGCTTAGAGCAACCCCTATCATTTGGCCTATGTTATGAGCCCAAATAGACAGGCCTTGGTTTCTCATTCATGGCCAAAAATGGTCCAAAAAAGTGGTTCCAACAGTTAGAAAAGTTCTAGCCATTGAACTGTACAACAGCAAAATTTCTTGATTGTTGTGCAGTGTGCATTGGGGACAGAAATCTGTCCCCTTTTGTATACCTAAAAAATCTCACCCTCTCTTGTGTCTAACAGCTATTTTAATTTGTCTATTGGCTAGTTGGAAAGATTTTCTATAAATAGGACTCTCTCAACTCATTTAAAACCATGATCGTTTACTCTCTCAAATGCTATAGAAAGAAGAGTTTAATAGCCTATCAAATATTCTCCAAAATTTAACGAAATTCCAGCACTCACTCTTCATCATTCTAGTATTCAATATTTAAGATTTCATCACAGTATCAGAGCAAGACTCGATCCTACCATTAGAAAATCCTTACCTACCAATTTCTTCCATTCATCCACAATTCATGCCTTCTATAATACTAACCTCAACAAACTACAACCAGTGGAGTTTGGTCAATACTCACAATCTGGATAACGACATTCTTGGACCTTGTTGAAGAAAGTCCATTCTACATTGAATGGAAAAATAGAATGATCAAGTGTTTCTTCTCCTTCTCTTGAACACACTTGATCAAACACATAAAAATATGGTTTCATGCTGTCCAAATTCAAAAGCGCTGTGGAATCAAATGTATCTTCCTTACGGGCAAGAAGAGAATTTGGGAAGGCTATATGAATTAAAACGATAAATATTCGGCATAAAGGAGGGAAAGTCTCTTCCTCATCTCTTTGGCAAATACATTGACTTATGGAATGAGTTTGACCCAATTCAGCCTCTCATAATTGATCTGAAAATGCTGCAAAAAGAGAGAGAGGAAGACTAAGTTTTTAGAATTCTAATGGCTCTAAAAGAGCCATTCTCATAAATCTGACAAAAGGTGTTTTGAATGAAAGTATTTCCATTGTTTCAAGAAGTACAAAACATGGCACAAAGAATAGAAGCTAGCATGAGAATTGAAGAAGCTTTAAGAACCAAAATGGAGGCACAGGGGTTTGCGGCTGAGACTCCTGAAATTCAGACCATCTGCAAGGCACAAAATAGGGGAGAAGTGTGTTCTCATTGCAAAAAACCTGGCCACAAGAAGGAGGCATGCTGGTTTCTACATCCCCATCTCAAAGCAAAGAATTTTAGGAGAAAGGAACCAGGAGGAAAGTAGTCTATGGAGGCCCACGTTGCAACACTAGGGAGCAGAATTGATGACAACCAAAAATACTACAATAGATCACCTTAAAGCCTATTATATGTTTAAACTCCACCATCAATTTTGAACCCTGGCTTATTAACTCAGGTTGCGACTATCATATGTGGTTAAGGACAAAAATAAATTTGAAAAACTTTTACCTCTTCCTAACCATAAGATATTTTGCACTGCCAATGGACAAGATTTAAAGGTTAAATATTTTGGGAGAAGTCAAACTTTTTGGAAAATAATACAACAACTTTATATGTTCTAAAATTTAATTCAAACCTCTTGTCCATTAGTAAGGTAATCCGGGATCAAGGATATAGGGTTGTTTTTTATCTTGATTTGGTAGTCTTTCAGGATTTCAAGTCGAATGGTTTGACTGGCAAGGGCTCTAGAAGGAGCAACCTTTACTTTTTGGATCAAGAGCAAACTGCACTTCAAACATGCCATGGAGGATCATCTTTGTGGCATGAGCATCTTGGTCATCTAGGGGAGCTCCAAAAGATAATTTCGAAAATAGAAATTGTAAAAATTGTATTTTTACCAAAAAAAAAAAAAACTTGAGTAATGTACCCGAATTCTGAAAAAATAAATGAAAAATATCTTTCATTTGGTGCATTCCAACTTTTGGACTCCTACTATCTTATCAAATCAAGAATTTAAATATTTTGTTATTTTTATAGATTATAAGTCTAGATTCATATGGATCTACTTCTTAATCACAAAAGCTCAAGCCTGTGAAGCCTTTAGAAACTATCTAAAGTTTGCAACAAATCAATTCGGTTCAACTCTTAAAATACTTAGAACTGATCATGGAAGAGAATACATTAGTAATACGTTCCAAGAATATTTAGTAGATAAAGGAATAATACACCAAACTTCTTATACTTATACCCCCAAACAGAATGAGATTGTCGAAAGAAAAAATAAACATTTCTTAGAAATACCAAGAGCACCTATCTTCTACTTGAACATCCTTAGAACTCTATGGTGTGAAGCAGAAATCATTGTTTCGTATCTAATAAATAGGCTCCCTACCAAATGAATCTTCTCAGCAAAATGAAAATACAGATTTAGGGGAGAAGAATTATAAGAAGAATCAAACATAAATGAAGAACAACCATCAAAATAGACTCTTTCTTCTCCTCTACCTCTTAGGACATCAACAAGAATTAGGGCTCCTCCTTCTGGATGGATCAATAAAAGAGTTTATAATAACTCCAATGTAATAATGTATCAAAAGTTCTTAAATAACATAGACAGGACATAAGAGCCGAATTCTTTCTATGAGACTCAAGGAATTCCAAAATAGAGGAAAGCAATGGAGGATGAACTCCAAACCCTAATCAAGAACCAAACATGGGAAATCACTGATCTTCCCAAAGGAAAAAATGCCATAGGAGGCAAATGGGTACACAAAGTTAAATGCAAAAGTGACAGTACAATTGATAAATATAAAAAATGTTTAATCCAAAACTATGAAATGGATTATAAAGAAACCTTTGCTCATGTAGCGAAGATGAGTACAATAAGAGTTCTCTTGTTCATAGCATCCAATCAAGAATGGCCTCTATATCAAATGGATGTGGCTAATGCTTTTCTTTAAGGATACTAAGAGGAAGAAGTATATAAATGGTTGTTTAAACAAGAAGGACAAGTATTCAAACTCAAAAAAGCTATATATGGGTTAAAAGAATCCCCAGGGGCATGGTACTCCAAACTAAGTAACACCTTAGTAACAATTTGAAGAAATGCAATAGTGACTCCTAAGAATTTTTCTGAAAATGAAATTTAAAATCAAGAATTTAGGAAAACTAAAATATTTTTAAGGATTGAATTGGCTTATTCTCCTAATGAGATAGTTTTATCCTAAAAGAAAGAATGCTCTTAAACTCTTGCAGGAGACAAAAAAGTTTAAAACAAAACCCGCTTGCTGCCCGATGTCCACTTATGATGAGAAAGCGAACGATAAGCCATTTAAAGACATTCAAAGGTATCAAAGACTTTTGGGCAAGCTGATCTACGTCACCATCACATGACCAGATATAGCTTTCGCAGTAAGCCAAATCAGCCAATTCATGCATGTCCCAAAGAAGCATCATTAGAAGGCAGTAGAAAAGGTTCCTTGCTATCTCGAGGGGTTTGGGGGCAAAGGTCTTGGATGAAGAGCAACAAGAGCATAGAAATTGCAGACTTTTGTGATGTGAATTAGGTTGGAGATAAACATGATCGTCGGTCAACCACAGGATTCTGCACATTCATTGGAGGAAATCTATGATAAAAATAAGAAAGCAAATTCTCATCTAGCTATTACTAAACTAATCATTGCTCCCGATTCCATTGAATCTCTCAAGATAATGCTCAAGGAGATCCAAGGAACCCTTCAAGCCTTGTCTCGCCAGCCCAAAGTGTAAAATCAAAATTCTGACTATAAAAAGCCCATAATATCAACCTAGAACAACCCCTATCATTTGGTCCATATTATGAGCCCAAATGGGCAGGCTTTGGTTTCTCATTCATGGCCAAAAATGGTTCAAAAGTAATGGTTTCAATAGCTACAAATGTTCTAGCCATTGGATTACATAACAGCCAAATTTCTTGACTGTTATGCGGTACATTGGGCATAGAAATTTGTCCCCTTTTTTGTACCTCAAAAATCTCACCCTTTCTTGTGTCTAAAAGCTATTTTAAATGCATCTATTGGTTAGTTTGAAGATTTCTCTATAAATAAGACTCTTCCAAGACATTTAAAATCATGATCTTTTACTCTCTCAAATGCTGTAGAAAGAAGACATTAATAGTCTCTCAAATGTACTTCAAAAATTAATGAAATTCTAATACTCATTCTTCATCATCCTAGCATTCAATATTTAAAATTTCATCAATCTAGTCTCTTGGAAAAGTAAGAAATAAATGGTGGTTTCAATATCAAGCACTGAAACGGAATATAAAACATGGCAAGGGCTACAAGTGAGTTAGCACAAATTAAGCCATTGGTCGAAGAGTTAGGATTTCAAGTAAATTCTCCTATTAGGCTTTATACCGACAACTAGTCCGTTATCCACATTGTCTCTAATTTGGTGTTCCATGAGACGACAAAGTATACCGAGATAGATTGTCACTTTATTTGGCAAAAAGTTGAAGAAAATATCATAGAAACATGGTACATCAAGAGCAATGAACAACTCGCAAATGTCATGAACTAGAGGACCATGGCTATGCACTTGGAAGAAATTCTGAGCAAATTAGGCACTAGTGATATCTAGTGCAACCTTGAGGGAAAGTGATGTGAACCCGTTGGGTGTAGAAATCCTAAAACCCACGAACAATTAATTTAGTCCAAAGAAAGTCATCCCAATGAATTATTTGAACCGGTGGAATTAAAGACCTCAACCCTTGCCCTAAAGGAAGAAAAACTTAAGGTATATGACTTTAAACCCATTTCTCACTAAATCAAGAACCTTGGTATAAGATGGAATGAATGATGCCACAACTTAGGTAGTTCAAAATCTAGATTGATAAGTCAAAAAACTAAACAACACTCCTATCTTGAATAAGTTTAAAGTTCTCAAAATAACAAAATCTGTGTGAAAAACTCTCACAATTGTATTAATTCTCTCCAAAATTGTTTTTTTTACACAATGTGTATTGGTCTAGCCTAAAGGTAAAGACTTAATTGATAACTAAAAATTTAGTAACTCTTTAAACAATAAAGAATTAGAAAATTAAAACATAAATTACAAAAAAATAAAAATAAAAATTAGGAAACTAAATAAATCAAACTATTTTGACCCACTCTTACTGTTATTTTTCTTTATTTTCATCCTCCCTTGGTTTTGGGTAGTTTTAGGCCTTTTATTCTTCTAACTGGGCTTGTATGAGCATAATTAAGGTCCCTTTTGGTTCTTTATTTATTTGGGCTCTAATTTCTTATTGTAAAGCCCCCTTAATTAACTTATTAAGTACTTTTTTGAAACTCGGGCTTTTATCACCGGCCCAACTGGAATTTGAGTTGGATCTTTTGAATTCCTTACAATCTTGATGTCTCATCATTCCCATCCTCTTGAGAAGGATTTGTCTCAAATCGTCACCTACATCAAAGGAACTCAGTAATACCTCATCATTCCCCTCCTTTTGTATGAGCCATTGGACTGCACACAACTAGAAAATCTAGCTGTTGTGCAGTGCATTGGGGACAGAAATCTGTCCCCTTTGTTTTCCAACGGCTCTATTTGTTTTTGGACTCTTTCCCCCTCTTTTATTTGTCTTTATGTCTCCCTTGTAGCTCTATAAATGGAACTCTCCATCCACTTCCAAAGGTATGAGAAAAATGCCCTCAAATCTGTCCATGTATGCTCTCATTCTTCTTCAATAAAATTCAGAAGTATTCTTCATTTCTTGTGCTCTATTTTTTGATATTTCAACATATACTACCCAAACTGCCCCTAGCTATTTGGGTTTGCTTCTTAGACTTTTCTCCAAACTTTTGGGCTTCCTTGAGCCTTATTTTTGAATCTATTTTGGGCCGGTTTAAACTGCCCAAATGGGCCATGCTTGCTAGACAATGCAAGCTGATTTTCGGGCTTCTAAGTAGATGCACTTGGTTGGTGATGAAGATGGGTTGAGTTATCCTTCTTTTCAACACTCCCCCTCAAGTTGGGTGTGTAGATATCTATAGTCTCCAACTTATTCATGATTTCTTGAAGATGCATTGCAATTCCCCCTTTTGTGAAGATATCAGTTAGCTGCTCTTTTCCTTTGATGTAGGGAGAGGCTATAAGCTTTTCTTCCACCTTTTGTTGAATGAAGTGACAATCAACTTCTATGTGTTTAGTCCTTTCATTGAAGACCAGATTGGATGCAATATGAATCGCCGATTGATTATCACAATGCAAGTTGATTGGTGTAGAAATATTGAACCCTAATTCCTCTACTAGAGCCTTCAACCATACCATCTCATTGGCCGCTGACGCCAATGCCCTATACTAAGCCTCTGCACTCGATCTTGACACCACATGCTGTTTTTTGCTCTTCCATGCTACCAAGTTGCCTCCTATGAACATGTAGTACCTGGTGGTAGATTTTCTATCCTTTGAATCGCTCGCCCAATCTGCATCACAAAAGCCTTCAATTTGGGAGCTTCCATTGTTCTTCATCCAAATACGTAGTCCAGATGATTTCTTGATGTAGTGAAGTGCGCTCAACTGCTCTCCAATGACCCTTCTTTGGAGAATGCATATGTTGAATAATTTGGCTCACGGCAAAGGCTATGTCCGGCCTAGCGATGGTGAGGTAGATCAGTCATCCTACAAGTCTCTGATATCTCTCTATGTCCTCAAATGGCTCCTCATCATCTATAGAGGTCCAATGGTGACAACAGGGCTACAAGCTGGCTTTCCTCCTAGCTTTCCTATTTCCTGCAAAAGATCAAGAGCATATTTCCTTTGGGATAGAATTAACCCATTATTACAATAGGCTTACTCAATTCCTAGGAAATACTTTACTCTCCCTAAATCTTTAATCTCAAATCTAGAACTCAAGAAATTTCTAACTATATCTATTAAATGCAAGTCATTTCCTGTAATGATGATATCATCTACGTAAACTAAGGCTATCACTATTTTATCATTGTTTTTTTAATGAAAACAGATGAATCGCTATGACATTTAACAAATCCACTACTAAGGAAAGCATGACTTAATTTTGCATACCATGCCCTTGGGGATTGCTTCAGCCCGTAGATAGCCTTGTGTAGTTTGAACACGTTTCCTCCTTGTTGTTGGAACCCTTGAGGAAGTTGCATGTACACTTCTTCTTCGAGATCTCCTTGAAGGAACTGGTTTGCTACATCCATTTGAAATATGCTCCATCCATGGTTCACCGCAAGAGACATCAAGACTCTAATTGTGTTCATTTTGGCGACGGGAGCATAAGTTTCCTTGTAGTCTATCCCATAAGCTTGTGGAAATCCCTTGGCCACAAGTCTTGCCTTGAACCTTTCGATTGACCCATTGCTCTTGTATTTGATCTTGTACACCCATTTCCATCCTACAGCTCACTTGCCTTTGGGTAAAGAGGTGATTTCCCAACTACCATTCTTGGTCAAGGCATCTATCTCCTCCTTCATTGCCCTTCTCCACCTTGGATCCTTAGATGCTTCATCAAATGTTCTAGGCTCATGTTCTTTATCTATGCCACTCAAGAAGCCTTGGTAGCTCAAAGAAACGTGTGAGGTAGTATAGTAATCGGAAATGGGATGTGATGTTACCTTTGAGTTATAATAAACCCTTCAGTTGATCCATTCTGATTGAGGGACCCTAAGTCTCGTGGATCGCCTAAGTTGGGGAGGTGGCGCATCGGGCTCAACGGATTCATCCACAACTTGTTCTGAAGGCTCCTCTTGCTCCCTTTCTTGCTCTCCCCCTGAAGTGTGAGCTGTCTCCTCTTCTATGGAGTTTGATCCTTCTTCAATACTTTGAGAGTGATCACTAGTCTCTTGGGAGGTGCCTTCTTCAATCGATGGAGATGGTTGATCTGAAGGGAGTAAGAAATTCCATGTGCTATGAGAATCTTCTTTGCTTGATGCTTTGGGTGTTTCTTCTCCTACAAAAAAGAGTTCTTCCTCTAAAAATATCACATCTTTGGATGTGTATGTTCGATTAGTACTTAGATCATAACACCTATATCCTTTTTCAAAAGAAGCATAACCTAGGAATAGGCATTTTCTACCCTTGTGATCTAACTTATCCCTCATATAAGATGGTATATGAATATAACACACACAACCAAATGTCCTAAGGTGTGTTACCTTAGGTTTCCTTTCTAAAAGCATTTCTAGAGGTGACATGCCCTTTAATGCTTCTAAGGGCATTAGATTTATAACATGGACAGCCGTTTTGACTGCATCACACCAAAACTTTTTGGGTACGTTTGCATAGAA
Source organism: Dillenia suffruticosa (assembly GCA_033439265.1). NCBI lineage: Eukaryota > Viridiplantae > Streptophyta > Magnoliopsida > Dilleniales > Dilleniaceae > Dillenia > Dillenia suffruticosa. The sequence continues at coordinate 5,584,877 of JAVTVX010000026.1, read as the reverse complement.
CATCATGACTCTAGCGGTTTACAAAATGTGCCTATTTTTTCTCTCGGCTACCTCATTTTGTTGGGGTGTGTAGACACAAGACATTTGATGAATAATGCAATGATCTTTGAGAAAGTTCTTGAAGTTGTGGCTTGTGTACTTTCCCCCATGATCTGACCTAAGGACCTTTATGTTGGTATTATAAAGCTTGGTTACATATTTTACATAACTCTTGAGAGCTTCAAGAGCTTGGTCCTTGCTGTTCAAAAGGTAAATCCAAGTGTATCTAGTCTTATGGTCAATGAAAGTAATGAAGTATTTGTATCCTAAGTGAGAGAAGATAGGAGATGTCCAAACATCAGAATGTACTAAATCAAATGCATTTTCATATATTGTTTCAGAACTTGGATACATTGTTCGGGTTTGTTTTGCCAAAATACAAGCCTTACAATATCTATTCTCAAAATTTAAAGTTGGAAATAGACGTTTTAAAGTTCGATCACTAGGATGCCCTAATCGCACATGCCAAAGAGATGAGTCTTCCTTGACGCGAGCTGTGAATGAATATTGTTCTTGATCCAAAAAGTAGAGGTCTCCTCTTCTTGAACCCTTATCAATCAATTGATTCGACTTGAGATCCTGAAAAGAGACAGAATTTGGATAAAAAAACAACTCTATATTCTTGATCCTTAGTGATTCTCCCTATAGACAACAAGTTTGAAGTAAGTTGGGGAACATATAAAGCATCGGTTGTTTTTCCAACAATATCGATTTCCCCAATATAGCTCACTTTCAAACCTTGCTCATTTGCCACCCGAACAATCTTATGGTTAGGGAGTTTTTTAAAACGTTTGATTTATGATTTATCTCTAACCATATGATAATCGGTGCCCGAATCAATTAGAAAATTTTTAGAATTTAAATGAGTAGAGGGTTTTTGAATTTACCAACAAAGGTGTTGAGTTGTGGTAGCCTCTTTGTTGCGTCTTCAAGAGTGGCTTTGAGGGTTGCTATCTCGACCATAGAGGCGTTTGAGTGACAGCTTGTTGGGCTATGGCATGAGGGCCGGAGCTTGAAGAAGTGAGGACAGAACTTTGATCTCTAGGCTTGAATGATTTTGGCCTCAAGTGTGGATGCAAGTGCCAACATTTGTCTTTTGTATGTGCAATGAGAGCGTACATCTCTTTTGGGCATTTGAAGCACCTTGGCAGCCATGAGTTCTTCTTGGGTACCTGCAAAGCCATGAACTTCCATCCTTTGCTTTGAGCTTTCCTCAATTCGCATGCTAATCTCGGCACGTTGAATCATATTTTGAACCTCTCCAAATGAAGGAAATTCCTTTATTCGAAGTATTTCTTGCCGAAGATGCGTGTATGACTCATCTAGCCCCATGTGAGCAAAGAGAAGATTTTGTCTTCCTCCCTTCTTTTTTGAATGATCTTTAGATCGATGGAGTCCGACCGAAGAGTCATTAGCTCATTCCACATGTCGGTGAGATCTCCAAAATATTGAGGAAGTGTTTTTCTTTCTTTCTTGATGGTTGCAATTTGCCTTTTGAGTTCAAAGATTCTTCCAAGGTTGGACTCTTGACCATAGAGCGAGAACATTGTGTCCCATATTACTTTGGCAATTGGAGCACATGTCACCATGGCCTTGTGAGTTTCATCCATGAAGTTGAGAAGTAGAAAGAATACATGATCGTCCCTCTTCTTCCATACTCTAAAGTTTGGATCGGAGTCTTCAAGCAACTCATCAAGAATGTGACCTTCTAGATTGTGAAGATTTAGAGCCCTTCTCATCACACTAGCCCATTGATAGTAATTTCCTCATTTTAATTGAATGGAGGAAATATTTTAGAATTGGGTGATGTTGATGGAAGGTGGAGGGTCACCCAATCTTGAAGAGGAAGGGATCGAAGTTTGCTTTGATACTATGTTGAAATATCAAAGTCTAAAGACAAAAAAAGTATGAAATAAATTCTGAATTTATTGAAAAACAATGAGAGAATATATTGATGATTCAGAGCATTGAATCATAGTTTTAGGGGATACAATGAGACTCTATTTATAGAGAAAAGGAAAAAAATAGTCGGTAGATAGTGATTCAAAAGCAATGTTCCCGTTGGAGCTCAAACCCCAAGGAATTCCAACAGCTAGTTTTTTTACTATTGAAATATATACTGCACAAACTGCCCCTAGCTATTTGGGTTTGCTTCTTAGATTTTTCTCCAAACTTTTGGGCTTCCTTGGGCCTATTTTTGAATGTATTTTGGGCTAGTTTAGGCGGCCCAAATGGGCAATGCTTGCTGGACAATGCAGGCTGATTTTTAGGCTTCTAAGTAGATGCACTTGGTTGGTGATGAACATGGATTGAGTTATCCTTCTCTTCAACAACATGTACCACAAAATCTTTCAATGTCTCGCTTTATGTGTGGCCAATAAAAGTGCTCCCATAAAATTGTCAAGGTTTTGGCGACTCCAAAATTTCCCATTAACCGTTCACTATGAGATTCTCAAACTAACAAATCTCTCAATGAACAATTTGGCACGCACAACTTATTTTCTCCAAACAAAAAGTTCTTATACCTATAGAATTTGCCCTCTGCAGATTTTTCATAAGCATTATAAATTTCTCCAAAATCGTGGTCGTCATGATAAAGTTCTTTAATATACTCAAAACCAAGAAATTTAGCATCAAGAGTAGAGACTAAGGCATACCTGAGTGAAAGTGCATCCACAACTACATTCTCCTTATTTTGTTTATATCGAATGACATAAGAAAAAGTTTCGATAAATTCCATCCATCGAGCATATCTCTTATTCAGCTTATGTTGACTTTTCAAATGTTTCAAGCATTCGTAATCCATACGAATCACAAATTCTTTCGGCCACAAATAGTGTTGTCATGTCTCCAAAGCTTGAACCAAGGTGTATAATTTTTTGTCATAGGTAGGATAGTTAAGTATAGCCCCACTTAACTTATCGCTAAACTACGCAAGTGGTCTTTCATCGTGCATAAGAACAGCGCCTATACCTACACCAGAAACATCACATTCAATTTCAAATGTTTTAGAAAAATTAGGTAAAGCAAGTAAAGATGCATGAATAAGCTTATATTTAATAAGTTAAAACGTCTTTTCTTGCTATTCACTCCATTGAAATGCAATGTTTTTCTTGATGACTTATGTAAGCAATGCAGTGAAAGAGCTAAAATCTTTCACAAACCTCTTGTAAAAACTAGCAAGCCCATGAAAACTTCTAACATCACCTATATTGGAGGGGGTCAACCATTCTGGGATGGCTTTGATCTTCTCTTCATCCACCTCGATGCCTTTAACACTCACAACAAAACCCAGAAAAACAAGCTTGTCGGTGCAGAAGATACACTTTTTGAGGTTAGCATATAAATTTTCTTTTCTAAGTACATCCAAAACCGAATGCAAATGTGAGACATGATCATATAAACTTTTGCTATATATCAAAATATCATCAAAATAAACAATTATGAATTTATCAAGAAAAGCACGTAAAACATGATTCATTAAGCACATGAATGTACTAGAAGCATTAGTTAATCCAAAGAACATAACTAACCACTAATACAACCCATATTTTGTTTTAAATGCTGTTTTTCATTCATCTCCTTCTTTTATTCATATTTGATGATAGCCACTCTTAAGGTCAATTTTAGAAAACGCACAAGTACCATGCAGCTCATCTAACATGTCATCTAAACGAGAAATAGGTGATGAAATTTAAATATAGCAAGCTAAGAATGAAGAAAGAAACTTCAAGAATTTAATTCATAAATCAAAGAGAGTTTACATGCAATGAAGGCATGTTTTTCATTCCTTCCAAAGAAACATATAAGCCCTATTTATAGAGAATAAGAAGAGGGGCAAGGAGATAAGAAAAGAGAGTGAGGAGAGGGCATTGTGCCCTCTCCAATTTTGGCCGTTGGGGGACCTGTTGGTCCCCCATTTGCTGCCCCGGGCTGGGCCCAACCGGACAAGGCCCATTTTGTTGAAATAAAAGAGAACTAAGTGTGGATAGCATAGGCCCCTTTTCAAGCCAAGTTTAAACCCATCCATGAGATGTATTTGGCCCGTTCCTTATGGGTTTTTTAGTCTTCAAAAAGGGCATTGTTAAACCCCTAAAAGAAGCCCAAAATGGGCTCTAAAAAGGGCAAAACGGCTAGTTCTTTTGAATAGCCGTTGCACTGTATAACTGCCATAAAAATGGCTATTATACAGTGATTTTGGGGACAGAAATCTATCCCCAATGTCCCCCAATAGCTCCTTGAGACTTTGGGGTCTTTTTCCCTCTCTTTCACAAGTAATAATCTCTATAAATAGGAGCTTGTATGGAATGTTCTATCTATGAAAAAACAATGCTCTCATTGTGCACTCTTTCTTGAAATAAAGTTCTTTAAGTTTTCATTCAATCCTAGTTGCTTGATAGCTTGAAATCTCAACATGGTATCAGAGTAGGCAACGATACCTTCCTCTTCCGGTCTTAATGACCCTCCACCACAAATTAGCACCTCAATGTTCACCTCCTTACTTCTAGATTCCACAAACTACAATGCTTGGCAAGATACCATCAAGAGATCCCTAAACTTCTTCAACCTTGAAAATCATATCTTTGAAGAACCTCTTGATGAAGCCAATCCATTATTCAGAGTATGGAAGAAGACAGACGATCAAGTGGTGGTGCTCCTTCAAATGTCTCGACAAAACTCACAAGGCTATGGTCACATGTATTCCAAACGCAAAAGCATTATGGGAGTAAATGCAATCGTTATTTGGTCAAGAATCCAACACCGGAAGAATCTTTGAGCTGAAAAAGAAGATCTTCAAAATTCAAAAAGGAGGTAAATCCATACCCGAATACTTTGGAGAATATAGGGATCTATAGAATGAACTCAATCTCTTGAGGCCTCCTACTATAAATCTCAAGACCATTCTTCAAAGGAACGATGAAGATATGACCTTTGGTCTACTCATGGGTCTTGGAGATGAATATGCTCCAATTTGTCAAGAGATTCTTCGAATGAAGGTCTTTCCTTCATTTCAAGAAGTCCTGATGTGAACCCGTTGGGTATAAAAACCCTAGAACCCACGAACAAGTTAATTTAGCCCAAAAATCATTCCAACGAATTATTTGAACTGGTGGAATTAAAAACCTCAACCCTTGCCCTAAAGGAGGAAGAACCTAAGGTATATGACCTTAGACCCGTTTCTCACTAGATCAAGAATCTTGGTATAAAGATGGAATGAATGACGCCACAATCTAGATGGTTCGAAACCTAGATTGATAAGTCAAAGAACTAAACAAGACTCATATCTTGAATAAATTCAAAGTTCTCAAAAGAACAAGACTTGTGTGAAGAATCCTCACAATTTTATTAATTCTCTCAAAAGTGTTGTTTTACACAACGTATAATGGCCTATTTATAGCCTAAAGGTAAAAACATAATTGGCAACTAAAAATTTAGAAACTCTCTAAACAATAAAAAATTAGGAAACTAAACATAAGTTACAAAAAAAAATAAAAATTAGGAAACTAAATAAATCAAACTATTTTGACTAAGTCTTGCTGCTATTTTTCTTCATTTTCGTCCTCCCTTGGTCTTGGATAGTTTTGGGTCTTTTACTCTTCCAACTAGGCTTGCATGAACATAAGTGAGACCCCTTTTGGTTCTTCATTCATTTGGGCTCCAATTTCTTATTGTAAAAACCCTCTGAATTAAGTTATTCAGTATTTCTTTGAAACTTTTAACTCGAACTTTTGTTACTAACCCAACTGGAACTTGAGTTGAATCTTGTAAATTTCTTGCAGTCTTGATGATCACATCATTCCCCCCTTCTTGACAACGATTTGTCCCTAAATCGTCACCTGTGTGAAAATGCATCCGCAACCGTATTTTGCTTGGAAAAAGTCTCAATGAATTCAATCCATCGAACATGTCTCTTACCATCTTAATGAATTAACAACTCTTTGAAATTAACTCAAAAAATAATTGTCTTGTAAAATTAAAAAAAAAAGAATAACAAGAAAAATAAAGAAGGAAAATAAGTGAGAAATAAGGAAAGTCACAAATTTGGAAAAATTCCAAATTAAGAAAGAAACAAATATGGAATGAATTAAATAAGAAAGGTGAATAAAGGAAGAAAATAAAGAAGGTGAATAAATAAGGAAAAAAAGAAGAAATAAAGAAGAAACAATAAAAGAAAAGAAAAAAAATTAGAAGCTGCCTTTGTTTTATGAAAAATTATAGACAAATATGAACAATTATAGACAAGTATGAACAACTCGAAGGGAACCCGAAATTGCTCTGATACCAACTGATGTGAACCCGTTGGGTATAAAAACCCTAGAACCCACGAACAAGTTAATTTAGCCCAAAAATCGTTTCAACGAATTATTTGAACCGGTGGAATTAAAAACCTCAACCCTTGCCCTAAAGGAGGAAGAACCTAAGGTATATGACCTTAGACCCGTTTCTCACTAGATCAAGAACCTTGGTATAAAGATGGAATGAATGACGCCACAATCTAGATGGTTCGAAACCTAAATTGATAAGTCAAAGAACTAAACAAGACTCATATCTTGAATAAGTTCAAAGTTCTCAAAAGAACAAGACTTGTGTGAAGAATCCTCACAATTTTATTAATTCTCTCAAAAGTGTTGTTTTACACAATGTATAATGGCCTATTTATAGCCTAAAGGTAAAAACATAATTGGCAACTAAAAATTTAGAAACTCTCTAAACAATAAAGAATTAGGAAACTAAACATAAGTTACAAAAAAAAATAAAAATTAGGAAATTAAATAAATCAAACTATTTTGACCAAGTCTTGCTGCTATTTTTCTTCATTTTCGTCCTCCCTTGGTTTTGGATAGTTTTGGGCCTTTTACTCTTCCAACTGGGCTTGCATGAACATAAGTGAGACCCCTTTTGGTTCTTCATTCATTTGGGCTCTAATTTCTTATTGTAAAAACCCTCTGAATTAAGTTATTCAGTATTTTTTTGAAACTTTTAACTCGAACTTTTGTTACTGGCCCAACTGGAACTTGAGTTGAATCTTGTAAATTTCTTGTAGTCTTGATGATCACATCAAGTCCAATTCATGGTGCAAAGAACAAAGACTAGCTTAAGGCTTGAAGAATCTACCATGCTTAAATCCGACTCTCAAGCCTTCCAAGCTGTCCACGAAGAGCATCCGGCCAACAACACTCAAAACTTTGCAAAAAGAGACATTTGCCCACATTGCAAGAAGTCCGGCCATAAGAAAGAAAAATGCTGGTTCCTACACCCACATTTGAGACCGAAATATGCTAGGAAAAATCCGGAATCATCTTCAAATGCTCAACAAGTGTCTCAAGTGGCAGCACTCGAATCCAAGATGGAGGAGATGCATAAGGAATTCAAACGACTTGTTGGGCAGATTAGTCACCATTCTGGTAATTCCTTATCTTCATCTATTTCCAATTCTTGGCTCATAGATTCCGGATGTGACTATCATATGGTAAAAGATAAAAACAAAATCAACAAGTTTATTCCCTTGACCAATCATAAATTAGTTAAAGTAGCTAATGGTCATAAGTTAAATGTTGATCACTTAGGAGAAATTGAACTATTTGGGAGAAAGACTAAAGCTTTATATGTTCCAAAGTTCAATTCAAACTTACTTTCTATTAGCAAGATAACCAAAGAGCAAGATTGCAAAGCTATTTTTGATCCTAAGCAAGTAATATTTCAGGATCGCAAAACGAACAATTTGATTGGCAAGGGAACTAGGAGGAACAACCTCTATTACTTGGATCAAGAGAACCAAGCTCTTGCTGTACGAAACATATCCTCCTCTTTTATGGCATGAACGTCTAGGGCATCCAGGAAACCTAGCTTTGAAACGCCTATTTCCGAATAGTAAACTAGAAGATATGCATTGCAAAGCTTGTGTACTTAGAAAACAAACCAAAGTATATTATCCCATTTCTGAAACAATATATAAAGAGGCTTTTGAATTAGTTCATTCGGATGTTTGGACCTCTCCTTTAGTCTCCCATAATGGTCTTAGATACTTTGTGACATTCATAGATCACAAAACTAGATACATTTGAGTTTATCTCTTAGCTAACAAATCTGAAGTATTTGAAGCATTCAAGAGCTACTATAGATACATAACAAAGCAATTTAATGCTAACCTAAAGATGTTTAGGTCAGACCATGGAGGGGAGTTCACTAGTCTTGAGTTTGAAAAATTTATAGAGGAAAAAGGGATCATTCATCAAAAGTCTTGTGTGTACACTCCTCAACAAAATAGAATAGCCGAGAGAAAGAATAGGCATCTCTTGGAGACAGTTAGATCTATGATGTTTCACTCAAACTTACCTAAGGAATATTGGAATGAGGCCATTAAGACCGCTGCCCCGCGGGATTCGGGCTGGGCCCTTCGGGCCCAGCCTGAGCCAACAAATGGGGGCCCAAATGGGCCCCCAGCAGGCTGGGAATCTAGCCGTTGGAGGTCCCAACGGCTAGTTCCCATTCTAGCCGTTGGTGGTCCAATGGCTAGTAGAGAAGGAGAGGGCTTTATGCCCTCTCCACTCTCTCTTTTCTCTCAAATTTCTCCCCTCTCCATCCTTTATAAATAGGGCAGCATGTTGCCCTCTCAAAGTATGAAAAAATGCCGTCAACCACTTGTATAATTTCCTTGAAATATCAACAAAATCTTTGAAGTCCTTTTTATTACTCATTGCTTGCTTCCCTAGAAATTCAACATGGTATCAGAGCGGGCTAATATCCCTTCTTCCTCCGGTCTTGGAGATCCACCACCACAAATTAGCACTTCTATGTTCACCTCCATTCTTTTGGATTCATCAAATTACAATGCTTGGCAAGACACCATAAAAAGGTCTTTAAACTTCTTCAATCTCGAAAATCATATATTTGAAGATCCACTTGATGATGCTGAGCCTTCATTCAAAGCATGGAAGAAAAGAGATGATCAAGTGGTGGTTCTTCTACAAATGTCTCTTGACAAAACCCACAAAGCAATGGTCACTTGCATTCCAAATGCTAAGGCTTTGTGGGATCAAATGCACTCTTTATATGGCCAAGAAACAAACACGAGCAGAATCTTTGAGTTAAAAAAGAAGATCTTCAAGGTTCAAAAAGGAGGTAAAACCCTACCCGAATACTTTATGAAATATAGGGATCTATGGAATGAACTCAATCTTTTGAGGCCTCCTACTTCAAATCTTAAAATTCTTCTTCAAAGAAATGATGAAGACATGACCTTTGGTCTTCTTATGGGTCTTGGAGAAGAGTATGCTCCTATTCGCCAAGAAATTCTAAGAATGAAGATATTTCCTTCATTCCAAGAGGTACAATTCATGGTGCAAAGAGCTGAAACAAGTATGAGGCTTGAGGATTCAACTACTCAAATCCGAAGCTCAAGCATTTAAATCTGTCCAGGAGGAGCACCCGGCCAACAAAGCTCAATATTTTGGCAAAAGAGACATATGCACTCATTGCAAGAAACCAGGCCATAAAAGGGAGAAATGTTGGTTTCTCCATCCTGAATTACGGCCTAAGAACAGCAAAAGGGAGGTGGCTCAAACGGCAAATGCTCAACATGTCTCCCAAGTTGCTGCTCTCGAAAATAAAATGGAAGAAATGCAAAAAGAGATGAGGAATCTTATTGGCCAGATTGCTTCACATTTTAGTAACCTTCTAAACTCATCTCATTTTGATTCATGGCTTATTGATTCTGGTTGTGATAATCATATGGTCAAAGATAGAAACAAAATTAAGAAACTTATTCCTCTCTCTGACCATAAGATTGTCAAAGTGGCTAATGGTGAAAATTAAAGGTTGATCATTTAGGAGAAGTTGAATTACTTGGCATGAAAACTAAAGCTTTATATGTGCCTAAATTCAATTCTAACCTTCTGTCCATTGGAAAAATAACTAAAGAACAAAATTGTAAAGTCACTTTTGATCCTAATGAAGTTGTATTTCAGGACCTCAAAACGAATCACTTGATTGGCAAGGGGTCTAGGAGGCACAACCTATACTACTTGGATCAAGGAAATCAAGCTTTTGCTGCACAAAATCAAATGCATTCATTATGGCATGCACGTTTGGGTCATATTGGGAACTTAGCTTTGAAACGCCTATTTCCAAAATTAGAAGTAGAAGATAGGCATTGCAAAGTTTGTATTCTAGGAAAGCAAACTAGGATGTACTATCCTATTTCAAATACAATATATGAAAACGCTTTTGAACTTGTGCATTCTGATGTTTGGACTTCCCCCATAGTATCCCATAATGGATTTAAATACTTTGTTACCTTCATTGATCATAAAACTAGATATACTTGGGTTTACCTATTGGTAACTAAATCTGAGGTTTTTGAAGCCCTTAAGAGTTATTATAGATATGTGACCAAACAATTCAATGCCAACATTAAAATCATTAGGTCTGATCATGGGGGAGAGTACATTAGTCATGCATTTGAAAACTTCCTAGGAGAAAAAGGGATTATTCATCAAAAGTCATGTGTTTACACTCCACAACAAAATGGAGTTGCCGAAAGGAAAAATAGGCATTTACTAGAAACGGCTAGGGCTATGATATTCCATTCTAATATGCCTAAAAGGTTTTGGAGTGAGGCAATAAAAACCGCTGCCCATCTCATTAATCTTATGCCCACTCAAGTTCTAGGAGGAAAATCTCCATTAGAGCTACTCTTAGGAAGAAAATCCAATATCTCCCATCTTAAAGTCTTTTGATGCTTATGCTATGTCCATGTACCGGAAAATTTCAGAAACAAGTTAGAGGAAAGGGGGAGAAAATGTGTGTTCTTAGGATACTCAACATTTGAAAATGGGTATAAATGTTATGATCCACTAACCAAAAAACTATACACATCCAAGGATGTGATATTTGTAGAAAGAGAATTCTATTTTACAGGAAATGAAGATCTAGATCAAGCTGGAAAAGGAGAAGCTCAAGATCTATGGAACATTATTCTTCCAACCATTAATCATCCAAATATTGAACAAGAACCAGCTCCGAATGTTCATGAAGATTCAGCTCAAGAAGATCCCTCGCCATCTCATTCTGATCAAGAAACCGTTCAAGAACAAGGGGGAGTTGTTTCGGAGCAAGTGCTGGTCATTGAACAAGAAGAACAAATCATAGATGAACCACCTCCTCCTCTTCGTAGATCAACAAGACTTAGACTTCCTCCCTCCAATTGGATCAACAAAAGAGTTTTTTATAACTCCAAAGTAACTTCTTATCCCATTTCTAAATATTATTCAATTGCTAACACCTCTTGCAGCCATCAAAGATTTATTCGAAACATAGATCTACATGAAGAACCAAGAACCTTGAAGAAGCAAAAAACCATCCTCAATGGGTGCAAGCCATGAAGGATGAATTAGAAGCATTAGCCAAGAATGGAACATGGGAAATAACATCTTTACCAATAGGAAAGAAAGCCGTAGGGTGCAAATGGATCTACAAAATCAAGTACAAGAGTGATGGAAGTCTTGATAAATATAAAGCAAGATTAATTGCCAAAGGTTTCACTCAAGCTTATGGGATAGACTACAAGGAGACATTTGCACCTGTAGCAAAGATGAACACCATTCGAGTACTTCTATCTCTTGCTGTCGATCATTCTTTGCCCTTATTCCAAATGGATGTTGCAAATGCTTTTCTTCAAGGAGACTTAGAAGAAGAGGTATATATGGAGGTTCCTCAGGGCTTCTCTCATCAAGACAACAAAGTTTGCAAGTCAAAGAAAGCCATCTATGGCCTCAAACAATCCCCTCGAGCTTGGTATGCCAAACTTAGCTCTACTCTTCTTGATCATGATTTTAAGAAATGCAATAGTGATTCATCCCTCTTTGTTAAGAAACAAAATGGAAAAATCATTATAGTTTTAGTTTATGTAGATGATATAATCATAACCGAAAATGACTTAAATCTAATCAATCAAGTTAGAAAATTTCTCCAAACTAAGTTTGATATCAAAGACTTAGGGAAACTAAAGTACTTTCTAGGAATAGAACTTGCCTATTGTCCAAATGGGCTTGTTCTATCACAAAGAAAGTATGTGCTTGATCTTTTGCAGGAAACCGGGAAGTTAGGTGCCAAGCCTGCATGTAGTCCAATCAGCACTTCTGGTGGTCTTCAAGATGATGATGAAGAGTTTGAGGATGAAAAAAGATATCAAAGGCTTGTAGGGAGATTAATCTATCTCACCATAACAAGACCCGATATCTCCTTTGCTGTGGGTCAAGTTAGCCAGCATATGCACAAGCCAAAAAGAAAGCATTGGAGAGCCTCTGAAAGAATTCTTCACTACTTGAAGGGCACACCCGGCATGGGAATTTGGATGAAGAAAAATTACAGCTTTCAAATCATAGGGTATTGTGATGCAGATTGGGCTGGAAATTCAGAAAATAGAAGATCAACCACGGGATATTGCATGTTCGTTAGAGGAAATTTAGTAGCTTGGAAAAGCAAAAAACAACATGTTGTATCAAAATCAAGTACTGAAGCGGAATATAGAGTTATGGCAGCCGCAACAAGTGAGATAGTTTGATTGAAAGCTCTAATTGAGGAGATAGGGTTCATAGTTTCAACTCCGATCCAACTCCATTGTGACAATCATCAGCAATTCACATAGCCTCAAATCCGGTTTTTCATGAAAGAACAAAACATATTGAGGTAGATTGCCACTTTGTGAGGCAAAAGATTGAAGATAAGCTCATCTCACCAAGTTTCACAAGGAGTGATCATCAAGTAGCTGACATCTTCACCAAGCCGGGAACCGCAAAGCACATCCTCAAGAATATGGACAAGTTGGGTGTCATAGACATATACACACCCAACTTGAGGGGGAGTGTTGAAATGAAGCATAATTAGGCTTCATAGCTAGTTGATGCTAGGATCAAGTGTAAAAACCTAATTCAATGGGTAATTCAATGGGTCTAGCCTGCGGGATTCGGGCTGGGCCCTTCGGGCCCAGCCCGAGTCAACAAATGGGGGCCCAAATGGGCCCCCAGCAGGCTGGGAATCTAGCCGTTGGAGGTCCCAACGGCTAGTTCCCATTCTAGCCGTTGGTGGTCCAACGACTAGTAGAGAAGGAGAGGGCTTTATGCCCTCTCCACTCTCTCTTTTCTCTCAAATTTCTCCCCTCTCCATCCTCTATAAATAGGCAGCATGTTGCCCTCTCAAAGTATGAAAAAATGCCTTCAACCACTTGTATAATTTTCTTGAAATATCAACAAAATTTTTGAAGTCCTTTTTATTACTCATTGCTTGCTTCCCTAGAAATTCAACAAGTTTTGGGTATTTTATTTATTCAACTGGGTTTGTATGAGTATAATTAAGGTCACTTTTGATTCTTTATTTATTTTTGCTTCAATTTTTTGTTATAAAGCTCCCTGAATTAAGTTATTCGGTATTTTTTTGAATCTTTTAACTCGGGTCTTTGTCATCAGTGCAACTGGAACTTAAATTGGATCTTATGAATTACTTGCAATCTTGATAACCTCGTCACAAAGTGATGAAAATAAGAAAACAAATTCTCATCAAACTATTACTAAAGTAATCATTGCTCCTCAATCCATTGAAATTCTCAAGATAACTCCGTAGGAGATCCAAGGAAGCCTTCAAGACTTGTCCAGCCAGCCCAAAGCACAAAATCAAAATTTTGGGTATAAAAGCCCATAATTTCAGTCTAAAAAAGCCTTATCATTGGCCCATGTTATGAAATGGTCCAAAAGTTCTAGCCGTTGGACTCAGAACAACTAAATTTCTTGACTGTTGTGTAGTGCATTGGGGACAGAAATCCTATCCCTTTCATGTATCTCAAAAATCTCACACTCTCTTGTCTTTAACAACTATTTTAATGTATCTACAAGCTAGTTGGAGAGATTTCTCTATAAATAGGACATTCTCAAGCCATTTAAAATCATAAACTTTTACTCTCTCAAATGCTATAAAAAGAAGAATTAATAGCCTCTCAAATATAGTCCAAAATTTAATGAAATTCTAACACTCGTTATTCATCATTCAAACATTCAATATTTAAAATTTCATAAGATTCGAGTAAGAAAAAGAATCCATTTGATCTGAAATATTGGGCAAAGTTGAGTAAGGTACCAAAATTTGAGTGTCTTGCTTCTCTGAACAATGATGTCTCTCATGCTTCTTTCATGTTTCATTTTTTCCATCATATTTTATTTTATTACAATTGTTTTGGGCTAAGACTTCATGTCACCCACCTTCACAAACATTTTATTTGGACTTTATTTTCTTCCTTCTTTTGAACTTTTTTTTTTAATTTTTATTTTTTGATAGCAAAAGAAATTGAATTAAAGAACAGAAGAATGTACCAAACTTCAAGGATGAGAAATACAAAGAAAAGAAACACAAAGTCAATACATAACTAACGAATAATAATCATCCAATCCCACTTTACTCTTCTAAATTATAATCCTTATAAATCCCTAATGCATGACCCGACACAGAAGTATAAATAATAATTTTATCTCAAAAAAAGAATAATCAATGAATTGATTTTTTAAAATTTTGGTATTCTGCTGTCTCCAAATGCACTGAGTAATAGTTGCAAGAGTAAAATTCCATTTTTTTAATTATTATTATTTTTTTGCTTCCAAAGCCTTTGAATGTCGTAAGGAACAAATAAGGGAGTTTCTCAGGTTGAAATCAAATATTGTCCCCCATAACAAAGAGACAGTTTCACAGTTTTCCAAAGTGTTGAAAGATGTGACACAAATATCTGAGGAGTAGCGTTTAAAGGTCTCCTCTTTGTAATGGATAGTTGGTATTGATCAGCATGGACCAAATAAAGGCCCTATCCTCACTAAAAACCTTAACTTATCAAATAAAATTATTTAAAAGAAAGGAGAGTAGGAGAAAATTAATAAGACGATAAAAAAGATTTGGAATAAAAAAGACCTGAAGTGAAGACAATCCTAGAGTGAAGGACTTTCTGGGAAGGTCCAATCTTCTTGAATGAAGGGAACTAAGGATGACAACTATAAAGCTTTTCAATCCTTCACATTTCTAAAGAAATGAATTTCCTATCCTCCCAAGAATAGAAATCTTTGATATGGGACAAATGAAGGCTGCCAACCTATAGAGATGAGAAGGAAATAAATAAGGGAGAATGCACAATCTATTAATCCTTCAACAAAAAAAAAAGAACCATCACGCATTTTAAATAACACAAGAGAAAGAAAAGTATGATACGGTTGAGTAATGTATTTCCAAGGATTAGAGAAACCCTCAGCATTGGCATCCCATACATTATGTCAGAGATCATACTTGCTTCTAATAACCTTATACCATAAAAGACCTTAAACTATAAGGAATTGGGTTCTAATGGTGAATCTCCAGAGCTACTTGATTCCTAGAGAAATGTTATTGGAAACCAAGTTTGCGAGAGCCAAACCACCATCAACCTTAGACTTAAATATTTGATCCAACCTCACCAAATGATCCCTTTTAACCATCCCACTATACAATTCAAAAAAATCTCTCATCAACTTCAGCTTTTCTATCTTGTATCCTACCCAAGGGACAGCAAAAAGGGAGGGGAAAGGGAGAGGAAATACAGAGGAATATTAGGCACACATGAATAAAAGTAATACGCCCTCTAAGGGCGAGAAAAGCTCTCTTCCATCCATCTAATCTTCATGTAGTCTTGTCCATGACAAGATCCCAATGATCACTCCTAGGGTTTCCTTCTAGTATGAACAAGGCTACACCCTTTTGCCAACTAATTAAGATTGTCACCACAAAAAAATTCATAACAAGAAGTGCATTCTTGGCAATATTAACACTCAGTATAGAGATTCTTTCGAAAATGGAAAGCAAGGAAATCATATCCTTAAAACCATCAATATTTTCTGTGAGAAAAAGAAACGTATCATATACAAATTGAACATCAGAAATAGAAATCTCATCGATATCCCACTCTAAAACTAGAGGCACATTGTCTCGAACCCCCTTTCTATCATCTTATTTCACGATTATCACTATGCCTCAACCCATGAAGTTAAGAATTAATTTTAAGCTCATCATTGATAATAACAGAAAAAGAGTTCGAACTCAAAGCCACCTTGTATCCATTCCCTCTAAATGGCCCAAAGTCCTTATTCTCGGAAACAATATCCAAAAGTTGTCA
Organism: Dillenia suffruticosa; assembly: GCA_033439265.1. Classification (NCBI taxonomy): domain Eukaryota; kingdom Viridiplantae; phylum Streptophyta; class Magnoliopsida; order Dilleniales; family Dilleniaceae; genus Dillenia; species Dillenia suffruticosa. Next base: position 5,568,658 of record JAVTVX010000026.1, on the reverse strand, counting down.
ATTAACCAAATCATAGGCTTTCTCAAAATCTAACTTCCAGACCACACCCTATTATGCTTTCTATCTTATTCAACAACCTCATTAGCAACTAACGCTGCCCGCAAAATTTTTCTTCCTCCGATAAAAGCACTCTCTGGGTGAAAGAAATGGTATCATCAAGCATCACACACACACACACACACACCTTATTAGTTAAAATTTTTGCAGAGTCTAATAGAGATTAGTAGTGAGACTGATTTGTGTAAAGTCCTTCACATTCAAGGAATAGGAATTATTATTATTCATTCGGGAATGGGGATGATTAAAGTGCACTTGAAAGAAAGCCATGGTAAAATAGCCAAGGAGATCTATTTCGATCAAAATGAAAAATAACCTTCCGATTTCATCTATCTGTCTAGCCAAGAGACATTAGTGATGAGATCATCAAGATTGCAAGGAATTCACGAAATCCAACTCAAGTCCCAGTTGGGCCGGTGACAAAGACCCAAGTTAAAAGATTAAAAAAAGTACTGAATCACTTAATTCGGAGGGCTTTACAATAAGAAATTGGAGTCTAAATAAATAAAAAACCAAAAGGGGCCTTAATTATACTTATACAAGTTCAGTTGGAAGAATAAAAGGCCTAAAACTACCCAAAACCAAGGGAGAACGAAAATAAAGAAAAATAGTAGCAAGACTTGGTCAAAATAGTTTGATTTATTTAGTTTCCTAATTTTTATTTTTTTGTAACTTATGTTTTAGTTTTCTGATTTTTTATTATTTAGGGAGTTATTAAATTTTTAGTTGTCAATTAAGTTTTGAACTTTAAGCTATAAATAGGTCATTATACATTGTGTAAAAGACAACACTTTAGAAAGAATTAATAAAATTGTGAGGATTTTTCACATAGGTTTTGTTCTTTTGAGAACTTTGAACTTATTTAAAATAAGAGTCTTGTTTAATTTTTTGATATCAATCTAGATTTCGAATCATCTAAATTGTGGCATCATTCATTCTATTTTTATACCAAGATTCTTGATCTAGTGAGAAACGGGTCTAAGGTCATATACCTTAGGTTCTTCCTCCTTTAAGACAAGAGTTGAAACTTTTAATTCCACCGGTTCAAATAATTCGTTGGGATGATTTTTGGACTAAATTAACTTGTTCGTGGGTTTTAGGATTTTTATATCCAACGAGTTCACATCAATTAACACTCCCAACAGGATACCACCCTCAGTAGAGGGGGCAAAAACCATCCTCCTTGGTATACAAATCCCCACAAAAACGTGGTAACCTCCTCCATAGACACTAGATCCGCAATCACATTCCCTCATCCTCGTCTAACTTTCTAATGAAGCTCCTTTATCTCTTACCATTGGCCATCCGATGAAAAACTCGTGTTACAATCCCGTTCTACTATGCATTTCCATGCCAGCTAATAACCTTTTGAAGAATAAACTCCCCACGATTATTTCTGGGATTCTCAACGAGTAGAAATGTTCTCAAATAATCCTCTTTCAACATCAAGCTTATGTAACTCATCAATGTCCTAAAGAGTATTGTTCTTCCTTACTCTAGTATCATAAAAAATTCCTTATTCCATGATTTGAGAAATTGCTTAAAAAAACTCTCCCCCACCATCCCAGAAGCTCTCCAAGATTCTTCAACAATTTTTCAGTTTCTTCATAAGTGTAACTATTTTGTTTGTGGCATTTTCTTTGAGGAGCTTTTTACTTCTAAATCTTCACAACTAAATCTATTTTCCATAAAAAAGTATTCCTTATAAAATAATTCTGACTATGTTGTGAATTATTTTTGAATTTTTAATTCTAACATTGCCTCTCTTTTTTTTTTTTTTTTTTTTTTCTTTCTAATTTTAGTCTAAAAATATAAGTACAAACATGCATATCGTGAATGACTAAAATGTGCAGAGGTTCTCGAGTTGTGATCCATGATCGGACTAACACTACGCCCGACATACTATGTATCAACAGAAGGGTTGTACTGCATTGCTCTACCTGTACCGCATATCATTATGAACATTTTTGTGAAAAACATATAGCAAAATACTAAAATATCTGCAGACATGCAATATAAGAATAAACTTAGGTATATCTTAGTTAAATAGTTAATTAAGAATGGGGGAATTTGTGGAGATATGTAGCATGGACACCAAACACCACATGAAACAAATATGCTGTAGGGATAGAAGAAATTATATATATATATAAAATCTTGCCCTATTATAGATTAGAAAATGGCATATTGTGTTGTATGAAAAGAATGTGCTCAGTGGAAGATCCATAGTTCTAGAAATATCGGGTCAATATAGATATCTAATACACACAAAAGGATGCATGAAAGTGGTTTAGATTAGGGAAATGACCCAGGAAACAGAAACATTGAATGGAGTCTATTTCTATGCCAAGTGCTTTTAATATATAGATAAATCATCTTAGTTGACAGCAGACATCATTTGGAATATGGAGGGACGTAAAATTTACATTCGATTTGAATACACATCCATATCACGCATTTGTAGATCCAAATGTCGAGTCGAGCTGAACACAGTGCCTAGAATTGTTTGTTTTTAAATAAGCAAGTGCACGAGCTTATTCATGAGTCCACTTGTCTCAACCTTTATATACTTTTGTCTTTACCTAGAAGTATTAAAATGATTTTGTAATTTATTAAGTGTCGATAGTGATTGGCACTCAGCAAGCTTGTATTTATAAATATGAAAAAATGAATTCAACTTATACGTACACGGGAAAATTAATCTCTAGAACAATTTTCTATCAACTATTTCCTATTCTATATTAGCTCCTCATATTTCCCGTGGTGTATTAAGTTCTGTCACATTTCCAACTCTTCCTCAAGCTATAAATTTAGATCATACATGCCAAGCTTGTCATAAATATTGTGACTGAGGTCCCCATCTTCATAAGAGTATCTTATAACCTGAGTGTCTCCTTTGTGCTTATATAGCAACACTTGATATGGAGTACTTGCTTAATTTATCTTAGGATTCATACAATATCCTGTAGTACATGTAGACTTTCATAAATTGACTTATTACATCGCAACAAAATAATTGTCACGTGGAAATTGTGAGCCAGTTTAGTTTCCCGATGAATATTTAGTACCTGTGAGAATCTGATATGGCTCTTCATGATATACTAACTATTTATTGTTTGGTTACATAGGACTATTAACAGGTCTACAATCCATTACAATAACAATCAGAAACTTTGTGGCCTATTACACTACCTTTCATGCCAAAAATTTGAATAACAGTATCAAATTTGCGAATCAAGTGCTGGGTGACGATTTTAACCATAAAGTGGACACCTTAGTTTGCAACTAGTCTTGTAATCCCAGGAAAAATCTGGTTGTGATGTTGACTTTAAAGTAACTATTTGAATTTCTATAGTTTTGTAAAATACAAGAAAATAATTAATTTAAATTTAAATATGGATTTTATCCATTGATTTGTACAAAAATTTCTTTAAATTCTCGATTGATAGAGTTTTAATTTTTAAGTGTTTGGTTACTGGAGTACCCCGTGCTCTATAGGAATTGACTTCTTGAAAAGAAATTGATTTGCACGGTAGAGTTTTAATGTTTGATGGACTATCCCTTCTGATTTTGATTCCTCAATGGTGATCATTTGTCCGGTACATTACTCTATTTTTGCTGGTATTGTTACCGCTTGATTTAGTGATTGGAGCACTTGCATTCCACCTCTCGGTGGAATTTGACAGCACTTGCATTTCCTCTCAGTAGTTGTAGTCCCCGCAAGCAAGTTCTCCAAAAAGCTACACCACCAAGCCATTCAATCTCTATAATTATATAATACCCAATTATTATTATATCTCATATTTTGAACACTTGATATTTTTATTATTTTTAACTTATTTTTCATAAATTCTACTTTTATTTTCATCATTGAATACATCATCTTGGCAAAATAGTACTTCAAGTGTTTAAATCTATAGGGTTGACTTTCTAATAACTCAAGAGAATAATTAGATATTTGTACTTTAGAAGTGTTTGAGGGCAATTAAATAAGTATTGGAAATGAGTTTGAAGATAAAAAGAAAAGTGTAACTCTAAACCCATGAGATCCAAATATTTCACTTTACTTTCTAGACCTCTTCTCTTTCAAACCCACTATTAAGCTCTCTCTCTCTCTCTCTCTCTCTCTCTCTCTCTCTCTCTCTCTCTCTCTCTCTCTCTCTCTCTCTCTCTCTCTCTCCCTCCCTCCCTCCCTCCCTCCTATTTCTCTTCCAAAACCCAATTGATCCACCACCAAAACTTAAGATTAAAGATTCTAAACTATTAGTCTAACTTTCCTATGTTGGAAATATCAATCATCAAACCCATCAAATTAGGACTCAACATGTGCTATCTAAACATGCTCTCAATACTCTCAAGGGTCTCTTAAATTCTATCCTAGAAGCCTAGAAGCAACTCATTTGGCAGCGAGACAATGGCCTAGAAATTCAGACCAAGCACCTGTCCAGAAGCAGCCCAGAAAATGAACATGTTTAGGCCCATTTTCATACTCAAAATTGGTTGAGTCCTTGAAGGTCTCTTGGCCCAATTATGGGCATCTTTCATCCCCTTAAGGGGCCCAATCGAAGGGCCCCAACAGCTAGAAGCTAGCCATTGGATTGTCCAACGGCAACTTTCTTAGCCGTTGGAGAGAGAGAGAGAGAGAGAGAGAGAGAGAGAGAGGCCTATTAAGCCCTCTCATGATTTCTTTCCTTCAATTTTGTTCGCTCCCTTTTCTTATAAAAATAAAAAAGTAAATTCTCATCAAGCCATTACTAAAGTAACTACTGCTTCTCAATCCATTGAGACTGTTAAGACAATGCTGAAGAAGAAACAAGGAAGCCTCCAAGCCCTGTCCAGCCGGCCCAAAGGGCAAAGATAGAATTTTGGACATAAAAGCCTAAAAATCAACCCCAAAACAAGTCCTATATTTTAGCCCATGTTATGAACCCATATGGGTAGGCCTTGATGTCACATTTAATGCCAAAAATGGTTCAAAAGAAGTGGTCCCAACAGATAGAAAATTTCTAGCCGTTGGACTACACAAAGCAAGTTTTTTGGCTGTTGTGCAGTGCATCAGGAGCTGAATTCTATAGCCTTTTTTGTTTACCTCAAAACTCTTACCCTTTTTTCTATCTAACAACTACTTTATTGTCTCTATTGGCTAGTTGGAGAGACTTTATATTTATAGGATCTCCCAAGTCATTTGGACAGGAATGAATTATTTCACTGTTAATGTGCATAGATTTAGACACATAATTAGGTTAATTATGTATTTAAATCTATGCACATTAACATTCACACTCAAATGTTGTAGAAAGAATGCACCGATAGCCTCTCAAATATATTTCAGAATTTGATGAAATTTTAGCATTCATTCTTGATTATTCTAGTATTTGATATTTAAAATTTTATCTTGTTGTCATAGCAAGCCTCGATCCTACTCTTAGAAAATCCTTATCTACCAATTTCTTCCATCCATTCACAATTCCAGCCATGTATAACACTCCAACAAATTAAACAATTGGAGCTTGGTCATCAAGAGAGCTCTCAATACTCACAATCCGGAAAATCACATTCTCGGAGAGCCCCTATTGAAGGAAGTCCATTCTAATGGCTCACTTCGGCCTCTCACAAGTGTTTTGACAATTCTACAGTATCAAAGAGAGGAATACAAAGTTTTTGGATTTCAAATGGCTCTAGGAGAGCCATTTTAAAAAATCTAACAAGAGGTGGTTCGAATGAAAGTATTTCATCATTTCAAGAAGTACAAAACATGGAACAAAGGATTGAGGTTAGCATGAGGATTCAAAAAACTTCAAAAACCAGAATGGAAGTACATGGTTTGCTGCTGAAACTCTTGAAACTCAGACCATCTACAAGGCACAAAATAGGGGAGAAGTATGCTCTTATTACAAGAAACCCGGCCACAACAGGGAGGCTTGCATGTTTCTTCATCCGCACCTCAAACCAAAGAATTTTAGGAGAAAGGAACAAGGAGGAAAGCAGCAAACAGAGGCCTACATTGCAACACAAGGCAATAGAATTGATGACATCTAGAAAATGCTACGGCAAATCACCCAAAAATCTGGTATGTGTCCAAACTCCTCCATCAATTCAGAATCTGGGATCATTGGCTGGGGATATGACTATCATATGGTTAAGGACAAAAACAAACTTGAAAATATTTTTCCTCTTTCTAACCACATGATAGTTCGCTTTGCCAAAGTTTACTTCAAATCTAATATCCATTAGGAGGTTAACCCAGGACCAAGGGTGTAGGGTTGTTTTTTTATCCTAATATGGTTGTCTTTTAGGACCCCAAGTTGAATCATTTGATTGGTAAGGGCACTAGAAGTAACAACATTTACTTTTTAGATCAAGAGCAAACTTCTCTTCAAGCATACCTTAAAGCGTCTATTTCCAGAAGATAGAAAATAGATATTATAAAGATTGTATTTTTGAAGGAAACCCGAGCAATGTACCCGAATTCTGAAACTATATATGAAAATATCTTTGATTTAATGCATTTCAACTTATGGACTTCTCCTATCTTATCAAGTCAAGGATTTAAATATTTTGTTAATTTCATTGATTATAAGTCAACAGTCACATGGATCTATTTCTTAACCACAAAAGCACAAGCCTATAAAGCCTTCGGAAACTACCTAAAATTTGTAACTAAATAATTTAGTGCAAATATTAAAATACTTAGAACCGATCATGGAGGGGAATATATGAGTAATGCATTCCAAGAATATCTAGAAGATAAACAAATAGTACACCAGACTTCCTATCCTTATACCCTACAACAAAATGGGGTGGCCAAAATGAATTATAGATATCTCTTAGATATAGCTAGAGCTCTTATGTTCCACTCAAATATCCTAGAACTCTATGGTGTGAAGTAGTAAACACTGCTTTGCACCTAATAAATAGGCTCCCAACCGAAGCATTGAATGGAAAATCTTTATTTGAAATCCTCTATAATAAGAAACCTTCCCTATCTCACCTAAAAGTTTTTGGAAGCACATGTTATGTTCAGATTTCTGGTCATCTTAAAATAAATTAGAAGAAAATGAAAAAAAATGTATTTTTATATGATATCTATCCCCTGAAAAGGGATACAAATGCCTAGATCTAGAAAATAACAAACTCTAGATTTCAAAGGTTGTAGTGTTTATAGAAGATGAATTGTACTTCAAAAAACACAAAGAAAAAGAAATGATCAAAGAAAAACAAGAAAGAATAATTAGTTTTTGGCAACCCATGCCCATCTCTCCGGCTACTAAAAATGAAACAAATGAAGAAAATTCACAACAATCAAACGAATCTTCTCAACATAAAGAAAATACAGATTCAGGGAGAGAAGAATTACAAGAAGAATCAAACACAAATGAAGAACAACTATCAAATGAAACTTCTCATTTTCTTTCTCGTCCACCTCTTGTGAGACGAACAAGAATTAGGGCTCCTCCTTCTAAATGGATCAACAAGAGGGTTTATTATAACTCTAATGTAATAATAACTCATCTCATTTCTAAATATTATACCATCTCAAATGTCTCAATTGAGTATCAAAAGTTCTTAAATAACAGAGACAAGATACAAATGTTGAACTCTCTCTATAAGACTCAAGGAATTCCAAAATGGAAGGAAAGCAATTAGAATGGACTCCAAGCCTTAACCAAAAACCAAATATGGGAAATCAATGATCTTTCCAAAGGAAAAAAGGCCATAGGATGCTAATGGACTTACAAAATTAAACACAAATATGATGGCACAATTAACAAATATAAAAAACGTTTTAGTAGCCAGATGATATATCCAAAGTTATGGAGTCGATTATAAAGAAATCTTTGCTCCCGTAACAAAGATGAGTACAATAAGATTCATCTTATTCATAGAGTCCAATCAAGAACAGCCACTATAACAAATGGGTGTGGCCAATACTTTTCTTCAAGATGACTTAGAAGAAGTATATATGCAAATTTCTTAAGAGTCGCCTAAACAAGAAGGAAAATTATGTAAACTCAAAAAGATTTATATGGGCTAAAACAATCCACTAGAATATGGTAATTCAAATTAAGTAACTCTCTATTAAGTAACAATTTCAATTAATGTAATAGTGACTCCTCACTATTTATCAAAATGGAAAATGATAAAAAAACTATAATCCTTATATGCATGGATAACATAACAATTATTGAAAATGATTTAAAACAGATAGAACAAATGGGAAACTTTCTAAAATTGAAATTTGAAATCTAGGACCTAGGAAAGCCTAAATACTTATTGGGAATAGAATTGGATTATTCTCCTAATGGGATAATTCTATACCAAAGAAAGTATGCTCTTGAACTCCTACATGAGACATGAAAGCTTGGAGCAAAGCCCACTTGCAGCCCGGTGTCGGCTTCCAATGGGAAAGAGAACATTGAGCCATTTGAAGACATTCAAAGGTATCAAAGACTTGTGGGCAAGATGATCTACCTTTCCATCACCTGACCAGATATAGCTTTCACAGTGAGCCAAATCAGCCAATTATGCATGCCCCAAAGAAGTATCATTGGAAGGCAGTGGTAAGGATCCTATGCTATCTCAAGGGGTCTCCGGGCAAAGGACTTTGGATGAAAAACAACAAGAGCACCAAAATTTTAGGCTTTTGTGATGCGGGTAGTGTTGAATTTTTGACTAAGAAGAGTAGAGAAATCTAATAAACTTCTGGCTTTTATTGATGTAGTAGAATGATACAAAGGAAGAGAGATTATCTTCCTCTCTTAATTTTACAAGGAGAGCAATAGCTCTATTTATAGGCAAAGGGAGAAAAATAGTCAGTAGAGAGAGAACAAAGACAATATTCCCGTTGGGGCTCAAACCCCAAGGAATTCCAACAGCTAGTTTTTGGACTGTTGGAATATACATTGCCCAAACTGCCCCTAGCTATTTGGGTTTACCTCTTAGACTTTCCTTCATACTTTTGGGCTTCATTGGGCTTGTTTTTGAATGTATTTTGGGTCATAAATATGTTGTAAAATTCTGAACATTAAAAAATAAAAAGCCCAATGTTTATGACATTATCATATTTTCAAGTTGAATACTTTGAGACTTATTTTCATCTTCTCCCTTATTTTTAACACTCCCCCTCAAGTTGGGTGCATAGATGTCTATGGACCCTAACTTGCTAAGGATGTGTTGAAGGTGTTTCTCGGTTGTTGCCTTAGTGAAAATGTCAGCTAGCTGGTCTTCACTTCTAACATATGCGGTTGAAATTGTCTTGTTTTCTAATTTTTCTCGAACATAATGACAATCAACCTCAATGTGCTTCGTTCTTTCGTGAAATACCGGATTGGCAGCAATATGAAGAGCTGCTTGATTATCGCAATGTAGAAGAATAGGAGCGATAGTAGGAAATCCCATCTCCTCAAGTAATGCCTTTAGCCAAACTATTTCACTTGTAGCCGCTGCCATTGCTCTGTATTCAGCCTCAGCGCTTGATCTGGATACAACAGATTGTTTCTTGCTTTTCCATGTTACAAGATTTCGTCCCACGAACATGCAGTAGCCGGTGGTGGATCTCCTATCCGTGACATCCCCAGCCCAATCTGCATCACAGTAGCCATAAATCTCCATGCTATGTTTGTTTTTCATAAGAATTCCCCTTCCTGGTGAGCTCTTTAAATACTTGAGAATTCTTTCCGCTGCCTTCCAATCTTGAATCCTTGGAGCATGCATCCGTTGGCTGATTAAGCTGACGGCATAGGTGATATCTGGTCTTGTAATGGTGAGGTAGATGAGCCTCCCCACAAGTCTTTGATATCTAGGAATATCCTGGAACATTTCTTCATCACCTTTTGCTCGTTTTGCTGTGGATATAGGAGTTGCTGCTGGTTTTGCTCCTACCTTTCCAGTTTCCTGCAAAAGGTCAAGTACATATTTCCTTTGGCATAGAACTAGCCCTTTATGAGAATAGGCAAGCTCTATTCCTAAGAAATACTTTAGTTTTCCTAAATCTTTAATCTCAAAAGTAGATTTAAGGAAACTTCTAGCTTGATCAATACCATTCATATCACTTCCTGTAATAACTATATCATCTACATAAATAAGAACAATAGTGATTTCTTCATTGTTAACTTAAGTAAACATGGAGGAATCACTAATGCATTTCTTAAAGTTATTACCAAGAAGTGCTGAACTTAATTTTGCATACCAGGCACGAGGAGATTGTTTTAACCCATAGATTGCTTTTTTGAGATGACACACCTTGATGTTTGAATCCTCATCTAGCCCTTGGGGAATTTGCATGTAGATTTCTTCGTCTAAGTCCCCTTGAAGGAAAGCATTCTTCACGTCCATTTGATACATTGGCCATCCTCCATTGGTTGCAATTGACATCAAAACCCTTATCGTTTTCATTTTGGCAACAGGGGCAAAAGTCTCAGTGTAGTCTTCTCCATAAGTTTGTGTGAATCCTTTGGCTACAAGTCTTGCCTTGTAGCGTTCAATGGATCCATCACTTTTATACTTGATTTTGAACACCCATTTACACCCGACAGCCTTTCTTCCCTTAGGGAGAGTAGTAATCTCCCACGTCCCATTTTTATTCAATGCATCTAGTTCTTCAAGCATAGCTTGTCTCCATTCGGGTTTGGTATTTGCCTCATCAAAAGCCTTAGGTTCCTGTGATGAGTCAATGCCACTCAAGAACCCTTGATGGCTTGAGGAAGTGTTAGATACACAATAGTAATTTAAAATAGGATAATGAGTTACCTTAGAATTGTAACAAACTCTTCTGTTGATCCACTCTGAGGGAGGAAGCCTCAATCTGGTGGAACGTCGAAGTTGAGGAGCCAGCGGAGAGGGCAGTCTAGTTTCGTCTCTGGATTCTCCTAAGGTAGGCAATCCCTCTCCTTCTACTCTTTCTTCGGAAGAGTTCTCATCATTCTCAAACTCATCCACTCCTCCCTCTTCGTTTTCTCCCCCTGAAAGTGAATTCTCTTCATTGGATTCTTGAGGAACCAGAGGAGGATTTATGGGAACATCGTAGAAGATTCGCAAGTCATTGCTTGATGAATTTTCTTCATTTTTTTCTCCTGCAAAAAAGAATTCATTTTCTACAAATATCACATCTTTCGATGTATATATCTTGTTAGAGTCAGGTTCAAAACAAATATATCCTTTTTGGAATGAAGCGTATCCAATAAAAACACATTTCCTTCCTTTGATATCTAACTTATCTCTAAATTGCCTAGGAACATGAACATAACAAATACACCCAAAAACTCTAAGGTGAGAGAGGTTTGGTTTGTCTTTTCTAAGCAACTCTAATGGAGATTTTCCATGGAGAACTCTAGTTGGAAGACGATTTATTAAATGAACAGCGGTACTAACCGCATCACTCCAAAAACGCTTAGGCATATTAGCAAAGAACATGATAGTTCTAGCTATTTCTAGGACATGTCTATTTTTGCGTTCGACAACTCCATTTTGTTGGGGAGTGTAGGGACAACTAGTTTGATGAATAATTCCATTCTCCTCAATGAAATTTTTGAAATTGGTGCTCATATATTCCCCACCATTATCTGTCCTAAGAATTTTAGTGTTGGCCTCATATTGTTTTATAATATACTTGTAAAAGGACTTGAAGGCTTCATAAACTTGGTCTTTCGATCTTAGCATATACACCCATGTATACCTAGACTTATGATCAATAAATGAGATAAAATATTTAAATCCCCTTCTAGATATCATAGGTGAAGTCCATGCATCCGAGTGAACAAGATCAAAAGGCTTTTTATATTGAGTTTCAGAAATAGGATAATACATTCGGGTTTCCTTTCCAAAAATACATGCTTCACAATATCTATCACTATAATTTTTTGATGGGAATAGGCATTTCAAAGCTTGCATAGAAGGATGACCTAATCTAGCATGCCAAAGGAGGTAACTTTCCTCTTGGATTGCGGAAAATACAAAACTATCTTGTTTCCAAAAATACAAGTTATCTTGCATAGATCCACTACCAATCACTTGATTCGTCTCCAAATTCTGAAAAACAACAGAATGAGGGTCAAAGATAGCTTTGCAATTTAAGTCCTTAGTGACTTGTCCAATAGACATAAGATTAGAGGTAAATTGAGGAACATATAAAGCCTTTGATTTTCTTCCAAAAATTTCAACATCCCCAATTTGCTTAATTTTGAAATTATGTCCATTTGCAACTTTAACCATTTTAGGCTCTAGGAGAGGTTCAAGATTCTGAAAATTTTGCTTATCTTTGACCATATGGTGATCACTGTTGAAATAAAGGACAATTAGGGTTTATGTCCTAAGGGAATCAAGTCTAAATGTATAGCTTTAATTTGGGTAGATTTTTCATTCTCATTGTAATCCCTTCAAAGTTTCTAAGTTGGGCCTAAATGGGCCTTGCCCGGATTGTTCGGGCTGGGCCCTTCGGGCCCAGCCCGGGCCAGCAAATGGGGGACCAACAGGTCCCCCAACGGCTAGCAAAAACAGCCGTTGGGACTGTCCCGAACGGCTAGTAAAACTAGCTGTTGGGGACAGCCCCAACGGCCATAATTGGAGAGGGCACAATGCCCTCTCCTCTCTCTCTTTTCTTATCTCCTTACCCCTCTTCTTGTTCTCTATAAATAGGGCTTATATGTTTCTTTGGAAGGTATGAAAAACATGCCTTCATTGCTTGTAAACTCTCTTTGAATTCTCAATTAAATTCTTGAAGTTTCTTCCTTCATTCTTAGCTTGCTATATTTAAATTTCATCAATCACAACCCGAATCTATCAACCATTTTGAAGAAGAAACAGATGAGTTAGAGCAAGTACCTGAGGAGGATTTTCCTAATTTTTGAGATGTCAGATTTGCTTTGTTTGCAGCTGCTTGAGCATTTTGTTCCCTCCTCTCTTGCTCTTTTTTCTTGATGAACTCAGGTTTAAGGTTAGGATGAAGAAACCAGCAACCATCCTTGGTATGTCCCAACTTTTTGCAATGAGAACACACCTTTTTTATTCCCTGATGAGCCTTATTTGCAGCTTGTTCATTCTGCTTTGTGGAGAACCCATGAACTTCAATTTTGGACTGATTGCATTCCTCAAGCCTTTGAGAAACTGCAGCTCTTTGAATCATAAATCGAGTTTCTTGGTATGATGGAAATTCTTTCATTCGAAGAATTTCCTGTCAAAGTTGTGCAAATGACTCATTGAGTGACGAGAGCAAGGAAAACACCTTGTCTTCATCTTGTCTCTTTTGCAGCACTTTTATATCACTTGTGAGAGGTCTCAATTTGTTGAGCTCATTCCACAAGTCCTCGTGTTCTCCGAACAATTGTGTAATTGATTTCTCCTCCATTTGGATGGTCGCAATCCTTCTTTGTATTTCAAATATTCTGCTCAAGTTTGATTCCTGACCATATAACCCATACATTTGCTCCCATAAGGATTTGGAACTCGGACAGCACATCACCATATTTTTGTGTGCTTGATCCATGGAGCTTGTTAGCAATAGGAACACTTGATCATCCAGCTCCTTCCATTCATCAAACCGTGGGTCTAGCTGATCCATAGGATCTTTTGTAATGAAAGACAGAAGTTTTGCTCCATTGAGAGATCTTCTGATATGACTAGCCCATTGGAAGTAATTGGTTGAGCTTAGAATAATTTGGGAGAAAAGTTGGATTTGAAAGGAAGAGATTTGAGGAAGAGAATTTCCCAACCCCGGAGTCGATGTTTTCTCTGATACCATGTTGAATTTTTGACTAAGAAGAGTAGAGAAATCTAATAAACTTCTGGCTTTTATTGATGTAGTAGAATGATAAAAAGGAAGAGAGATTATCTTCCTCTCTTAATTTTACAAGGAGAGCAATAGCTCTATTTATAGGCAAAGGGAGAAATATAGCCAGTAGAGAGAGAACAAAGACAATATTCCCGTTGGGGCTCAAACCCCAAGGAATTCCAACAGCTAGTTTTTGGACTGTTGGAATATACATTGCCCAAACTGCCCCTAGCTATTTGGGTTTACCTCTTAGACTTTCCTTCATACTTTTGGGCTTCATTGGGCTTGTTTTTGAATGTATTTTGGGTCATAAATATGTTGCAAAATTCTGAACATTAAAAAATAAAAAGCCCAATGTTTATGACATTATCATATTTTCAAGTTGAATACCTTGAGACTTATCTTCATCTTCTCCAATGGGAAAGAGAACATTGAGCCATTTGAAGACATTCAAAGGTATCAAAGACTTGTGGGCAAGATGATCTACCTTTCCATCACCTGACCAGATATAGCTTTCACAGTGAGCCAAATCAGCCAATTATGCATGCCCCAAAGAAGTATCATTGGAAGGCAGTGGTAAGGATCCTATGCTATCTCAAGGGGTCTCCGGGCAAAGGACTTTGGATGAAAAACAACAAGAGCACCAAAATTTTAGGCTTTTGTGATGCGGGTAGGGTGGGAGACAAGCATGTTTGTCTCTCAACCATAGGAATTTGCACATTTGTTGCAGGAAATTTGGGCTCTTGGAAAAGTAAAAAACAAAATGTGGTTTCAAGATCAAGTGCCGAAGCGGAGTATAGAGTCATGGCAATGGCTGCAAGTGAGTTGGTGTGGATTAAGGCATTGATTGATTTATCAAGGACACCGACAACCAATCCGCATCCACATTGCCTTCAATTCATGTTCCATAAGAAGACAAAGCATATCGAGATGAATTGTCATTTTATTCGGCAAAAGCTTGAAGAGAACATCATAGAAGCAAGATGCATCAAGAGCAACAACAATCACAGATATCATAACCAAGCGGACCACAACTAAGCACATGAAAGAAATTCTAGACAAGTTAGGCATTATTAATATCTATACGCCAAACCTATAGGGGAGTGATGAAAGTAAGAGAGTAAATTATTGTCAAGCCATTACTAAAGGAGCCATTGCTCCTCAATCCATTGAAACTCTCAACACAATACTCAAAGATCCAAGGAAGCCTCCAAACCCTATCCAGCCAGCCCAAGGTGTAAAATTTGAATTTTAGACATAAAAGTCCAAAACTCCATCCCAAAACAAGTCCTATATTTTAGCCCGTTTTATGAACCCAAATGGCCAAGCCTTGGTTTCACATTTAATAACAAAAATGGTCCAAAAGAAGTGGTCCCAACAGCTAGAAATGTTCTAGCTGTTGGACTACACAAAAGCAAGTTTTTGGCTGTCGTGCTATGCATTCGGAGCTGAATTTTGTCCTCTTTTTTGTCTACCTTAAAACTCTCACCCTCTGTTGTGTCTAACACACTACAAAAAAATAAACTTTTAGTCACAAATTTAGTGACGAAAATTTAATAAAAATTCGTTGCTAAAAACGTTAGCGACGAAAAATTTTTCGTCGCTAATAACGTGTCGCTAAATTTAGCGACGGATAAAAATTTTTATCGCTAAATTTATGACGGATTTAGTGACAAAAAATTATCCGTCGCTAAATTTAGGAATGAAAAATTATCCGTCGCGAAATTTAGGGATGAAAAATTATCCGTCGCTAAATTTCGTCGCTAAATTTAGCGACGAATAATTTTTCGTCACTAAATTTAATGAGAAAATCTAATATTCGTCGCTAAATTTAGTGACTGTTGGATTTTTGACTAAGAAGAGTAGAGAAATCTAATAAATTTCTGATTTTTATTGATGTGGTAGAATGATATAAAGGAAGAGAGATTATCTTCCTCTTTTTTTTTACAAGGAGAGCAATAGCTCTATTTATAGGTAAAGGGAGAAATATAGCCAGTAGAGAGAGAACAAAGACAATATTCCCGTTGGGGCTCAAACTCCAAGGAATTCCAACAGCTAGTTTTTAGACTGTTGGAATATACATTACCCAAACTGCCCCTAGCTATTTGGGTTTACCTCTTAGCCTTTCCTCCATACTTTTGGGCTTTATTGGGCTTGTTTTTGAATATATTTTGGGTCATAAATATGTTGTAAAATTCTGAACATTAAAAATAAAAGACCCAATGTTTATGACATTATCATATTTTCAAGTTGAATACCTTGAAACTTATCTTCATCTTCTCCCTTATTTTTAACACTCCCCTTCAAGTTGGGTGCATAGATGTCTATGGACCCTAACTTGCTAAGGATGTGCTGAAGGTGTTGCTCAGTTGTTGCCTTAGTGAAAATGTTAGCTAGCTGGTCTTCACTTCTTACATATGAGGTTGAAATTGTCTTGTTTTCTAATTTTTCTCGAATATAATGACAATCAACCTCAATGTGCTTCGTTCTTTCATGAAATACCGGATTGGCAGTGATATGAAGAGTTGCTTGATTATCGCAATGTAGAAGAATAGGAGCAATAGTAGGAAATCCCATCTCCTCAAGTAATGCCTTTAACCAAACTATTTTACTTGTAGTTGCTGTCATTGCTCTGTTTTTAGCCTCAGTGCTTGATCTGGATACAACAGATTGTTTCTTGCTTTTCCATGTTACAAGATTTCCTCCCACGAACATATAGTAGCCAGTGGTGGATCTCCTGTCCGTGACATCCCCAACCCAATCTGCATCACAGTAGCCATAAATCTCCATACTACGTTGTTTTTCATAAGAATTCCCCTTCCTGGTGAGCTTTTTAAATACTTGAGAATTCTTTTCCCTGCCTTCCAATCTTGAATCCTTGGAGCATGCATCTGTTGACTGATTAAGCTGACGGCATAGGTGATATCTGGTCTTGTAATGGTAAGGTAGATGAGCCTCCCCACAAGTCTTTAATATCTAGGAATATCCTGGAACATTTCTTCATCACCTTTTGCTCGTTCTGCTGTGGATATAGGAGTTGCTGCTGGTTTTGCTCCTACCTTTCAGTTTCCTACAAAAGGTCAAGAACATATTTCCTTTGGTATAGAACTAGCCCTTTATGAGAATAGACAAACTCTATTTCTAAAAAATACTTTAGTTTTCCCAAATCTTTAATCTCAAAAGTAGATTTAAGGAAACTTCTAGCTTGATCAATACCATTCATATCACTTCCTGTAATAACTATATCATCTACATAAATAAGAACAATAGTGATTTCTTCATTGTTAACTTTAGTAAATATGGAGGAATCACTAATGCATTTCTTAAAGTTATTATCAAGAAATGCTGAACTTAATTTTGCATACCAGGAACGAGGAGATTGTTTTAACCCATGTTGAAAAGAAGGATAACTCAACCCATCTTCATCACCAACCAAGTGCATCTACTTAGAAGCCCAAAAATCAGCCTGCATTGTCCAGCAAGCATGGCCCATTTGAGCAACCTAAACCAACCCAAAATACATTCAAAAAATAGGCCCAAGGAAGCCCAAAAGTTTGGAGAAAAGTCTAGGAAGCAAACCCAAATAGCAAGGGGTAGTTTGGGTAATATATATTTCAACAGTCAAAAAATTAGCTGTTGGAATTCCTTGGGATTTGAGCTCCAACGGGATTATTACTTTAGAATCACTATCTACCGGCTATTTTTCCTTTTCTCTATAAATAGAGCCTCATTGTATCTCCCAAAACCATGAGAAAAATGCTCTCAAATCTATCCATGTATGCTCTCATTCTTCTTCAATAAAATTCAGAAGTATTCTTCATTTCTTGTGCTCTATTTTTTTATTTCAACATGGTATCAGAGCAAACTTCGATCCCTTCCTCTTCAAGGTTGGGTGACCTTCCACCTTCCATCAACATTACCCAATTTCAAAATATATCCTCCATTCAATTAAGAGGAGGAAATTATTATCAATGGGCAGCCTTGATGAGAAGAGCGTTGGAACTTCACAACTTGGAGGGTCACATACTTGATCAACCACTTGAAGAGGTGGATTCTTCCTTCAGAGAATGGAAGAAGAGGGACAATCATGTGTTTTTTGTTCTACTCAATCCATGGATAAAACACACAAAGCCATGATGACTTGTGCTCCCAATGCAAAACTAATATGGGACACAATGTTTTCTCTTTATGGCCAGGAATCTAACATTGGCAGAATTTTTGAGCTCAAACGACAAATTTCAAATATCAAAAAGGAAGGAAAATCACTTCCTCAATACTTTGGGGAATATACGGATACTTGGAATGAGCTCTCCACTCTCCGCCCGGATTCCATAGATCTCAAAGTTCTCCAAAAGAGGAAAGAAGAAGATAAAATTTTTGGTCTTCTCATGGGTCTAGATGATTCCTACTCTCTTTTTAGACAAGAAATTCTCCGAATGAAGGAATTTCCTTCATTTGGAGAAGTGCAAAATGTGATCCAATGAACGGAAGTTAGCATGCGTTTGGAAGAAAATTCCAAACTTAGACTTGAAGCTCAAGGTCACATGGCTACCGTTGAAGAGCACATGGCTGCCAAAGCACATCAAGTTCCAAAGAAAATTGATGTATGCACCCATTGCAAGAAAAGAGGACATACGAAGGAAAAGTGTTGGAACCTTCATCCTCATTTAAAGCCCAAGACCTTCAAACCGAGGGAGCAACTTTCCGAGCAGCATAATGCACTTCACGCCAAGCTTCAAGGACCTACCATGGCTGATTTTGCTGCTCTTCAAAGTCAACTCAATGACATCTCCAAGAAGTTTCAACAACTTGCTCCCTCCAATGGTAAAAATCAAAGCACTTTATCCTCTTTTAATTTCGAAGATTTTCTCATTGATTCGGGAATGGACCATCATATGGTAAGGGATAGAAGAAAAATCAAGCGTTTTAAAAACTCCCGAACCATAAGATAGTCCATGTTGCCAATGGGCAAGATTTGAAAGTTGAGCAAATTGGGGAAATTGAACTTTTTGGAAAAACATCAATGCTTTATTTGTTCTCCAACTCACTTCAAATCTTTTGTCCATTAGCAAAGTCACTAAGGATCAAGGGTGTAGAGTTGTTTTTGACCCGAACACTGTTACTTTTCAGGACCTCAAGTCGAATCAATTGATTGGCAAGGGTTCTAGAAGAGGGGATCTATACTTTTTGGATCAAAAGTATCATGCACTCATAGCTCATGTCAAAGAAGATGCATCTCTTTGGCATAAACGTTTTGGGCATCCTAGTAACCAAGCTTTAAAGCGTCTATTCCCAAGTATTAATATTGAAGATAGATATTGTAAAGCTTGTATTCTGGGAAAAGAAACCCGATCAATGTATCCCAATTCAAAAACAATTTATAAAGATGCTTTTGATTTAGTTCATTCGGATTTGTGGACTTCACCCATCAAATCTCATTTAAGCTACAAGTATTTCATTACTTTTGTAGACCAAAAAACTAGGTACTCTTGGGTCTACCTTTTGAATACCAAAGATCAAGCTTTTGAAGCCTTTAAAAGGTATGAGAGATATGTGACCAAACTTTACAATGCTAATATTAAAATTCTAAGGACGGACCATGGTGGGGAATTCACTAGTTTGAAATTTGAAAACTATCTTAGAGAGAATGGCATTGTACATCAAATGTCTTGTGTGTACACACCTCAACAAAATGGGGTGGCCGAAAGGAAAAATAGGCACATATTAGAAATAACTAGAGCTATGATATTTCATGCAAATGTACCTAAGAAATTTTGGTGTGATGGAATAAAAACCGCTGTCCACCTAATAAACCTTATCCCATCTCAAGTCCTAGATGGCAAGTCACCATTAGAAGTCCGACTAGATAGAAAACCTCAGATATCTCATCTTAGAACATTCGGTTGTGTATGTTACATTCATATTCCAGCACACATGAGGGATAAGTTAGATCACAAGGGTAGAAAGTGCATATTTTTGGGGTATGCTTCCTTTGAAAAGGGATATAGATGTTATGACCCTAAGACTGACCAAACATACACATCTAAGGATGTGATATTTGTGGAGAATGAAACCTTTTTTTGTAGATAATGAAGAACATCAATCATCCAAAGAAGAGAGCACTCCAAGAACGTGGAATTTCTTACTTCTCCCGAATCAATCATCTCTATCAATTGCAGAAGGAACCTCCCAAGAGATTAATGAGCAATTTCAAAATAATGAAGAAGAAGAATCAAACTCCATAGAAGAGGAGGCAGCCCACACTTTAGGGGCAGATCAAGAAACTGAAGAGGAAGAATTTGAGCATGTAGAGGGAGATTTGGATGCACCACCTCCTCACCTTAGGCGATCCACGAGGCTTAGGGTTCCCCGTTCGGAATGGATTAACCGTAGAGTTACTATAACTCGAAGGTAACATCACATCCGATTTCTGATTATTATACCATCTCACATGTTTCTTTGAGCCACCAAAATTTTTTGAGTGGTATAGATAAAGAACAGAAGCCTAGGACATATGATGAAGCATCCAAGGACCCAAGGTGGAGAAAGGCAATGAAGGAAGAGCTAGATGCATTGACTAAGAACGGTACATGTGAAGTCACCTCTCTTCCAAAGGGCATGCGGGCCGTCGGAAGCAAATGGGTATACAAAATCAAATATAAAAGTGATGGATCAATTGAAAGGTTTAAGGCAAGACTTGTAGCTAAATGATTGACTCAAGCATATGGGATAGATTACAAAGAGACATACGCACCCGTTGCCAAAATAAACACAATTAGGGTCTTGATATCTCTTGCGGTGAACCATGGATGGAGCATGTTTCAAATGGACGTAGCAAACGCATTCCTTCAAGGAGATCTCGAAGAAGAAGTGTACATGCAACTTCCTCAAGGGTTCCAACAACAAGGAGGAAACCTTAGTAGTGGATTTGTTAAATGCCATAGCGACTCACCTGTTTTCATTAGAAGAAACAATGATAAAATAGTGATAGCCTTAGTTTACGTAAATGATATCATCATTACAGGAAATGACATGTATTTAATAGATATAGTTAGAAATTTCTTGAGTTTTAGGTTTGAAATTAAAGATTTAGGGAGACTAAAGTATTTCCTAGGAATTGAGTTAGTCTATTATAATAATGGGTTAATTCTATCCCAAAGGAAATATGCTCTTGATCTTTTGCAGGAAACAGGAAAGCTAGGAGGAAAGCCAGCTTGTACCCCTATTGTCACCAATGGACCTCTAGTAGATGATGAGGAGCCATTTGAGGACATGGAGAGATATCAGAGACTTATAGTACGACTGATCTACCTCACCATCACTAGGCCAGACATAGCCTTTGCCGTGAGCCAAATTAGTCAACATATGCATTCTCCAAAGATGGGTCATTGGAGAGCAGTTGAGCGCTTCCTTCACTACATCAAGAAATCACCCGGACTAGGTATTTGGATGAAGAACAATGGAAGCTCCCAAATTGAAGGCTTTTGCGATGCAGATTGGGCTAGCGATTCAAAGGATAAAAGATCTACCACCGAGTACTGCATGTTCGTAGGAGGCAACTTGGTAGTATGGAAGAGCAAAAAACAGCATGTGGTGTCAAGATCGAGTGCAGAGGCTGAGTATAGGGCAATGGCGTTAGCGGCCAGTGAGATTGTATGATTGAAGGCTTTAGTAGAGGAATTGTTGAAAGATCAAAGTAAGAACACAAGAGAACTTTGAAATGAAATTCTGAAATTTATTGATAATGAAAGCAAATAACATTCATAATTTTGAACTTTTGTTCATACCTTTACTTGAATACATAGAAGCCTATTTATAGAAGAAGAAGATAGAGAAAATTTAGAGAGCAAATGAGAGAACAAGAGAGGAGTTAAGACCTCTCTCTACTAGCCGTTGGAGGCTGTCTCCAACGGCTAGAATTACTAGCCGTTGGACAATCTCCAACGGCTAGATTTGTCTAGCCGTTGGGGCCCGATTGGGCCTCCCTTTGTGGGCCTAAAAAGGCCCATTTGTTGGACAGTTTCAAGATTGAGATTGTTCAGATTGAGTGCCCTCTTCATCACATTTGCCCATTGGTAGTAATTGCCCCCTTTCAATTGTATGGAGGATAAAATTTGCATTTGGGAAATGTTTATGGAAGGAGGAGGGTTACCCAACCTAGAAGAGGATGGGATAGATTGCTCTGATACTATATTGAAAGATCAAAGTAAGAACACAAGAGAATTTTGAAATGAAATTCTGAAATTTATTGATAATGAAAGCAAATAACATTGAACTGTGTGCAGTCCAATGGCTAGCTCTTTTGACTAGCCGTTGGGGCCTCTTCTCAAGCCCCTTTATGGGCTAAAATATGCCTAAGATGTTGGACTAAAAATCCCCTTAGGGCCGGACCTAAAGCAGCTTGGAAGTGCTCTTGGACTTGGCTTGAAATGGGCTTGGTTCTAGGAACATTTCTGGACAGATTATGGGCCAAATTCAAGGGCTTGTTTTGATGGTTTTGAAGTATCCTTCAAGTGGGCTGAAGGTGGGCTGCAAGCCCTTGCTTTATTGGGTTGGGCTTTGGCCGGATTGGGCCAAAGCCTATGTGTTGTTTCTGGATAGCAATCTATCCAGATTTACTCTTCATCACTTTGGACCTTTTTTCCTTCTTCTTTCTCATCTAAGCTTCTATATTCATATATTTGGTTGATGGAGATGAGTTGGGCTTCCCTTCTTTTCAACACTCTCCCTCAAGTTAGGTGTGTAGATATCAATAGTGCCCAACTTGCTCATGATTTCTTGGAGATGAGTTGTGGTTCCTCCTTTAGTGAAGATGTCCGCTAGTTGTTCCTTTCCTTTGATGTGAGGAGTGGTGATGAGTTTTTCTTCTACATTTTGTCGAATGAAGTGACAATCAACCTCTATATGCTTTGTCCTCTCATGGAACACTAGGTTGGAAGCAATATGGATAGCCGATTGAGTGTCACAATGTAGGTTGATTGGAGTTATGACTTTGAACCCTAATTCCTCTACTAGGGCCTTCAACCACACAATCTAGCTAGTCGCCGCTGCCGTTGCTCTATATTCAGCTTCCGTACTAGATCTTGAGACTACGTGTTGCTTTTTGCTTTTCCAAGCCACGAGGTTGCCTCCCACGAACATGCAAAATCCAGTGGTAGATCTTCCATCCTTCGAATCGCTTGCCTAATCTGCATCACAGAAGCCTTCAATTTGTGAGCTCCTATTGTTCTTCATCCAAATGCCTAATCCGGGAGATCCCTTGAGATAGTGAAGAATGCGCTCGGCCGCTCTCCAATGTCCCTTCTTCGGAGCATGCATGTGTTGGCTAACTAAACTCACTGCAAAAGCTATGTCTGGCCTAGTGATGGTGAGGAAGATGAGCCGCCCTACAAGTCTTTGATATCTCTCTACAACCTCAAAAGTCCCCTCATCATCTACTAGTGATCCGGTGGTGGCTACAGGACTACAAGATAGTTTTGCTCCAAGCTTCCCTGTTTCCTGTAAAAGATCAAGAGTATATTTCCTTGGAATAGAATTAGCCAATTACTACAATAGGCTAATTCAATTTCTAAGAAATATTTTAGTCTCCCTAAATCTTTAATTTTAAACCTTGATCTCAAGAAATTTCTAACTATGTCTATTAAATGCATGTCATTTCCAGTAATGATGATATCATCTACATAAATTAAGGCTATTACTATTTTATCATTGTTTTTTCTAATAAAAACATATGAGTCACTATGACATTTAGTAAATCTACTACTAAGAAAAGCATGGCTTAATTTTGCATACCATGCCCTTGGAGATTGTTTCAAGCCATAGATAGTCTTATGTAGTTTGCATACGTTTCCTTCTTGATATTGAAGCCCTTGAGGGAGTTGCATGAACACTTCTTCTTCTAAGTCTCCTTGGAGAAACGCATTTGCCACATCCATTTGGAACATACTCCATCCATGATTCACCGCAAGTGACATCAAGACTCTAATGGTGTTCATTTTGGCAACGGGTGCGTATATCTCTTTGTAATCTATCCCATGTGCTTGAGTGAATCCTTTAGCCACAAGTCATACCTTAAACCTTTCAATTGATCCATCACTTTTATATTTGATTTTGTATACCCATTTGCATCCGACGGCCCGCTTGCCCTTTGGAAGAGAGGTGACTTCCCATGTACCGTTCTTAGTCAATGCATCTAGCTCTTCCTTCATTGTCTTTCTCCACCTTGGGTCCTTGGATGCTTCATCATATGTCCTAGGCTCCTGTTCTTTATCTATGCTACTCAAAAAATTTTGGTGGCTCAAAGAAACATGTGAGATGGTATAATAATCAGAAATCGGATGTGATGTTACCTTGGAGTTATAGTAAACTCTACGGTTAATCCATTCCGAACGGGGAACCCTAAGCCTCGTGGATCGCCTAAGGTGAGGAGGTGGTGCATCCAAATCTCCCTCTACATGCTCGGATTCTTCCTCTTCGGTTTCTTGATCTCCCCCTGAAGTGTGGCTTGCCTCCTCTTCTATAGAGTTTGATCCTTCTTCATTATTTTGAGATTGCTCATTAGTCTCTTGGGAGGTTCCTTCTGCAATTGGTGGAGATGATTGATTTGGGAGAAGTAAGAAATTCCACATGCTTGGAGTGCTCTCTCCTTTTGATGATTGATGTTCTTTATTATCTACAAAAAATGACTCATTCTCCACAAATATCACATCCTTAGATGTGTATGTTCGGTTAGTCTTAGTGTCATAACATTTATACCCCTTTTCGAAGGAAGCATACCCCAAAAATATGCACTTTCTACCCTTGTAGTCTAACTTATCCCTCATGTGTACTGGAATATGAATGTAACATACACAACCGAATATTCTAAGATGAGATATCTTAGGTTTTCTATCTAGTAGGACTTCTAAGAGTGACTTGCCATCTAGGACTTGAGATGGGATAAGGTTTATTAGGTGGATAGCGGTTTTTATTCCATCACACCAAAATTTTTTAGGCATATTTGCATGAAACATCATAGCTCTAGTTATTTCTAATATGTGCCTATTTTTCCTTTCGGCCACCCTATTTTGTTGAAGTGTATACACACAAGACATTTGATGTACAATGCCATTCTCTCTAAGGTAGTTTTCAAATTTCAAACTAGTGAATTCCCCACCATGGTCCGTCTTTAGAATTTTAATGTTAGCATTGTAAAGTTTGGTCACATATCTCTGATAGCTTTTAAAGGTTTCAAAAGCTTGATCTTTGGTATTCAAGAGGTAGACCCAAGTGTATCTAGTTTTTTGGTCTACAAAAGTAATGAAATACTTGTAACCTAAATGAGATTTGATGGGTGAAGTCCACAAATCCTAATGAACTAAATCAAAAGCATTTTTATAAATTGTTTTTGAATTGGGATACATTGATCGGGTTTCTTTTCCCAGAATACAAGCTTTACAATGAGCTACTTCTTTGACTACTAGGATGCCCAAAATGGTTATGCCAAAAAGATGCATCTTCTTTGACATGAGCTACGAGTGCATGATGCTTTTGATCCAAAAAATATAGATCCCCTCTTCTAGAACCCTTGTCAATCAATTGATTCGACTTGAGGTCCTGAAAAGTAACAGTGTTCAGGTCAAAAACAACTCTACACCCTTGATTCTTAGTGACTTTGCTAATGGACAAAAGATTTGAAGTGAGTTGGGGAACAAATAAAGCATTTGATGTTTTCCCAAAAAGTTCAATTTCCCTAATTTGCTCAACTTTCAAATCTTACCCATTGGCAACACGGACTATCTTATGGTTAGGGAGTTTTTTAAAACGCTTGATTTTTCTTTTATCCCTTACCATATGATGGTCCGTTCCCAAATCAATGAGAAAATCTTCGAAATTGAAAGAGGATAAAGGGCTTTGATTTTTACCATTGGAGGGAGCAAGTTGTTGAAACTTCTTGGAGATGTCATTGAGTTGGCTTTGAAGAGCACCAAAATCAGCCATGGTAGGTCCTTGAAGCTTGGCGTGAAGTGCATTATGCTACTCAGAAAGTTGCACCCATGGTTTGAAGGTCTTGGGCTTTAAATGAGGATGAAGGTTAAACACTTCTCCTTCGTATGTCCTCTTTTCTTACAATGGGTGCATACATCAATTTTCTTTGGAACTTGATGTGCTTTGGCAGCCATGTGCTCTTCAATGGTAGCCATGTGACCTTGAGCTTCAAGTCTAAGTTTGGAATTTTCTTCCAAACGCATACTAACTTCCGTTAGTTGGATCAAATTTTACACTTCTCCAAATGAAGGAAATTCCTTCATTCGGAGAATTTCTTGTCTGAAGAGAGTAGGAATCATCTAGACCCATGAGAAGATCAAAAATTTTATCTTCTTCTTTCCTCTTTTGGAGGACTTTGAGATCTATGGAATCCGGACGGAGAGTGGAGAGCTCATTCCAAGTATCCGTATATTCCCCAAAGTATTGAGGAAGTGATTTCCCTTCCTTTTTTATGTTTGAAATTTGTCGTTTGAGCTCGAAAATTCTGCCAAGGTTAGATTATTGGCCATAAAGAGAAAACATTATGTCCCATTGGTGCGTCGTCAAATAATCAAATATAAAATACTTACTCCAAACGATACGAATATAGCGCGAGTAGAGTCATATCCACAAATAACGGCAGATTTATTTCTTTTAATAAAAATGAAAATAAAATATGGGGGGTTTTGATAAAATAATCTAAAATAACTAAACAAACAAATCAATAAAAATTAACTAAAATAAAATGATGAGATAATACCAATTAAAGGAAAGGATGTCGAGTAAGGTAAAACCTAGCCAAAGGTGTTATTTCCACCTTGATATGTTTGATTGATCACCGATACAAAAATTGCTTGAGTATTATGCGAATAAATTGGTTATAGCCGCTAAGTACCACGAAATGACCAATCTCTCCTTACTTCTTCAGTAACCAAGATACCATCGTTAATTACTTCCCTAATCAAAAAACAACCCAAGAGACTCTCGTTGGATTTAATGTTCCGACAGCATTACGATCTAGAGAGACCTAATTTTAATCAGTAAATTCCAATATGGATTTATTTAAATTAGTTTATCTAATCTCTTGATATAAATCCGACTGCTTGCGAAGCCATAAAATTATGTCTATTACCACTTCATTAAAAACACACAAACCTTACTATTTTTAAATGGTTATAGATTATTCTAGGGTTATTAAACATAGCGCTCTATTTAACAATTCCAAAACAATCATAAATACTAAGTATAGAGATTAAATAAATACCCACAAATATCAAGCAAATAAGATCATTTAGATATCACAATTATCATTTATCAAGATTTCAATAATCCTTTGATTAGAAAAGAAATTAAAATGAAAACATAGGAAAAGAGATCTCACAAAATAAATGAAACATTGCCTCAATTAAATAAATGTGCTGTTGGAAAAAGGAAAATGAAATCCTAGGGCTGCTGGCTGCTGTGGACGTGGGGGCTGCTGCCCCTCCTTGGGCTGCCTCCTTGAGTATCTCCCTGAGTGTCTCCCTTTTTGATTCCAAAAGCAAGGAAGAAAACTCCTTGAAGCTGCCGGCTGCAGCCCTTTTGGGGCTGCACACCCAAAAGAAGTGCCACCAAGTGTGAAACACTCCTATATATATATGAGTAGTAAACCCTAAAATTCCTTCCTTATTCAAATTGGTTTTTAAGAATGAATAAAATTCCCTAAAAGATAATATTCTAGAAATTTAAAATAAAAGAAAAGTTCCCAAAAATTTGAAATTTATATTTTCAAAAATTCCATTTCCTAAATATTAGGAATGGAATAAAAATCTTCAATATCTCCAATTCCAGTGGAACTTTCTCTTGAATATGCAATTGGGAAAGGAAATTTTACTACAGTAAATCATCAAAACCTCTTACTTGTCTCTTGAAATCCACGTGCCAACGTGCTAATGAAAGAGCATTGCTATCCAATTTTCCATACTTTACAAAATTGCTCCAATTTAGTTCATTTTTCTTCATTTTCCATAGTAAGTCTCATTGTAAATCAAATGTCACAAAACATAAATAGTAGTGTAATATTTATTCAAAAATAATATAAAATTAATCGCAAATATTACACTTATTTAAGCCCTAAAAATTCCCCCGTACCTATATGATGCTTGTCCTCGAGTATCTCTAACTAAAATAAAATTAAAACTATCAAACCTATTTTTTTTTCTTCCAAGCGTCCAAGTCAACAATTACTATAAGAGTCAAACCAAAAATACAATCGAAACAACAAGTATTTTACAGCGATCCGCACTAAAACAACCACTACATGTCTTAACAGCTCCTTATGAAATCCAAACTGCAAGATTCGACAATCCTCTTCATGGGATCACTCTTATGCACTCGAACGGGTTAAGAATATATATGTCTCTCAAATCAATAATATGGAATGTCATTACCATATGCTTGCAAATATATCAAATATCCACCACTTAAAAATTAGAATTTCATGCATCAATTTAAACGTCTTTCATTTGGTTGTAATGTGGCTAGGGTTAGGGGTAAGATAAAAGGGAATATCAAGGGTTAAAATGTACCAAAAATAATATGTAATTAACTACACAATTCTTTCTACGATAACACCTTTGCCCCACATAGGTAGCACACCAAAAATTCATGATCTTGTCACCCACGTGTGCTCAACATAGCTAACATTCCAAATCACATAAATATGTCAACCTTTTTCTCTACGATCCATGATTGAAATGAATTTATCAAGAATACATCTTTCTTCTTTTTTTTTTTTGAAGAAAATTTCAGCTCAAAGATGAACAAAGTCAAACTTTTTTCTTCCCTTTTTTTTTTCATATGTAACAAATATCATCATCAAAACTATAATCAATATATATCTCATGAGGCAATCATATAACTAATATCATGCAATTAACTGCATATATCCCTGGTACAAGGGTTGAAATTTCAGCCAAAATAGGGCTATAGTGTTGTATTGAAGGGTTTTGAATAAAGAAAGGGCCTCAGGCTCAATTTGGTTCACTAAGGGGATTATAAATCAAGGTAGGGATTTTCACGAAATCCAAAATGGGGTAAAACCTAAATGTCTTTATCATTTCAATGCATAAAATCCTATATGTAGTCTCAAAATGCATAACAATGCAAGTTCTACAATGTGCAATCCAAGTGTGATAAGCACTCATCAAGAAAAAATAATCTCGAGCACAAAAAATGAATTTGCTCGTTTATGGCTCAAAACCTCACTTTTTAAGTAGGGTTTATGTCAAATCTTTACATACTCATCATTCAAAGAAAACTATCAAAGACATAAGAAACCATTTCAAGTTCAAAAGCCATTGATACAAGCCATTTTTCATATATCTCTAGCCAACCAAATAGCATACATCAACAAAGAAAGCTCGGAATTTTTTTTTCATTTTTGAAGAAACAAAATTTAAACTAATGTAATAAAAAAAAAACAAATATAGTGTCAAAAACCAAAACAAAGAGAAAAATACCTAACATCCCCCCACACCTAAATCATACATTGTTCTCAATGTATGCTCAAGTTAAGAGAGATAAAAAAAATGTATAAATAAATCAAACAAAATAAAAGAAAAAAAAACAAACAAGTAAAAGAGAAAGGTGAGAACAATACTCCCTTAGAGTAGAGTGGAGAATGGAGGAACAATTTCAACGAACTAGAGAAAAGAGCTATGAGGTGGACACGCCATAATTATCAAGCACTTCGGTCCATTATTGAGGCTTCAAGGTGGAGAGAAAAGCCCTAAAAAAATAAAATGCAAGTGTTAAAATATGAAATTCGCCTCTCTCTCTCTCTCTCTCTCTCTCTCTCTCTCTCTTTCTTTTTTTTTTTCAGAAGTGAAGTGTGGTTAGGACTTGGGCACGACCTAAATAAAGAGTGTTTCTGGTCATACAGTGAAATGTATGCTCCTTTGGCAGAAATAGAATTTACTTAGGGCGTGGGCACGCCATAAGCGAGGAGCAAAGCTGTCCTTGTGATCTGTGTGGGCAGAAATAGATTGGGCTTAAGGCGTGGGCACGCCCTAAACAAGGAGTACTTCTGTATTTTTTTTTTAAATCAATCATAAATCAAGTTAACATAAATAAACAAAAATAAAAATAAAAATAGAAATAAAAATAAATCATAAAGAAAATATTGGGTTGCCTCCCAATAAGCGCCTTTGTTTCATGTCTTTGGCTCGACATTAGCTTCTCGTTTCAACCTCGTTCAAAAACCGGTCCAGTCCATTTTGACTTTAACTTGTCTGGCATGAATTTCAATCTTGAATTGAAATAAAGGACTTTTTGGCCTACTTTAAATTGTTTTCGATATGAGAGTTTGTCTTGAAAAAATTTATCCCATTGTGCAAAATTATTTGTAAAATTTTCTTCAAACATAAAATTCGATTTATTTTGCACAAAAAAGTCATGAACATTGAAGTCCATCTCCTTCTCATCATCTTGTTCCTCGGAATATGTCAACCTACCAGGAATTGTGGTCGGCATTGTGGTTGTTGTTGGAACTCTTGTGATCAATTTCCATAACTGAAGTTTGGTTGATCCCACCATCCTTGGTTGTAGGGGTTCGAATATGGATTATCATAAAGAATGAGACACTTATCGGTTGAGTGCCCCATGTTCGAGCAAATACCACATGCTTTCACTTGTTGGATTTGTCCTACAATCAATCTTTCCACAATAGAAGTTAGGAAATCTATTTTATGTTTGAGGGAAGAACTACTCACCACATTGACCATTGTTGGAACATTTTGCCATATTCAAAGTTGATGGGAAGTCTCAATATTAAAAAAATCACTGCAAAAATCATGTTCATTAAAATCAGAAAATAACAACTCCCTTAAATTTTTTTGACTGGCCATATCCGAATGTTTAAAATACTTCTCTTCAATGTCATTAACAAACTTCCAGTAATTTCACTACAAATATTAGTTCCAAAATTAAAAAAAACAAAACAAAACTTAAAAGAAATAAATCACTTAACACTGTTCCCCGGCAACGGTGCCAAAATTTGGTGTGTCGTCAAACAACCAAATATAAAATACCTACTTCAAATGATACGAATATAGCGCGAGTAGGGTCGTATCCACAGAGAATGACAGATCTATTTTTTTTAATAAAAATGAAAATAAAATATGGGGGGTTTTGATGAAATAATTTAAAATAACTAAATAAACAAATCAATGAAAATTAATTAAAATGAAATGATGAGATAATACCAATTAAAGGAAAGGATGTCAATTAAGGTAAAACCTAACCAAATGAGTTATTTCCACCTTGATGTATTTGATTGATCATCGATACAAAAATTGCTTGATATTATGCGAATAAATTGGTTATAGCCGCTAAGTACCACGAAACGACCAATCTCTCCTTATTTCTTCGGTAACTAAGATACCATCGTTAATTACTTCTCTAATCGAAAGACAACTCAAGAGACTCTCGTTGAATTTAATATTCCGACAGCATTACGATCTAGAGAGACTCAATTCTATTCAGTAAATTCCAATCTGGATTTATTTAAATTAGTTTATCTAATCTCTTGATATAAATCCTACCGTTTGCGAGGCCATAAAATTATGTCTATTACCACTTCATTAAAAATACACAAATCTTGCTATTTTTAAATGGTTATAGATTATTTTAGGGTTATTAAATATAGCGCTATATTTAACAATTCCAAAACAATCATAAACACTAAGCATAGAGATTAAATAAATACCCACAAATATCAAGCAAATAAAATCAATTAGATCTAACAATTATCATTTATCAAGATTTCAATAATCGTTTGACTAGAAAAGAAATTAAAATGAAAACATAGGAAAAGAGATCTCACAAAATAAATGAAACATTGCCTCAATTAAATAAATGTGCTGCTAGAAAAAGGAAAATGAAATCCTAGGGCTGCTGGCTGCTGTGGACGTGGGGGCTGCTGCCCCTCCTTGGGCTGCCTCCTTGAGTGTCTCCCTGAGTGTCTCCCTTTTTTATTCCAAAAGCAAGGAAGAAAACTCCTTGAAGCTGCCGGCTGCAGCCCTTTTGGGGCTGCACACCCAAAAAAAGTGACTCCAAGTGTGAAACACTCATATATATATATATATGAGTAGTAAACCCTAAAATTCCTTTTTTATTCAAATTGGTTTTTAAGAAGGAATAAAATTCTCTAAAAGATAATATTCTAGAAATTAAAAATAAAAGAAAATTTCCTAAAAACATGAAATTTACATTTTCAAAAATTTCTTTTCCTAAATATTAGGAATGGAATAAAAATCTTCAATATCTCCAATTCCATCCGAATTTCCTCTTGAATATGCAATTGGGAAAGGAAATTTTACTGCAGTAAATCATCACATCTTGCTTGTCTCTTGAAATCCACGTACCAACGTGCTAATGAAAGAGCATTGCTGTCCAATTTTTCATACTTTACAAAATTGCTCCAATTTAACTCATTTTTCTTCATTTTCCATAATAAGTCTCATTCTAAATCAAATGTCACAAAACATAAATATTAGTGTAATATTTATTCAGAAATAATATAAAATCAATCGTAAATATTACACTTATTTAAGACCTATCAAATTCCCCCACACCTATATGATGCCTGTCCTCAAGTATCTCTAACTAAAATAAAATGAAACTATCAAACCTATTTTTTTTTTCTTCCAAGCGTCCAAGTCAACAATTACTATAAGAGTCAAACCAAAAATACAATCGAAACAACAAGTATTTCACAGCGATCCGCACTAAAACAACCACTACATGTCTTAACAGCTCCTTATGAAATCCAAACAGCAAGATTCGACAATCCTCTCCATGGGATCACTCTTATGCACTCGAATGGGTTAAGAATATATATGTCTCTCAAATCAACAATATGGAATGTCATTACCATATGCTTACAAATATATCAAATCTCCACCACTTAAAAATTAGAATTTCATACATCAATCTAAAGGTCTTTCATACATCAATCAAGAGATTCCTCCTCATTTGTATCACTTTCTCCCCCTGAAACAATTGGTTGTTAAGCCTCTAAAGCTTCTGAATTATCATCTTGAGAGTTATGGCTTGTTTCAGAGGTGGAGTTTCCTTCGGTTTGTTCAGCTTCTTGAGGAGGCGATATGAGGAAGTCCCAAGTGCTAGGAGGAATTTCAGTCTTTGGAGCTTCCTTTATATCTTCATTTCCTGCGAAATAGAACTCACTTTCTAAAAATATCACATCTTTTGATGTGTATGTTCGGTTAGTGGTAGGATCATAGCACCTATAGCCTTTTTCAAAGGCTGCATATCCAAGAAATATACACTTTTTCCCTCTATGTTCTAGTTTATTCCTTAGGTGCGTAGGAATGTGAATGTAACATGTGCAACCAAATATCCTAAGGTGGGAAATATTTGGTTTCCTTCCTAGGAGAACCTCAAGGGGAGATTGCCCTTTTAAAACTTCGGTGGGCATAAGATTGATCACATGTACCGCGGTTTTAACCGCATCACACCAAAATTTCTTAGGCATGTTTGCATAGAACATCATAGCTCTAGATATTTCAAGTATGTGTCTATTCTTCCTTTCCGCTACCCCATTTTGTTGGGGTGTGTAAACACATGACATTTGGTGTATAATGCTATTGTCCTTAAGGTAATTTTCGAAATTAAGACTTGTAAACTCACCACCATGATCTGACCTTAGGACTTTTATATTGGCATTATATAGTTTGGTTACATACTTCACATAGCTCTTGAGTGCTTCAAGAGCTTGGTCTTTGGTATTTAGAAGATACACCCATGTGTGCCTTGTTTTGTGATCAATGAAAGTAATGAAGTATTTGTAACCTAAGTGGGACATGATGGGTGAAGTCCAAACATCGGAATGAACTAAATCAAAAGGATTTTCATATATTGTTTCTGAAATAGGATACATTGTTCGGGTTTCCTTTGCCAAAATACAAGCTTTATGTCTATTCTCAAAATTTAAAGTTGGGAATCGACGTTTTAAAGCTCGATCACTAGGATGTCCTAAGCGTCTATGCCAAAGAGATTGATCCTCCTTAACATGAGCTACGTGTGCATTTTTTTCTTGATCCAAGTAATAAAGTTCTCATCTTCTAGAACCCTTGCCAATCAATTGATTCGACTTGAGGTCCTGAAAAGAGACATTATTGGGGTCAAAAACAACTCTACACTTTTGATCCTTGGTGATCTTGCTAATGGACAGTAGGTTTGAGGTAAGTTTTGGGACATATAAAGCCTTGGTTGGTTTTCCAAAAATGTCAACTTCCCCAACTTGATTTACTCTCAAATCTTGTCCATTTGCAACTCGAATAGTCATATGGTTTGGAAGGTTTTCAAATCTCTTTATTTTTGCTCTATCCTTAACCATATGACATTCGGTTCCCGAATCAATGAGAAAATTTTCAGAATTTAAATATGAGAAAAGTTCTTGATTTTTACCGGATGAAGGAGCTATTTGTTGAAGCTTTTGTGCAACCTCATTTAGTTGAGTTTGGAGTGTAGCAAAGTCAGCCAAGGATGGTGCTTGAACCTTTACGAATTGGGCAGCAGCTTGCTGTCCTGAACCAAATCCGTTTGGAGCTCCTTGCTGGTCCCTTTGCCTGAATACTTTGGGCTTTAGTTGGGGATGCAAGAGCCAGCATTTATCCTTTGAATGGCCTCTTTTCTTACAATGAGAACATATCTCATTTCTCCTTTGAGTTTGATTCACTTTGGCAGCAACTACTTCATTTGTAGAGGCAATGAATGCTTGAGCTTCCAATTTTTGCTTAGAGCTTTCTTCCGATCTAATGCTCACTTCAGCCCTTTGAATCATATTTTGGACTTCCCCAAATGATGGAAAGTCCTTCATTCGAAGAATTTCTTGCCTTAGATGAGAATATGAATCATCTAGACCCATGAGAAGACCAAATATTTTATCTTCTACTCTTCTTTTTCGAATAACCTTGAGATCTATGGAATCTGGCCGTAAAGTAATCAGCTCATTCCAAGCATCTGAATACTCCCCAAAGTATTGAGGAAGAGATTTACCTTCCTTTTTGATGGAAGCAATTTGTCTCTTAAGCTCAAAGATTCTCCCAAGGTTGGATTCCATGCCATAGAGAGAGAACATTTCATCCCACAAAGTTTTTGCATTTGGGGCGCATGACACCATTGCTTTGTGAGTTTCATCTAGAGAGTTAAGGAGAAGAATAAGAACATGATCATCCCTTTTCTTCCATTCTCGAAAGGATGGATCTGTTTCTTCAAGTGGATCATCAAGAACATGACTCTCTAGGTTGTGAAGGTTGAGTGCCCTCTTTATTACATTTGCCCATTGATAGTAATTCCTGATGAAATTTAAATATAGCAAGCTAAGAATGAAGAAAGAAACTTCAAGAATTTAATTGAGAATTCAAAGAGAGTGTACATGCAATGAAGGCATGTTTTTCATACCTTCCAAAGAAACATATAAGCCCTATTTATAGAGAACAAGAAGAGGGGCAAGGAGATAAGAAAAGAGAGAGAGGAG
Source organism: Dillenia suffruticosa (assembly GCA_033439265.1). Taxonomy (NCBI): domain Eukaryota; kingdom Viridiplantae; phylum Streptophyta; class Magnoliopsida; order Dilleniales; family Dilleniaceae; genus Dillenia; species Dillenia suffruticosa. The sequence goes on along the minus strand of JAVTVX010000026.1, from coordinate 5,533,289 downwards.
AGGGCATTGTGCCCTCTCCAATTATGGCCGTTGGGGCTGTCCCCAACGGCTAGTTTTACTAGCCGTTGGGGACAGCCCCAACGGCTGTTTTTGCTAGCCGTTGGGGGATCTGTTGGTCCCCCATTTGCTGGCCCGGGCTGGGCCCGAAGGGCCCAGCCCGAACAATCCGGGCAAGGTCCATTTAGGGCCCAACTTAGAAACCTTAAAGGGATTACAATGAGAATGAAAAATCTACACAAATTAAACTATACATTTAGACTTCATTCCCTTAGGACATAAACCCTAATTGTCCTTTATTTCAACACTCCCCCTCAAGTTGGGTGTGTATGTATCTATGACACCCAACTTGACCATATTTTTATGTATGTGATTGGCGGTTCCTGACTTGGTGAAGATATCCGCTACTTGATCATCACTTCGTGTAAAGCTTGGAGTGATGAGTTTTTCTTCAAACTTTTGTCTCACAAAGTGGCAATCCACCTCGATGTGTTTTGTTCTTTCATGAAAAACCGGATTTGAGGCTATGTGAATAGCCGATTGATTGTCACAATGGAGTCGGATTGGAGTAGGAACAGAGAATCCTAGTTCTTCAATTAGAGCCTTTAACCAAACCATCTCACTTGATGCTGCTGCCATTGCTCTATATTCAGATTCGGCACTTGATCTTGACACCACATGTTGTTTTTTGCTTTTCCAAGATACTAGATTTCCTCCAACAAACATGCAATATCCTGTGGTTGATCGTCTATCTTCTGAGTCTCCAGCCCAATCTGCATCACAATATCCTACAATTTGTGAGTTGTTGTTCTTCTTCATCCTAACTCCCATGCCTGGTGTACCCTTTAGATAATGGAGGATTCTTTCAGTGGCTCTCCAATGCTTTCTTTTTGGCTTGTGCATATGTTGGCTAACTTGACTCACGGCAAAGGAGATGTCCGGTCTCGTTATGGTGAGGTAGATCAATTTCCCTACGAGCCTTTGATATCTTGATTCATCCTCATAATCTTCATCATCATCCTTGAGGCCACAAGAGGAGCTAATGGGACTACAAGCGGGCTTGGCACCTAACTTCCCGGTTTCCTGCAAGAGATCAAGCACATACTTCCTTTGTGATAGAACAAACCCATTTGGACAATAGGCGAGTTCTATCCCTAAGAAGTACTTTAGTTTCCCTAAGTCCTTAATATCAAATTTTGTTTGTAAGAAACCTCTTACTTGGTTGATTAAATCTAAATCATTACCGGTTATGATTATATCATCTACATAAACTAACACTATGTTGAAATAAAAGAGAACTAAGTGTGGATAGCATAGGCCCCATTTCAAGCCAAGTTTAAGCCCATCCATGAGATGCATTTGGCCCATTCCTTATGAGTTTTTTAGTCCTCAAAAAGGGCATTGTTAAGCCCCTAAAAGAAGCCCAAAATGGGCCCTAAAAAGGGCAAAACGGCTAGTTCTTTTGAACTAGCCGTTGCACTGTATAACAGCCATAAAAATGGCTGTTATACAGTGATTTGGGGGACAGAAATCTGTCCCCAATGTCCCCCAACGGCTCCTTGAGTCTTTGGGGTCATTTTCCCTCTCTTTCTCATGTAATAATCTCTATAAATAGGAGCTTGTATGGGTTGTTCAATCTATGAAAAAACAATGCTCTCATTGTGCACTCTTTCTTCAAATAAAGATCTTTAAGTTTTCATTCAATCCTAGTTACTTGATAGCTTGAAATTTCAACATGGTATCAGAGCAGGCAACGATACCTTCCTCTTCCGGTCTTAGTGACCCTCCACCACAAATTAGCACCTCAATGTTCACCTCCTTACTTCTAGATTCCACAAACTACAATGCTTGGCAAGATACCATCAAGAGGTCCCTAAACTTCTTCAACCTTGAAAATCATATCTTTGAAGAACCTCTTGATGAAGCCAATCCATTATTCAGAGTATGGAAGAAGAAAGACGATCAAGTGGTGGTGCTCCTTCAAATGTCTCTTGACAAAACTCACAAGGCTATGGTCACATGTATTCCAAACGCAAGAGCATTATGGGAGCAAATGCAATCGTTATATGGTCAAGAATCCAACACCGGAAGAATCTTTGAGCTGAAAAAGAAGATCTTCAAAATTCAAAAAGGAGGTAAATCCTTACCCGAATACTTTGGGGAATATAGGGATCTATGGAATGAACTCAATCTCTTAAGGCCTCCTACTATAAATCTCAAGACCATTCTTCATAGGAACGATGAAGATATGACCTTTGGTCTACTCATGGGTCTTGGAGATGAATATGCTCCAATTCGTCAAGAGATTCTTCGAATGAAGGTCTTTCCTTCATTTCAAGAAGTCCAATTCATGGTGCAAAGAACCGAGACTAGCTTAAGGCTTGAAGAATCTACCAAGCTTAAATCCGACTCTCAAGCCTTCCAAGCTGTCCATGAAGAGCATCTGGCCAACAACACTCAAAACTTTGCAAAAAGAGACATTTGCCCACATTGCAAGAAGTCCGGCCATAAGAAAGAAAAATGCTGGTTCCTACACCCACATTTGAGGCCGAAATATGCCAGGAAAAATCAGGAATCATCTTCAAATGCTCAACAAGTGTCTCAAGTGGCAGCACTCGAATCCAAGATGGAGGAGATGCATAAGGAATTCAAACGACTTGTTGGGCAGATTAGTCACCATTCTGGTAATTCCTTATCTTCATCTATTTCCAATTCTTGGCTCATAGATTCCGGATGTGACGATCATATGGTAAAAGATAGAAACAAAATCAACAAGTTAATTCCCTTGACCAATCATAAATTAGTTAAAGTAGCCAATGGTCATAAGTTAAAAGTTGATCACTTAGGAGAAATTGAACTATTTGGGAAAAAGACTAAAGCTTTATATGTTCCAAAATTCAATTCAAACTTACTTTCTATTAGCAAGATAACCAAAGAGCAAGATTGCAAAGCTATTTTTGATCCTAACCAAGTAATATTTCAGGATCGCAAAACGAACAATTTGATTGGCAAGGGAACTAGGAGGAACAACCTCTATTACTTGGATCAAGAGAACCAAGCTTTTGCTGTCCGAAACATATCCTCCTCTCTATGGCATGAACGTCTAGGGCATCCAGGAAACCTAGCTTTGAAACGCCTATTTCCGAATAGTCAATTAGAAGATAGGCATTGCAAAGCTTGTGTACTTGGAAAACAAACCAAAGTGTATTATCCCATTTCTGAAACAATATATAAAGAGGCTTTTGAATTAGTTCATTCAGATGTTTGGACCTCTCCTTTAGTCTCCCATAATGGTTTTAGATACTTTGTGACATTCATAGATCACAAAACTAGATACACTTGGGTTTATCTCTTAGTTAACAAATCTGAAGTATTTGAGGCATTTAAGAGCTACTATAGATACATAACAAAGCAATTTAATGCTAACCTAAAAATGTTTAGGTCAGATCATGGAGGGGAGTTCACTAGCCTTGAGTTTGAAAAATTTCTAGAGGAAAAAGGGATCATTCATCAAAAGTCTTGTGTGTACACTCCTCAACAAAATGGAATAGCCGAGAGAAAGAATAGGCATCTCTTGGAGACAGCTAGATCTATGATGTTTCACTCAAACTTACCTAAGGAATATTGGAATGAGGCCATTAAGACCGCTGCTCACCTTATAAACCTCATGCCATCCCAAATCCGAGGAGGAAAGTCACCCCTAGAACTACTCCTTGGAAAGAGACCTAGCATTGATCATTTAAGAGTTTTTGGTTGTGTTTGCTATGTCCACATTCCTAGTCATCTTAGGAGCAAACTAGATGCCAAGGGAAGAAAATGCATCTTTCTAGGATATTCCTCTTTTGAAAAAGGCTATAAATGTTATGATCCTCTAACCAAGAAACTATACACATCCAAGGATGTGATATTAGTGGAAAATGAGCCTTATTTTGCAGGTCAAAGAAGAGAAGATCAAACCAAAGAAAACTACCAGCAAGAACAATGGAATGTGATTCTGCCAAAAATCAATGAAGTTCCTGCCGAAAGCAATGAAGAAACTCACCAAAATGATCCAACTCAAGGGAACCCATCACCCTCTCATTCAGATCATGAAATAGAAGAAGAACAAGAGGAAGGACACTCAGACTCAGGGGGAGCTCTTGATACGGCTGAAGAGCATGAGGAGCAGTCTATGGATGAACCCCCTCCTCCTCTTCGAAGGTCTACAAGACTTAGACTTCCTCCCTCGGAATGGATCAATAGAAGGGTCTATTTTAACTCCAAGGTGACTACTCATCCAATTTCTCAATATTACTCAATATCTAACATGTCTTGCAGTCACCAAAGATTCATCAAGAACATAGACCTTCACCAAGAGCCTAGAACTTTTGAGGAGGCAAAGGATCAACCTCATTGGGTTCAAGCAATGAAGAATGAGTTGGATGCTTTGGCTAAAAATAACACTTGGGAAGTGACCTCTCTACCAAAGGGAAAAAGAGCTGTGGGATGCAAATGGATATTCAAGATCAAACACAAGAGTGATGGAAGCATAGATAGATTCAAGGCAAGATTGGTGGCCAAGGGCTTCACTCAATCATATGGCATAGACTACAAGGAAACGTTTGCACCCGTGGCCAAGATGAACACCATCCGTGTCCTTTTCTCTCTTGCTATAAATCACTCATGGCCATTATTTCAAATAGATGTTGCAAACGCCTTTTTACAAAGAGATCTGGAAGAAGAGGTGTACATGGAAGTGCCCCCTGGTTTCTCCCATCGTGACAACAAAGTTTGCAAACTAAAGAAGGCAATATATGGCCTCAAGCAATCTCCTAGAGCATGGTATGGAAAACTTAGCACTACTCTCCTTGAACATGGTTTTAAGAAATGCGTTAGTGATTCATCCTTATTTGTCAAGAACCTAGGAGAAAATACCATTATCATTCTTGTTTATGTAGATGATATAATTATAACAGGAAATGATATGAATCTCATTAACAAAGTTAGAACTTTTCTTCAAACTAAGTTTGACATCAAGGATCTAGGGAAACTAAAATACTTCCTAGGGATAGAACTTGCCTATTGTTCCAATGGGCTTGTTCTATCACAAAGAAAGTATGCTCTTGACCTTTTGCAGGAGACGGGAAAACTAGGTGCCAAACCAGCTTGTAGTCCGGTAAGCACATCCTTAAGTCACAAAGATGATGAGGAGATTTATGAAGATAAGCAACGATATCAAAGACTTGTTGGAAGATTGATCTATCTAACCATCACTAGACCGGACATCTCTTATGCCATTGGGCAAGTTAGCCAGCACATGCATCAACCCAAGAAGAAGCATTGGAGGGCCATTGAAAGAATTCTTCTCTACCTAAAGGGAACTCCAGGAATGGGAATTCAAATGAAGAAGAACGAATCTTCTCAAATCATAGGGTTCTGTGATGCAGATTGGGCTGGTGATTCAGAAGATAGGAGATCGACTTCAGGGTATTGCATGTTTGTTGGAGGGAATCTTGTTGCTTGGAAAAGCAAAAAACAGCATGTGGTATCAAGATCAAGTGCGGAAGCAGAATATAGAGCCATGGCAACCGCTACAAGTGAAGTCGTGTGGTTGAAAGCCTTGATTGAAGAATTAGGGTTCATAGTGCCTACTCCAATCTCCCTACATTGTGATAACCAATCAGCCATTCACATCGCCTCAAACCCAGTCTTTCATGAAAGGACAAAGCACATTGAGGTGGATTGTCACTTTGTGAGGCAAAAGGTTGAGGAGAAGCTCATCACTCCAAGATTCACTAAAAGTGATGATCAAATTGCCGACATCCTCACCAAGCCTGAGACCGCCAATCATATACAAAGAAACCTGGTCAAGTTAGGTGTTATAGATACATACACACCCAACTTGAGGGGGAGTGTTGAAATAAAAGAGAACTAAGTGTGGATAGCATAGGCCCCATTTCAAGCCAAGTTTAAGCCCATCCATGAGATGCATTTGGCCCATTCCTTATGAGTTTTTTAGTCCTCAAAAAGGGCATTGTTAAGCCCCTAAAAGAAGCCCAAAATGGGCCCTAAAAAGGGCAAAACGGCTAGTTCTTTTGAACTAGCCGTTGCACTGTATAACAGCCATAAAAATGGCTGTTATACAGTGATTTGGGGGACAGAAATCTGTCCCCAATGTCCCCCAACGGCTCCTTGAGTCTTTGGGGTCATTTTCCCTCTCTTTCTCATGTAATAATCTCTATAAATAGGAGCTTGTATGGGTTGTTCAATCTATGAAAAAACAATGCTCTCATTGTGCACTCTTTCTTCAAATAAAGATCTTTAAGTTTTCATTCAATCCTAGTTACTTGATAGCTTGAAATTTCAACACACTATAATGATTTTTCCATCTAGTTTCTTAACGAAGAGAGAAGTGTCGCTATTGCATTTTTTGAAATCATGATCAAAAAGAGTTGAGCTAAGTTTGGTATACCAAGCTCTTGGAGATTGTTTGAGACCATAGATTGCTTTCCTAAGTTTGCAAACTTTGTTGAGTTGGTGAGAAAAGCCCGGTGGAATCTCCATGTACACTTCCTCTTCCAGATCACCTTGAAGGAAAGCATTGGCTACGTCCATTTGAAACATTGGCCAAGAGTGATTGATTGCAAGGGACATCAAGACTCGAATTGTATTCATCTTGGCCACCGGAGCATACGTTTCCTTGTAATCTACTCCATAAGCTTGAGTGAAGCCCTTTGCCACTAATCTTGCTTTGTATCGATCAATGCTTCCATCACTTTTGTGCTTGATCTTATAGATCCATTTACATCCTACTGCCCTTTTTCCTTTAGGAAGAGATGATAACTCCCAAGTTCCGTTTCTTTCTAAGGCTTCTAGCTCATCTTTCATTGCTTGGATCCATTGAGGAAGTTGTTTGGCTTCTTCAAAGTTTCTAGGCTCTTGATGAAGGTCTAAGTTCTTGATGAATTTTTGATGGCTACAAGACATGTTAGCAACCAAATAATATTGGGAAATGGGGTGAGATGTTACCTTTGAGTTATAGAAAACTCTTTTGTTGATCCATTCTGAAGGAGGGAGCCTAAGCCTTGTTGATCTTCGAAGAGGAGGAGGAGGCGGCTGCTCAATGCTTTGTTCTACTTCCTCTACAACTTGCCCTTGATCTAAGTTGTCTCCCCCTTCCTCTTGGATGGATTCATGGTCAGAATGAGATGAGGTTGATTGTTCTTGAGTTGGATCATTTTCAGCTTGGATTGGTTGTTCTTCTTCTTCATTTTGATGAGAGGCTTCTTTGATTGAGGGAAGGACTACATTCCAATGGTCTTGTGCTCCTCTTTCCTTTGGTTGCTCTTGATCCTCTTTTCCTGCAAAATAAGATTCTTTTTCTACAAATATCACATCCTTGGATGTGTATAGCTTTTTGGTTAGAGGATCATAACATTTATATCCTTTTTCAAAGGTAGAGTATCATAAAAATACACATTTTCTCCCTCTTTCATCTAGTTTATTTCTAAAGTTTTCTGGTACATGCACATAACAAATGCACCCAAAAACTCTTAAGTGTGAGATACTAGGTTTTCTTCCTAGGAGTAGTTCTAAAGGGGATTTTCCTTCTAGCACTTGAGAGGGCATAAGGTTTATAAGGTGGGCAGCGGTTTTAATGGCTTCACTCCAAAACTTTTTAGGTATATTGGAATGAAACATCATAGCCCTAGCTATTTCTAGTAAGTGTCTATTTTTTCTTTCGGCAACTCCATTTCGTTGAGGAGTGTAAACACAAGACTTTTGATGAATAATTTCCTTTTCTTCTAGAAAATCTTCAAGTGCATGGCTAGTGTATTCCCCCCCATGATCCGATCTAAGGATTTTGATATTTGCATTGAATTGCTTGGTCACATATCTATAATAGCTCTTAAGTGCTTCAAATACTTCCGATTTGGCAGTTAATAAGTACACCCAAGTATATCTAGTTTTGTGATCAATGAAGGTTACAAAATATTTAAAGCCATTATGAGATTCCATGGGTGAAGTCCACACATCGGTATGAATGAGTTCAAAGGCATTTTCATATATTGTATTTGAGATTGGATAGTACACTTTAGTTTGTTTTCCAAGAATACAAGCTTTGTAATGCCTATTTTCTACTTTTTGACTTGGAAATAGGCGTTTCAAAGCTAAATCTCCCGGGTGACCTAGACGGGCATGCCATATAGAAAACGCTTGACTTTGAACTCCAAAAGCTTGATTTTCTTGGTCCAAAAAATATAAGTTGTTCCTCCTAGACCCCTTGCCAATCAAGTGATTCGTTTTGAGATCCTGAAAGATAACTTGGTTAGGATTAAAAGTGGCTTTGCAATTATGGTCTTTGGTAATTTTGCTAATGGACATGAGGTTAGAGTTGAATTTTGGTACATATAAAGCTTTAGTTTTCTTTCCTAGGAGTTCAACTTCACCTAGATGATCAACTTTTAGTTTTTGACCATTAGCAACCTTGACAATCTTATAACTAGATAGAGGAATGAATTTCCTAACTTTGTCTTTATCTTTTACCATGTGATTGTCACAGCCCGAATCAATCAACCATTTATTTAAATGAGATGAGTTCAAGTTGTTACCGGAGTGAAGGGCAACTTGGCTAAGGAGCTTTTTCATCTCTTTTTGCATCTCCTCCATCTTGGATTCGAGTGCAGCCACTTGGGAGACTTGTTGAGCATGAGCTGGTTGTTCCACCTCCTTCTTGTTGTTCTTTGGGCGTAAATGAGGGTGGAGAAACCAGCACCTTTCCCTTTTGTGGCCGGGCTTCTTGCAATTTGTGCAAACATCCTTTTTAAAGAAATTTTGAGCTTTGTTGACTATATGATCATCTTGAACAGCTTTGAAGGCTTGGGCTTCGGATTTGAGCTTGGTAGACTCCTCTAGCCTCATGCTAGTCTCGGCCCTTTGAATCATAAATTGAACTTCTTGGAATGAAGGGAAAATCTTCATTCTAAGGATTTCTTGACGAATTGGAGCATATTCATCTCCAAGACCCATATGAAGACCAAAGGTCATGTCTTCATCATTTCTTTGAAGAATGGTCTTGAGATTAGAAGTTGGAGGCCTAAGAATATTAAGCTCATTCCAAAGATCCCTATATTCCCCAAAGTATTCGGGAAGAGTTTTACCTCCTTTTTGAATCTTGAAGATTTTTCTTTTGAGCTCAAAGATTCGTCCGGTGTTGGTCTCTTGCCCATATAGAGCATGCATTTGATCCTACAAAGCCCTTGCATTTGGAATACAAGTAGCCATTGCTTTGTGGGTTTTGTCAAGTGACATTTGAAGTAGCACCACCACTTGATCATCTTGCTTCTTCCATGATTTGAATGTAGGGTTGGCATCATCTAAGGGATCCTCCAATATGTGATTTTCAAGATTGAAGAAGTTCAAGGATCTCTTGATGGTGTCTTGCCAAGCATTGTAATTTGATGAATCTAAGAGAATGGAAGTAAACATGGAAGTACTAATTTGTGGTGGAGGATTACCAACACCGGAAGATGAAGGTTTCGAAGATGTCTCTGATACCATGATGAAATTTAAATATAGCAAGCTAAGAATGAAGAAAGAAACTTCAAGAATTTAATTGAGAATTCAAAGAGAGTGTACATGCAATGAAGGCATGTTTTTCATACCTTCCAAAGAAACATATAAGCCCTATTTATAGAGAACAAGAAGAGGGGCAAGGAGATAAGAAAAGAGAGAGAGGAGAGGGCATTGTGCCCTCTCCAATTATGGCCGTTGGGGCTGTCCCCAACGGCTAGTTTTACTAGCCGTTGGGGACAGCCCCAACGGCTGTTTTTGCTAGCCGTTGGGGGATCTGTTGGTCCCCCATTTGCTGGCCCGGGCTGGGCCCGAAGGGCCCAGCCCGAACAATCCGGGCAAGGCCCATTTAGGGCCCAACTTAGAAACCTTAAAGGGATTACAATGAGAATGAAAAATCTACACAAATTAAACTATACATTTAGACTTCATTCCCTTAGGACATAAACCCTAATTGTCCTTTATTTCAACAATTCCCCCCTTTCAATTGGATAGAGGATATACTTTGTATTTGGGAAAAGTTTATGGAAGGAGGAGGGTCACCCAACCTTGAAGAGGATGGGATCGTTTGCTCTGATACCATGTTGAAAGATCAAAGAAAGAACTCAAGAGATCTTGAAAAATAACTCTGAATTTTATTGAAATAGAAAGCAAATAACATTCATAGCTTTGAACTTTTGTTCATGCCTTTATTTGAATACATAGAAGCCTATTTATAGAAGAAGATGAAGGAGAGAATTAGAGAGCAAAAAAAGAGAGAACAAGAGAGAACAAGAGAGGGGTTAAGACCCTTCTCTACTAGCCGTTGGAGGCTGTCTCCAACGGCTAGAATTACTAGCCATTGGACAGCTTGAGAAGAACTTGTTGAACTCTTGGGAAGGCCCCTTTTTTTGGAAATGTGATGATAGGTTGATTAATTTCTCTTTTCAACAATATCATCTACATATACTAGGACTATAATGAATTTATCTTTTAGTTTCTTAACAAAAAGAGATGAGTCACTAGTGCATTTCTTAAAGTCATGATCAAGAAGAGTAGAACTAAGTTTGGCATACCAAGCTCTTGGTGATTGTTTAAGTCCATAGATAGCTTTCTTTAATTTGCAAACTTTGTTATCTTGATGGGAGAAACCGGAGGAACCTCCATATACACCTCTTCTTCTAAGTCCCCTTGAAGAAAGGCATTTGCAACATCCATTTGAAATAGAGGTAGAGAGTAGTTGGCAGCAAGGGATAAGAGTACACGAATGGTATTCATTTTTGCCACGGGAGCAAATGTTTCCTTGTAGTTTACTCCATAAGCTTGAGTAAAACCCTTGGCAACTAATCTTGCCTTGTATTTGTCAAGACTCCCATCACTTTTGTGTTTGATTTTGTAGACCCACTTGCACCCTACGGCTTTTTTCCCTTTTGGAAGTGATGTTATTTCCCATGTTCCATTTTTGGCTAAAGCTTCCAACTCATCCTTCATAGCTTGCACCCACTGAGGTTGGTTTTTAGCTTTTTCAAAAGATCTTGGCTCTTCATGAAGATCTATGTTCCGAATGAATCTTTGATGGCTGCAAGAAGTATTAGCAATTGAATAATATTTGAAATGGGTTGAGAAGTTACTTTAGAGTTATAGAAGACTCTTTTGTTGATCCATTCGGAGGGAGGAAGCCTAAGCCTTGTTGATCTACGAAGAGGAAGAGGTGGTTCATCTATGATTTGTTCCTCTTGTTCTATGGCCAGCTCTTGCTCCGAATCATCTCCCCCTTGTTCTTGAATGGTTTCTTGATGAGCCGGATCTTCATGAACATTCGGAGCTGGTTCTTGTTCAATATTCGGATGAGAGGGATGATTGATACTTGGGAGAATAATGTTCCATAGATCTTGAGCTTCTCCTTTTCCATCTTGATCTTGATCTTCTTTTCCTGAAAAATAAGATTCTCTTTCTACAAATATCACATCCTTGGATGTGTATAGTTTTTTGGTTAGTGGATCATAACATTGATATCCTTTTTCAAATGTTGAGTATCCTAAGAACACACATTTTCTCCCCCTTTCCTCTAACTTGTTTATGAAATTTTCAGGTACATGGACATAGCATAAGCATCCAAAGACTCTAAGATGGGAGATATTAGGTTTTCTTCCTAAGAGTAGCTCTAATGGGGATTTACCTCCTAGAACTTGAGTGGGCATAAGATTAATGAGATGGGCAGCGGTTTTTATTGCCTCACTCCAAAATTTTTTTGGCACATTAGAATGAAACATCATGGCCCTAGCTGTTTCTAACAAGTGCCTATTTTTCCTTTCGGCAACTCCATTTTGTTGTGGAGTGTAGACACATGATTTTTGATGCATGATCCCCTTTTCATCTGAGAAGTTTTCAAATGCATGACTAGTATACTCCCCCCATGGTCAGACCTAATGATTTTGATGTTGGCATTGAATTGTTTGGTGACATATCTATAATAGCTCTTAAGGGCTTCAAAAACCTCAGATTTGGTTACCAATAGGTATACCCAAGTATTTCTAGTTTTGTGATCAATAAATGTCACAAAGTATTTAAAACCATTATGAGATGCTATGGGTGAGGTCCAAACATCAGAATGAACAAGTTCAAATGCATTCTCATATATAGTATTTGAAATGGGATAATACACTCTAGTTTGTTTTCCAAGAACACAAGCTTTGCAATGCCTGTTTTCTACTACTAGATTTGGAAATAGACGTTTCAAAGCTAAGTCCCCAAGATGACCTAGACGAGCATGCCATAATGAATGCATTTGACTTTGGGCAGCAAAAGCTCGGTTTTCTTGATCCAAGTAGTATAGGTTGTGCCTCCTAGACCCCTTGCCAATCAAATGATTCGTTTTGAGGTCCTGAAAAACAACTTCATTAGGATCAAATGTAACTTTGCAATTTTGTTCTTTGGTTATCTTTCCAATGGATAAAAGATTAGAATTAAATTTAGGCACATATAGAGCTTTAGTTTTCTTGCCAAATAACTCAATTTCACCTAGATGATCAACTCTTAGTTTCTCACCATTAGCTACCTTAACAATCCTAGAATCAGTGAGAGGAATGAGTCTTTTAATTTTGCTCTGATCTTTTACCATATGATTATCACAACCAGAATCAATAAGCCATGAATGAGATGTATTTAAGAGATTACCAGAATGCAAAGTAATCTGGCCAACGAGCTTTTTCACCTCCTTTTGCATTTCCTCCATTTTGCTTTCTAGGGCAGCAACTTGAGAAACATGCTGGACACTTGCCATTTGGTCACCTTCCCTTTTGTTGTATTTTGGCCGCAAATGGGGATGGAGATGCCAACATTTCTCCTTTCTTTGACCAGGTTTCTTACAATGGGAGCAAAAATCTCTTTTGGTGAAATTTTGAGCTTTGTTGGCTGGATGCTCTTCTTGGACAGATTTGAATGCTTGAGCTTCGGTTTTGGGCTTTGATGATTCTTCAAGCTTCATGCTTGTTTTAGCTCTTTGCACCATGAATTGAATTTCTTGGAATGAAGGAAAAATCTTCATTCTAAGAATTTCTTGACGTATAGGTGCATACTCTTCTCCAAGACCCATTAGAAGACCAAAGGTCATGTCTTCATCATTCCTTTGAAGGATAGTTTTGAGATTTGAGGTTGGAGGCCTCAAAACATTAAGCTCATTCCAAAGATCCCTATATTCCCCAAAATATTCGGGTAGGGTCTTTCCTCCTTTTTGAATGTAGAAAATTTTCTTTTTCAATTCGAATATTCTACCGGTGTTGGTTTCTTGAGCATAAAGAGCATGCATTTGATCCCACAAAGACTTGGCATTGGGAATACAAGTGACCATTGCTTTGTGGGTTTTGTCTAAAGACATCTGTAAGAGCATCACCACTTGATCATCTCTCTTTTTCCATGCTTTGTAAGACGGATCAGCATCATCAAGAGGGTCTTCAAATATGTGGTTTTCGAGATTGAAGAAGTTTAGAGACCTGTTGATGGTATCTTGCCATGCGTTGTAATTTGAAGCATCTAAAAGAATAGAAGTGAACATTGAGGTGCTAATTTGTGGTGGTAAATCACCAAGATTAGATGAGGAAGGAATGAATGCCTGTTCTGATACCATGATGAAATTCCAAAGAAGCAAGCAATGAGAAATGAATAAGAACTTCAAGTACTTTATTGATGCTTCAAAGAGAGCATACAAGAGGTTGAAGGCATTTTTTTTTTCATACATTTTAAAAGCAACTAGCTGCCCTATTTATAGAAGAAGAGAAAGAGAGTTGAGAGAGGAGAAAATAAGAGGGGGAGAGAGGGCATTGCCCTCTCTATCCATTGGACCCAACGGCTAGTAAGAACTAGCCATTGGGCAGTCCCCAACGGCTAGTTCTCTTACTGGCCGTTGGGGGCCTTTGGCCCCCAATTTTGCTGGCCCGGGTTGGGCCCGAAACCCGTGGGCTAGATCCATTTAGGGCCCATTACATTGCCTCCCTTTTTACTTTACATTGCCTCAGTGATCATTTGAGTCCATAGATTACCTTGTGAAGTTTGCATGTATTTCCTCCTTGTAGTTGAAGACCTGTGTATTTGCATGTAGACCTCTTCTTCTAGATCCCCTTGGAGAAAGGCATTTGCAACATCCATATGAAAAAGGCTCCACCCATGGTTTACTGCAAGAGATATGAGAACTCTAATGGTGTTCATTTTTGCAACTAGAGCATAGGTCTCTTTGTAGTCAATTCCGTAGGCTTGAGTATATCCTTTTGCCACTAACCTTGCCTTGACCCACTCAATAGATCCATCACTCTTAGCTTAATTTTGAACACCCATTTACACCCTACAGCTTTCTTGCCCTTTAGTAGTGTGGTGATTTCCCAAGTTCCATTTCTGGTTAGGGCTTCTAACTCCTCTTCCATTGCCTTCCTCCACCTTGGATCCTTTGAAGGTTGTTCAATTGTCCTAGGTTCAAATTCCTTATCTATGCCACTCAAGAATGTTTGGTAGCCCAAGGAAACATGTAAGGTGGTATAATAATAACAAATAGGATAGCAAGTTATCTTACAGTTGTAAAAAACTCTGCGGTTAATCCACTCTGATGGAGAAAGGCTAAGTCTTGTTAATCTTCTTAGTTGAAGAGGAGGTTCATCTAGTTCTTCCATAACTTCAATATTTTCTTCTTCATTTGTCTCATGTTCTCCCTCCATGGGCCACAAAGGGTCCCTTTTTGGGCACTGGTTGGGTAGCTTAAGGCCGGCCAATCAGGCCACCTTTTTGGCTGAGCAGCCCCTTCTTTCGGGCCAGTGGATGGGCCAAGTTCTGTTGGAATTTGGGGAAGAGTGTTGGTGAGCCAAGTGAGTTATATGATACTTATTTTCAATACTCCCCCTCAAGTTGGATACATAAATGTTAATGTACCCAACTTGCTCATTATTTCTTGTAGGTGTGTAGCGGTTCCTCCTTTGGTGAAGATGTCTGCATGTAGCTGTCCCCATGGATATGAGGAGTTCTAATTGGTTTATCTTCCACTTTTTGGCGAATAAAGTGACAATCCACCTCTATGTGTATTGTTCGTTCATGAAACTCGGGATTTAATGCAACATGAATGGTAGATTGATTGTCGCAGTGAAGTTTAATCAGTGTAGGAACTTTAAACCCTAGCTCCTCAACTAGTGCCTTTAACCATATTGTCTCACCTGCAACCGTTGCCATAGCCTTATACTCTGCTTCAGCACTTGAATGAGACACCACATGTTGCTTTTTGCTTTTCCAAGCAACCAAGTTTCCTCCTACAAATATGCAATATCCTGAAGTAGGCATCTCCCGCCCAATCCGCATCGCAATAACCTTCAATTTATGAGTTCCCATTCTTCATCCATACTCCTAGCCTAGGAGATCCTTAAGGTGGTGAAACACACATTCCGCCGCTCTCCATGTTGCTTTTTTGGTCCATGCATATGTTGGCTAATTCTACTCATAGCATAAAAGATATCCGGTCTGGTTATGGTGAGATTGATTAATCTTCCTATGAGCTTTTGATATCTCTCAATGTCTTCATATGGCTCATCATCATCAACTAGTAGTCCTGATGTGGAAATGGGGCTATATGCCGGTTTTGCTCCTAGCTTCTCTATTTCCTACAAAAGATCAAGAACATATTTTCTTTAGAAGATAACCAGCACATTGTGACAATATGCTAATTCTATTCCTAGAAAATATTTTAGTTTTCCTAGGTCTTTGATTTCAAATCTAGAATTTAGAAAATTTCTAATTAAATCTATTTGTTGTGAGTCATTACCAATAATAATGATGTCATCTACATATACTAGGGCAATCACTATTTTATCATGATTCTTCTTATCAAAAAAAGATGAATCACTATTGTATTTCACGAACCGCTACTAAGGAATGCATGACTTAGTTTAGCATACCATGTCCTTAGCAATTGTTTTAACCCATAGATTGCCTTGCGTAACTTGCAAACATCACCCTCTTGTTGCTGATATCCTTGTGGGAGTTGCATGTATACTTCTTCTTCTAGGTCTCCTTGAAGGAACGCGTTTGCCATATTCATTTCATACATGTTCCACCCATGATTCATAGCAAGGTATATTAGTACCCTAATTGTATTCATTTTGGTAACAGGAGCATATGTTTCCTTATAATCTATTCCGTAAGCTTGTGTGTACCCCTTAGCCATTAGCCTTGCTTTAAATCGTTCAATCGATTCATCACTTTTGTGTTTGATCTTAAACACCCATTTGCAACCCACTGCTCTCTTATTTCTAAGAAGTTTAAGACTTCCCAAGTTCCATTCTTGGAGAGAGCTTCTAGCTCTTCTTGCATTACCTTTCTCCATCTAGGGTCTGTCTGTACCTCATCAAAGGTTCTAGGCTCCTGTTCTTTGTCTATGCCACTCAAGAATACTTGGTGACCCAAAGAAACATTAGAGGTAGTATAAAATTAGAAATAGGGTGAGAAGTTACCTCTGAGTTATAATAGACTCTTTGGTTAATCCATGCTGATGGAGGGAGTCTAAGTCTAGTTGATCTTCTAAGTTGAGAAGGAGGCTCATCTAATTCTTCAGAGTTTTCTTCAAGATTTTCTTCTATATTTTCTCCTTGATCTCCCCCTGAATTGGTAGATGGTTCCTCCTCTGAGAGGGCAGATTCCTCTTGATCATTTGAAGATATTCTTTCATCTAGTTGAGGAGTGCTTGTGGTTTTGGCCTCTAAGGGTGGTATCATGAAGTCTCAAGTGTTTGGTTGAGATTCTTCTTTTGGTGTTTCATGCACTTCAGTATCTGCATAGAAAAGTTCTTCTTCCACAAATATCACATCCTTAGATGTGTATGTTCTGTTAGTTCTAGTATCATAATACCTATACCCATTTTCAAAAGAAGCATATCTTAAAAATAGACATCTTCTTCCCTTGTGATCAAGTTTATCTCTAAGGTGTGCAGGAATGTGGACATAACAAACACATCCAAAAGTTTTAAGATGAGTGATGTTTGGCTTTGTTTTCAATAAGACTTCTAGAGGAGACATCCCATTTAATGTCTCAGAAGGAATTAGATTAATTAGGTGGACAGCGGTTTTAACCACATCACACCAAAATTTTTTTGGTACATTTGTATAGAATATTATTGCCCTACCTGTTTCCAAGAAGTGCCTATTCTTCGTTCAGCAACCCTATTCTATTGAGAAGTATACACGCATGACTTTTGATGTACAGTATGATTGTTTCTAAGGTAATTTTCAAAATTGTGGCTTGTGTATTTACCACTATGGTCAATTCTCAAGACTTTTATGTTGGCATTGTAGAAATTAGTCACATATTTTATATAGCTTTTGAGGGCTTCAAAAGTTTGATCCTTTGTATGCAAGAGATATATTCAAATGCTCCTAGTTTTTTGATCTATGAAAGCAATAAAGTGTTTATAGTCTAGATGAGACACAGTAGGAGAAGTCCACACATCTGAGTATGCTAAATCAAAAGCATTTTTATATATAGTTTTTGAGTTCGGGTATATCGTTCGGGGTTTTTTCCCAAAAAACAAACTTTACAATGTCTATTCTCAATTTTCAAGTTTGGAAATAGACATTTTAAAGATTAATCACTAGGATGTCCAAATCGCTTATGTCAAAGGGCAGCATCTTTTTTGATATGAGCTACAAGTGCATGTTGATTTTGATTCAAAAAATATAAGTTCCCTATTCTAGAACCCTTGCCAATCAAGCAATTCGACTTGAGGTTCTAAAAAGAGATGGAATTTAGGTCAAAAACAACTCTACACTCCTGATCTTAGTGACTTTTTTGCTAATGGATGGAAGATCGGAAGTAAGCTCAGGGACATATAAAGTATTTGTAGGTTTTTTCAAAAAGTTCAATTGCCCCTACTTGCTTTACTTCCAAATCTTGCCCATTTGCAACTTGGACTATCTTATGGTCAGGAAGGTTTTTAAATCTTTTAATTTTTCTTTTATTCCTAACCATATGATAGTTCGTTTCCGAATCAATAAAAATGTTTTCAGAATTTAAATGAGAGAGAGTGCTTTGATTATTACCACTTGAAGGACAAACTGTTGGAGTCTCCTTCTAGCATCATCTAATTTGCTTTGAAGTGCTACAAAATCGGCCAAAGTTGGAGCTTGGAGCTTTACATATTGAGCATTGGCCTGCTGTCCAGGATTGAATGAGTTCAAAGCTCCTTGCTGCTCTCTTGGTTTGAATGCTTTAGGCTTCAAATCTGGATGGAGAATTTAACATTTATCCTTTGTATGCCCCTTTTTCTTACAATGGGAACATACATTAGCCCTTTTTCCAGCTTGATGAACTTTGTCAGTTGCATGCTCTTCAATTCTGACCATGAACCATTGAGATTCAAGCCTTTGATTGGAACTTTCTTCCAACCGCATGCTTACTTCCACCCTTTGAATCATATTTTGCACTTCCCCAAATGAAAGAAAGTTCTTCATTCTAAGAATTTCTTGCCTAAGATGAAAGTAAGAATCATCTAGTCCCGTGAGAAGACCAAAAATTTTATTTTCTTCCCTCCTTTTTTGAATAACCTTTAGATATATTGAATCTAGTCAGAGGGTTGTGAGCTTGTTCCATGCATCAGTGTACTCCCCAAAGTATTGAGGGAGTGATTTGCCTTCCTTTTTAATGCATGCAATCTGCCTGTTGAGCTCAAAAATTCTCCGAAGGTTGGATTTCAAGCCATAAAGAGAGAACATTTCATCCCACATTATTTTTGAATTTGGAGCACAAGTCACCATTGCTTTGTGGGTTTCATCGAGTGAGTTGAGGAGAAGAATGAACACATGATCATCAATTTTCTTCCATTCTCTAAAGGAAGTTTTTGTCTTTTCAATTGGCTCATCGAAGATATGGCCCACCAAGTTGTTAAGGTTGAGTGCCCTCTTCATTATATTTACTCATTGATAGTAATTTCCCCCTTTTAGCTGAATGGAGGACATATTTTGTATTTGGATGATATTTATGGAAGGATGAGGGTCACCCAACCTTGAAGAGGATCAGATTGATTACTCTGATACCATGCTGGAATTTGAAAGAAAGAACACTAATGATGCTTGAAAATAATTTCAAAACTTTTTTGAATTGAAAGAGAAAATAACAACATTGTGGCCGTTGTAGGGCCTTCCAATGGCTAGTTTTACTAACCGTTGGGGAGGGCTGGGCCCTCCCTGCATCGGCCACAAAGGGCCCCCTTTTGGAAGCTGCCCAATTAGGCCACCTTTTTGGGCCAAGCAGGCCGTTCTTTCTGGCTAAGAGAAAGTGTTGGACGCTCTTGTGTTGGATGAGGTCATGGAGAGACAGCTCACTTGTATAGATTTGATTAAGGAGACTCAAGAGAAGATAAAGGTCATTCGTTCTCAGATGAAAGTTACCTAGGATAGGCAGAAAAGCTATGCAGATAGACAGCGGTGACCTTTAGAATTTGGGGAGGGAGTGATGTGATCATCAAGACTGCAAGAAATTTATAAGATTCAACTCAAGTTCTAGTTGGGCCAGTAACAAAAGTCAGAGTTAAAAGGTCCAAAAAAGTACTGAATAACTTAATTCAGAGGGTTTTACAATAAGAAATTGAAGCCCAAATGAATGAAGAATCAAAAGGGGCCTCAATTATGCTCATGCAAGCCCAGTTAGAAGAATAAAAGGCCCAAAACTATCCAAAACAAGGGATGACGAAAATAAAGAAAATAGCAGCAAGATTTGGTCAAAATAGTTTGATTTATTTAGTTTCCTAATTTTTATTTTTTGTAACTTAGTTTAGTTTCTTAATTCTTTATTGTTTAGGGAGTTACTAAATTTTTAGTTGCCAATTATGTTTTTACCTTTAGTCTATAAATAGGCCATTATATAAATTGGATTTTTTACAAAGAAGAGTAGAGAAATCTAATCAACTTCTGGCTTTTATTGATGTAGTAGAATGATACAAAGGAAGAGAGATTATCTTCCTCTCTTAATTTTACAAGGAGAGCAATAGCTCTATTTATAGGCAAAGGGAGAAAAATAGCCAGTAGAGAGAGAACAAAGACAATATTCCCGTTGGGGCTCAAACCCCAAGGAATTCCAACAGCTAGTTTTTTGACTGTTGGAATATACATTGCCCAAACTGCCCCTAGCTATTTGGGTTTACCTCTTAGACTTTCCTTCATACTTTTGGGCTTCATTGAGCTTGTTTTTGAATGTATTTTGGGTCATAAATATGTTGCAAAATTCTGAATATTAAAAAATAAAAGGCCCAATGTTTATAACATTATCATATTTTCAAGTTAAAAACCTTGAAACTTATCTTCATCTTCTCCCTTATTTTTAACACTCCCCCTCAAGTTGGGTGCATAGATGTCTATGGACCCTAACTTGCTAAGGATGTGTTGAAGGTGTTTCTCAGTCGTTGCCTTAGTGAAAATGTCAGCTAGTTGGTCTTCACTTCTAACATATGAGGTTGAAATTGTCTTGTTTTCTAATTTTTCTCGAACATAATGACAATCAACCTCAATGTGCTTCGTTCTTTCATGAAATACCGGATTGGCAGCAATATGAAGAGATGCTTGATTATCACAATGTAGAATAATAGGAGCGATAGTAGGAAATCCATCTCCTCAAGTAATGCCTTTAGCCAAACTATTTCACTTGTAGCCGCTACCATTGCTCTATATTCAGCCTCAGCGCTTGATCTGGATACAACAGATTGTTTTTTGCTTTTCCATGTTACAAGATTTCCTCCCACGAACATGCAGTAGCCGGTGGTGGATCTCCTATCCGTGACATCCCCAACCCAATCTGCATCACAGTAGCCATAAATCTCCATGCTGTGGTTGTTTTTCATAAGAATTCCCCTTCCTGGTGAGCTCTTTAAATACTTGAGAATTCTTTTCGCTGCCTTCCAATCTTGAATCCTTGGAGCATGCATCCGTTGGCTAATTAAGCTGACGGCATAGGTGATATCTGGTCTTGTAATGATGAAGTAGATGAGCCTCACCACAAGTCTTTGATATCTAGGAATATCCTGAAACATTTCTTCATCACCTTTTGCTCGTTCTGCTGTGGATATAGGAGTTGCTACTGGTTTTGCTCCTACCTTTCCGTTTTCCGGCAAAAGGTCAAGTACATATTTCCTTTGGCATAGAACTAGCCCTTTATGAGAATAGGCGAGCTCTATTCCTAAGAAATACTTTAGTTTTCCCAAATCTTTAATCTCAAAAGTAGATTTAAGGAAACTTCTAGCTTGATCAATACCATTCATATCACTTCCTGTAATAACTATATCATCTACATAAATAAGAACAATAGTGATTTCTTCATTGTTAACTTTAGTAAACATGGAGGAATCACTAATGCATTTCTTAAAGTTATTATCAAGAAGTGCTGAACTTAATTTTGCATACCAGGCACGAGGAGATTGTTTTAACCCATAGATTGCTTTTTTGAGACGACACACCTTGATGTTTGAATCCTCATCTAGCCCTTGGGGAATTTGCATGTAGATTTCTTCGTCTAAGTCCCCTTGAAGGAAAGCATTCTTCACGTCCATTTGATACATTGGCATTCTCCATTGGTTGCAATTGACATCAAAACCTTATCGTTTTCATTTTGGCAACAGGGGCAAAAGTCTCAGTGTAGTCTTCTCCATAAGTTTGTGTGAATCCTTTGGCTACAAGTCTTGCCTTGTAGCGTTCAATGGATCCATCACTTTTATACTTGATTTTGAACACCCATTTACACCCGACAGCCTTTCTTCCCTTAGGGAGAGTAGTAATCTCCCACGTCCCATTTTTATTCAATGCATCTAGTTCTTCAAACATAGCTTGTCTCCATTCGGGTTTGGTATTTGCCTCATCAAAAGCCTTAGGTTCCTGTGATGAGTCAATGCCACTCAAGAACCCTTGATGGCTTGAGGAAGTGTTAGATACACAATCGTAATTTAAAATAGGATAATGAGTTACCTTAGAATTATAATAAACTTTTCTGTTGATCCACTCTGAGGGAGGAAGCCTCAATCTGGTGGAACGTCGAAGTTGAGGAGCCAGCGGAGAGGGTAGTCTACTTTCGTCTCCGGATTCTCCTAAGGTAGGCAATCCCTCGCCTTCTTCTCTTTCTTCGGAAGAGTTCTCTTCATTCTCAGACTCATCCACTCCTCCCTCTTCGTTTTCTCCCCCTAAAAGTGAATTCTCTTTATTGGATTCTTCAGGAACCAGAGGAGGATTTATGGGAACATCGCAGAAGATTCGCAAGTCATTGCTTGATGAATTTTCTTCATTTTTTTCTCCTGCAAAAAAGAATTCATTTTCTACAAATATCATATCTTTCGATGTGTATACCTTGTTAGAGTCAGGTTCAAAACAAATATATCCTTTTTGGAATGAAGCGTACCCAATAAAAACACATTTCCTTCCTTTGATATCTAACTTATCTCTAAATTGCCTAGGAACATGAACATAACAAATACACCCAAAAACTCTAAGGTGAGAGAGGTTTGGTTTGTCTTTTCTAAGCAACTCTAATGGAGATTTTCCATGGAGAACTCTAGTTGGAAGACGATTTATTAAATGAGCTGCGGTACTAACCGCATCACTCCAAAAACGCTTAGGCATATTAGCAAAGAACATGATAGTTCTAGCTATTTCTAGGACATGTCTATTTTTGCGTTCGGCAACTCCATTTTGTTGGGGAGTATAGGGACAACTAGTTTGATGAATAATTCCATTCTCCTCAATGAAATTTTTGAAATTGGTGCTTATATATTCCCCACCATTATCTGTCCTAAGAATTTTAATGTGTTGAAATGAAGCATAATTAGGCTTCATAGCTAGTTGATGCTAGGATCAAGTGTACAAACCTAATTCAATGGGTATTTCAATGGGTCTGGCCCGCGGGATTCGGGCTGGGCCCTTCGGGCCCAGCCCGAGCTAGCAAATGGGGCCCCAAATGGGCCCCCAGCAGGCTGAGGAACTAGCCGTTGGAGGTCCCAACGGCTAGTTCCCATTCTAGCCGTTGGAGGTCCAACGGCTAGTAGAGAAGGAGAGGGCTTTATGCCCTCTCCACTCTCTCTTTTCTCTCAAATTTCTCCCCTCTCCATCCTCTATAAATAGGGCAGCATGTTGCCCTCTCAAAGCATGAAAAAATGCCTTCAACCTCTTGTATGCTCTCTTTGAAACATCAATAAAGTCCTTGAAGTTCTTATTCATTTCTCATTGCTTGCTTCTTTGGAATTTCATCATGGTATCAGAGCAGGCATTCATTCCTTCCTCATCTAATCTTGGTAATCCACCACCACAAATTAGCACCTCAATGTTCACTTCCACTCTTTTAGATGCTTCAAATTACAACGCATGGCAAGACACCATCAAGAGGTCTCTAAACTTCTTCAATCTCGAAAACCACATATTTGAAGACCCTCTTGATGATGCTGATCCGTCTTACAAAGCATGGAAAAAGAGAGATGATCAAGTGGTGGTGCTCTTACAAATGTCTTTAGACAAAACCCACAAAGCAATGGTCACCTGTATTCCCAATGCCAAATCTTTGTGGGATCAAATGCATGCTCTTTATGCTCAAGAAACCAACACCGGTAGAGTATTCGAATTGAAAAAGAAAATCTTCTACATTCAAAAAGGAGGAAAGACCCTACCCGAATATTTTGGGGAATATAGGGATCTTTGGAATGAGCTTAATGTTTTGAGACCTCCAACCTCAAATCTCAAAACCATCCTTCAAAGGAATGATGAAGACATGACCTTTGGTCTCCTAATGGGTCTTGGAGAAGAGTATGCACCTATACGTCAAGAAATTCTTAGAATGAAGATTTTTCCTTCATTCCAAGAAGTTCAATTCATGGTGCAAAGAGCTGAAACAAGCATGAAGCTTGAAGAATCATCCAAGCCCAAAACCGAAGCTCAAGCATTCAAATCTGTCCAAGAAGAGCATCCAGCCAACAAAGCTCAAAATTTCACCAAAAGAGATTTTTGCTCCCATTGTAAGAAACCTGGTCATAGAAAGGAGAAATGTTGGCATCTCCATCCTCATTTGCGGCCAAAATACAACAAAAGGGAAGGTGACCAAATGGCAAATGTCCAACATGTTTCTCAAGTTGCTGCCCTAGAAAGCAAAATGGAGGAAATGCAAAAGGAGATGAAAAAGCTCGTTGGCCAGATTACTTTGCATTCTGGTAATCTCTTAAATACATCTCATTCATGGCTTATTGATTCTGGTTGTGATAATCATATGGTAAAAGATAAGAGCAAAATTAAAAGACTCATTCCTCTCACTGATTCTAGGATTGTTAAGGTAGCTAATGGTGAGAAACTAAGAGTTGATCATCTAGGTGAAATTGAGTTATTTGGCAAGAAAACTAAAGCTCTATATGTGCCTAAATTTAATTCTAATCTTTTATTCATTGGAAAGATAACCAAAGAACAAAATTGCAAAGTTACATTTGATCCTAATGAAGTTGTTTTTCAGGACCTCAAAACGAATCATTTGATTGGCAAGGGGTCTAGGAGGCACAACCTATACTACTTGGATCAAGAAAACCGAGCTTTTGCTGCCCAAAGTCAAATGCATTCATTATGGCATGCTCGTCTAGGTCATCTTGGAGACTTAGCTTTGAAACGTCTATTTTCAAATCTAGTAGTAGAAAATAGGCATTGCAAAGCTTGTGTTCTTGGAAAACAAACTAGAGTGTATTATCCCATTTCAAATACTATATATGAGAATGCATTTGAACTTGTTCATTATGATGTTTGGACCTCACCCATAGCATCTCATAATGGTTTTAAATACTTTGTGACATTTATTGATCACAAAACTAGATATACTTGGGTATACCTATTGGTAACCAAATCTGAGGTTTTTGAAGCCCTTAAGAGCTATTATAGATATGTCACCAAACAATTCAATGCCAACATCAAAATCATTAGGTCTGACCATGGGGGGGAGTATACTAGTCATGCATTCGAAAACTTCTTAGATGAAAAGGGGATCATGCACCAAAAATCATGTGTCTACACTCCACAACAAAATGGAGTTGCGGAAAGGAAAAATAGGCACTTGTTAGAAACAGCTAGGGCCATGATGTTTCATTCTAATGTGCCTAAAAAATTTTGGAGTGAGGCAATAAAAACCGCTGCCCATCTCATTAATCTTATGCCCACTCAAGTTCTAGGAGGTAAATCCCCATTAGAGCTACTCTTAGGAAGAAAACCTAATATCTCTCATCTTAGAGTCTTTGGATGCTTATGCTATGTCCATGTACCTGAAAATTTCAGAAACAAGTTAGAGGAAAGGGGGAGAAAATGTGTGTTCTTAGGATACTCAACATTTGAAAAAGGATATAAATGTTATGATCCACTAACCAAAAAACTATACACATCCAAGGATGTGATATTTGTAGAAAGAGAATCTTATTTTTCAGGAAAAGAAGATCAAGATCAAGATGGAAAAGGAGAAGCTCAAGATCTATAGAACATTATTCTCCCAAGTATCAATCATCCCTCTCATCCAAATATTGAACAAGAACCAGCTCCGAATGTTCATGAAGATCCGGCTCAAGAAGATCCCTCACCATCTCATTCTGATCAAGAAACCATTCAAGAACAAGGGGGAGATGATTCGGAGCAAGAGCTGGCCATAGAACAAGAGGAACAAATCATAGATGAACCACCTCCTCCTCTTCGTAGATCAACAAGACTTAGACTTCCTCCCTCCAATTGGATCAACAAAAGAGTTTTTTATAACTCCAAAGTAACTTCTTATCCCATTTCTAAATATTATTCAATTGCTAACACCTCTTGCAGCCATCAAAGATTTATTCGAAACATAGATCTACATGAAGAACCAAGAACCTTTGAAGAAGCAAAAAACCATCCTCAATGGGAGCAAGCCATGAAGGATGAATTAGAAGCATTAGCCAAGAATGGAACATGGGAAATAACATCTCTACCAATTGGAAAGAAAGCCGTAGGGTGCAAATGGATCTACAAAATCAAGCACAAGAGTGATGGAAGTCTTGATAAATATAAAGCAAGATTAGTTGCCAAAGGTTTCACTCAAGCTTATGGGATAGACTACAAGGAGACATTTGCACCAGTAGCAAAGATGAACACCATTCGAGTACTTCTATCACTTGCTGTCAATCATTCTTTGCCCTTATTCCAAATGGATGTTGCAAATGCTTTTCTTCAAGGAGACTTAGAAGAAGAGGTATATATGGAGGTTCCTCCGGGCTTCTCTCATCAAGACAACAAAGTTTGCAAGTTAAAGAAAGCCATCTATGGCCTCAAACAATCCCCTCGAGCTTGGTATGCCAAACTTAGCTCTACTCTTCTTGATCATGATTTTAAGAAATGCAATAGTGATTCATCCCTCTTTGTTAAGAAACAAAATGGAAAAATCATTATAGTTTTAGTTTATGTAGATGATATAATCATAACCGGAAATGACTTAAATCTAATCAATCAAGTTAGAAAATTTCTCCAAACTAAGTTTGATATCAAAGACTTAGGGAAACTAAAGTACTTTCTAGGAATAGAACTTGCCTATTGTCCAAATGGGCTTGTTCTATCACAAAGAAAGTATGTGCTTGATCTTTTGCAGGAAACCGGGAAGTTAGGTGCAAAGCCTGCATGTAGTCCAATCAGCACTTCTGGTGGTCTTCAAGATGATGATGAAGAGTTTGAGGATGAACAAAGATATCAAAGGCTTGTAGGAGATTAATCTATCTCACCATAACAACACCCGATATCTCCTTTGCTGTGGGTCAAGTTAGCCAGCATATGCACAAGCCAAAAAGAAAGCATTGGAGAGCCTCTGAAAGAATTCTTCACTACTTGAAGGGCACACCCGGCATGGGAATTTGGATGAAGAAAAATTACAGCTCTCAAATCATGGGGTATTGTGATGCAGACTGGGCTGGAAATTCAGAAGATAGAAGATCAACCACGGGATATTGCATGTTCGTTGGAGGAAATTTAGTAGCTTGGAAAAGCAAAAAACAACATGTTGTATCAAGATCAAGTGCTGAAGCGGAATATAGAGCTATGGCAGCCGCAACAAGTGAGATAGTTTGGTTGAAAGCTCTAATTGAGGAGATAGGGTTCATAGTTTCAACTCCGATCCAACTCCATTGTGACAATCAATCAGCAATTCACATAGCCTCAAATCCGGTTTTTCATGAAAGAACAAAACATATTGAGGTAGATTGCCACTTTGTGAGGCAAAAGATTGAAGATAAGCTCATCTCACCAAGTTTCACAAGGACTGATCATCAAGTAGCTGACATCTTCACCAAGCCGGGAACCACAAAGCACATCCTCAAGAATATGGGCAAGTTGGGTGTCATAGACATATACACACCCAACTTGAGGGGGAGTGTTGAAATGAAGCATAATTAGGCTTCATAGCTAGTTGATGCTAGGATCAAGTGTACAAACCTAATTCAATGGGTATTTCAATGGGTCTGGCCCGCGGGATTCGGGCTGGGCCCTACGGGCCCAGCCCGAGACAGCAAATGGGGCCCCAAATGGGCCCCCAGCAGGCTGGGAATCTAGCCGTTGGAGATCCCAACGGCTAGTTCCCATTCTAGCCGTTGGATGTCCAACGGCTAGTAGAGAAGGAGAGGGCTTTATGCCCTCTCCACTCTCTCTTTTCTCTCAATCTTCTCCCCTCTCCATCCTCTATAAATAGGGCAGCATGTTGCCCTCTCAAAGCATGAAAAAATGCCTTCAACCACTTGTATAATTTCCTTGAAATATCAACAAAATCTTTGAAATCCTTTTTATTACTCATTGCTTGCTTCCGTAGAAATTCAACACTCCACTCCCAGCCAATCCACATAAAAAGGCTGAATTTACCAAGGTTACAAAGAAAACTAAGTCTTGCGAAGAATGGAGAGCATGTCCCTCGCAGTATACCTCAATATGAACTAATCTACCCCTTAGAGGACCACCAAAAATTACCGGACGCGCAATGGAACTTGGAAACCGTGTTAGCTACCTCAAAAGACAAAGTATCAACTTGCTGCAACAAAGAAATTAACCTAGTGAAATATAACGCTAGATCCCTTAACTAAAATCCTGATTTCGACTTGCAATTTGGGTATAGAGTAAACTACGTTGGGAGGATATCCCCCTAAATAGGTCACAGCAAGCCTCAAACTAGATTAATCAGAGTATAATTCTGGATACCGATTGTTATAGTACAAAAAAAAAGAAACAATATCGTTAACCCATGGATTAATGAATAAGATCTGAGGCAGTCAGTGGCAATACACAATGAAGATCGGTCCAGTGTGGGAAGGAAATGCAAATGTGAAGGTGGGGGAGAAGCTCCTGTGTATTGGAATTTATATTAATGTAATCGGAGTTGAAGATACAGTAGAGAAATTGAAAGAGCTCCCAGATTGCGGGTTTGTAGTTACATTGATTTTTGAGCTTGATTGTCCCAAAGAGGTGACTAAATAATCGTATAGAGAGATAAATAGAGAAAGTTTACGGACATTGGTTCTTGACGTACAGGCTTGCGGAGCTTTTCAAGTTGATGACTTACTGTTGACATTGGCAAACGTTTAATGTGTTTACTAGCAAATGGGGCCCCAAATGGGCCCCCAGCAGGCTGAGGAACTAGCCGTTGGAGGTCCCAACGGCTAGTTCCCATTCTAGCCGTTGGAGGTCCAACGGCTAGTAGAGAAGGAGAGGGCTTTATGCCCTCTCCACTCTCTCTTTTCTCTCAAATTTCTCCCCTCTCCATCCTCTATAAATAGGGCAGCATGTTGCCCACTCAAAGCATGAAAAAATGCCTTCAACCTCTTGTATGCTCTCTTTGAAACATCAATAAAGTCCTTGAAGTTCTTATTCATTTCTCATTGCTTGCTTCTTTGGAATTTCATCATAATGTTGGCCTCATATTGTTTTATAATATACTTGTAAAAGGACTTGAAGGCTTTATAAACTTGGTCTTTCGATCTTAGCATATACACTCATGTATACCTAGACTTATGATCTATAAATGAAATAAAATATTTAAATCCCCTTCTAGATATCATAGGTGAAGTCCATACATCCGAGTGAACAAGATGTTGAAATAAAAGAGAACTAAGTGTGGTTAGCATAGGCCCCATTTCAAGCCAAGTTTAAGCCCATCCATGAGATGTATTTGGCCCGTTCCTTATGGGTTTTTTAGTCCTCAAAAAGGGCATTGATAAGCCCCTAAAAGAAGCCCAAAATGGGCCCTAAAAAGGGCAAAACGGCTAGTTCTTTTGAACTAGCCGTTGCACTATATAACAGCCATAAAAATGGCTGTTATACAGTGATTTTGGGGACAGAAATCTGTCCCCAATGTCCCCCAACGGATCCTTGTGTCTTTGGGGTCTTTTTCCCTCTCTTTCACAAGTAATAATCTCTATAAATAGGAGCTTGTATGGGATGTTCTATCCATGAAAAAATAATGCTCTCATTGTGCACTCTTTCTTCAAATAAAGTTCTTTAAGTTTTCATTCAATCCTAGTTGCTTGATAGCTTCAAATCTCAACATGGTATCAGAGCTGGCAACGATACCTTCCTCTTCCGGTCTTAATGACCCTCCACCACAAATTAGCACCTCAATGTTCACCTCCTTACTTCTAGATTCCACAAACTACAATGCTTGGCAAGATACCATCAAGAGGTCCCTAAACTTCTTCAACCTTGAAAATCATATCTTTGAAGAACCTCTTGATGAAGCCAATCCATTATTCAAAGTATGGAAGAAGAGAGACGATCAAGTGGTGGTACTCCTTCAAATGTCTCTTGACAAAACTCACAAGGCTATGGTCACATGTATTCCAAACGCAAGAGCATTATGGGAGCAAATGCAATCGTTATATGGTCAAGAATCCAACACCGGAAGAATCTTTGAGCTGAAAAAGAAGATCTTCAAAATTCAAAAAGGAGGTAAATCCATACCCGAATACTTTGGGGAATATAGGGATCTATGGAATGAACTCAATCTCTTGAGGCCTCCTACTATAAATCTCAAGACCATTCTTCAAAGGAACGATGAAGATATGACCTTTGGTCTACTCATGGGTCTTGGAGATGAATATGCTCCAATTCGTCAAGAGATTCTTCGAATGAAGGTATTTCTTTCATTTCAAGAAGTCCAATTCATGGTTCAAAGAACCGAGACTAGCTTAAGGCTTGAAGAATCTACCAAGCTTAAATCCGACTCTCAAGCCTTCCAAGCTGTCCACGAGGAGCATCCGGCCAACAACACTCAAAACTTTGCAAAAAGAGACATTTGCCCACATTGCAAGAAGTCCGGCCATAAGAAAGAAAAATGCTGGTTCCTACACCCATATTTGAGGCCGAAATATGCTAGGAAAAATCCGGAATCATCTTCAAATGCTCAACAAGTGTCTCAAGTGGTAGCACTCGAATCCAAGATGGAGGAGATGCATAAGGAATTCAAACGCCTTGTTGGGCAGATTAGTCACCATTCTGGTAATTCCTTATCTTCATCTATTTCCAATTCTTGGCTCATAGATTCTGGATGTGACGATCATATGGTAAAAGATAAAAACAAAATCAACAAGTTTATTCCCTTGACCAATCATAAATTAGTTAAGGTAGCTAATGGTCATAAGTTAAAAGTTGATCACTTAGGAGAAATTGATCTATTTGGGAGAAAGACTAAAGCATTATATGTTCCAAAGTTCAATTCAAACTTACTTTCTATTAGCAAAATAACCAAAGAGCAAGATTGCAAAGCTATTTTTTATCCTAACCAAGTAATATTTCAGGATCGCAAAACGAACAATTTGATTGGCAAGGGAACTAGGAGGAACAACCTCTATTACTTGGATCAAGAGAACCAAGCTTTTGCTGTCCGAAACATATCCTCCCCTTTATGGCATGAACGTCTAGGGCATCCAGGAAACCTAGCTTTGAAACGCCTATTTCCGAATAGTGAATTAGAAGATAGGCATTGCAAAGCTTGTGTACTTGGAAAACAAACCAAAGTGTATTATCCCATTTCTGAAACAATATATAAAGAGGTTTTTGAATTAGTTCATTCGGATGTTTGGACCTCTCCTTTAGTCTCTCATAATGGTTTTAGATACTTTGTGTCATTCATAGATCACAAAACTAGATACACTTGGGTTTATCTCTTAGTTAACAAATCTGAAGTATTTGAGGCATTCAAGAGCTACTATAGATACATAACAAAGCAATTTAATGCTAACCTAAAGATGTTTAGGTCAGATCATGGAGGGGAGTTCACTAGCCTTGAGTTTGAAAAATTTCTAGAGGAAAAAGGGATCATTCATCAAAAGTCTTGTGTGTACACTCCCCAACAAAATGGAATAGCCGAGAGAAAGAATAGGCATCTCTTGGAGACAGCTAGATCTATGATGTTTCACTCAAACTTACCTAAGGAATATTGGAATGAGGCCATTAAGACCGCTGCTCACCTTATAAACCTCATGCCATCCCAAATCCTAGGAGGAAAGTCACCCCTAGAACTACTCCTTGGAAAGAGACCTAGCATTGATCATTTAAGAGTTTTTGGTTATGTTTGTTATGTCCACATTCCTAGTCATTTTAGGAGCAAATTAGATGCCAAGGGAAGAAAATGCATCTTTCTAGGATATTCCTCTTTTGAAAAAGGCTATAAATGTTATGATCCTCTAACCAAGAAACATACACATCCAAAGATGTGATATTTGTGGAAAATGAGCCTTATTTTGCAGGTCAAAGAAGAGAAGATCAAACCAAAGAAAACTACCAGCAAGAACAATGGAATGTGATTCTGCCAAAAATCAATGAAGTTCCTGCCGAAAGCAATGAAGAAACTCACCAAAATGATCCAACTCAAGGGAACCCATCACCCTCTCATTCAGATCATGAAATAGAAGAAGATCAAGAGGAAGGACACTCAGACTCAGGGGGAGCTCTTGATACTGCCGAAGAGCATGAGGAGCAGTCTATGGATGAACCCCCTCCTCCTCTTCGAAGATCTACAAGACTTAGACTTCCTCCCTCGGAATGGATCAATAGAAGGGTCTATTTTAACTCCAAGGTGACTACTCATCCAATTTCTCAATACTACTCAATATCTAACATGTCTTGCAGTCACCAAAGATTCATCAAGAACATAGACCTTCACCAAGAGCCTAGAACATTTGAGGAGGCAAAGGATCAACCTCATTGGGTTCAAGCAATGAAGAATGAGTTGGATGCTTTGGCTAAAAATAACACTTGGGAAGTGACCTCTCTACCAAAGGGAAAAAGAGCTGTGGGATGCAAATGGATATTCAAGATCAAACACAAGAGTGATGGAAGCATAGATAGATTCAAGGCAAGATTGGTGGCCAAGGGCTTCACTCAATCATATGGCATAGACTACAAGGAAACGTTTGCACCCGTGGCCAAGATGAACACCATCCGTGTCCTTCTCTCTCTTGCTATAAATCACTCATGGCCATTATTTCAAATGGATGTTGCAAACACCTTTTTACAAGGAGATTTGGAAGAAGAGGTGTACATGGAAGTGCCCCCTGGTTTCTCCCATCGTGACAACAAAGTTTGCAAACTAAAGAAGGCAATATATGGCCTCAAGCAATCACCTAGAGCATGGTATGGAAAACTTAGCACTACTCTCCTTGAACATGGTTTTAAGAAATGCGTTAGTGATTTATCCTTATTTGTCAAGAACCTATGAGAAAATACCATTATCATTCTTGTTTATGTAGATGATATAATTATAACAGGAAATGATATGAATCTCATTAACAAAGTTAGAACTTTTCTTCAAACTAAGTTTGACATCAAGGATCTAGGGAAACTAAAATACTTCCTAGGGATAGAACTTGCCTATTGTTCCAATGGGCTTGTTCTATCACAAAGAAAGTATGCTCTTGACCTTTTGCAGGAGACGGGAAAACTAGGTGCCAAACCAGCTTGTAGTCCGGTAAGCACATCCTTAAGTCACAAAGATGATGAGGAAATTTATGAAGATGAGCAACGATATCAAAGACTTGTTGGAAGATTGATCTACCTAACCATCACTAGACCAGACATCTCTTATGCCGTTGGGCAAGTTAGCCAGCACATGCATCAACCCAAGAAGAAGCATTGGAGGGCCATTGAAAGAATTCTTCTCTACCTAAAGGGAACTCCAAAAATGGGAATTCAAATGAAGAAGAACGAATCTTCTCAAATCATAGGGTTCTGTGATGCAGATTGGGCTGGTGATTCAGAAGATAGGAGATCGACTTCAGGGTATTGCATGTTTGTTGGAGGGAATCTTGTTGCTTGGAAAAGCAAAAAACAGCATGTGGTATCAAGATCAAGTGCGGAAGCGGAATATAGAGCCATGGCAACCGCTACAAGTGAAGTCGTGTGGTTGAAAGCCTTGATTGAAGAATTAGGGTTCATAGTCCCTACTCCAATCTCCCTACATTGTGATAACCAATCAGCCATTCACATCGCCTCAAACCCGGTTTTTCATGAAAGGACAAAGCACATTGAGGTGGATTGTCACTTTGTGAGGCAAAAGGTTGAGGAGAAGCTCATCACTCCAAGATTCACTAAAAGCGATGATCAAATTGCCGACATCCTCACCAAGCCTGGGACCGCCAATCATATACAAAGAAACCTGGTCAAGTTAGGTGTTATAGATACATACACACCCAACTTGAGGGGGAGTGTTGAAATAAAAGAGAACTAAGTGTGGTTAGCATAGGCCCCATTTCAAGCCAAGTTTAAGCCCATCCATGAGATGTATTTGGCCCGTTCCTTATGGGTTTTTTAGTCCTCAAAAAGGGCATTGATAAGCCCCTAAAAGAAGCCCAAAATGGGCCCTAAAAAGGGCAAAACGGCTAGTTCTTTTGAACTAGCCGTTGCACTATATAACAGCCATAAAAATGGCTGTTATACAGTGATTTTGGGGACAGAAATCTGTCCCCAATGTCCCCCAACGGATCCTTGTGTCTTTGGGGTCTTTTTCCCTCTCTTTCACAAGTAATAATCTCTATAAATAGGAGCTTGTATGGGATGTTCTATCCATGAAAAAATAATGCTCTCATTGTGCACTCTTTCTTCAAATAAAGTTCTTTAAGTTTTCATTCAATCCTAGTTGCTTGATAGCTTCAAATCTCAACACAAGATCAAAAGGCTTTTTATATTGAGTTTCAGAAATAGGATAATACATCGGGTTTCCTTTCCAAAAATACATGCTTCACAATGTCTATCACTACAATTTTTTGATGGGAATAGGCATTTCAAAGCTTGCATAGAAGGATGACCTAATCTAGCATGCCAAAGGAGGTAACTTTCCTCTCGGATTGCGGAAAATACAAAACTATCTTGTTTCCAAAAATACAAGTTATCTTGCATAGATCCACTACCAATCACTTGATTCGTCTCCAAATTCTGAAAAAAAACAGAATGAGGGTCAAGGATAGCTTTGCTTTGCAATTTAAGTCCTTAGTGACTTGTCCAATAGACATAAGATTAGAGGTAAATTGAGGAACATATAAAGCCTTTGATTTTCTTCCAAAAATTTCAACATCCCCAATTTGCTTAATTTTGAAATTATGTCCATTTGCAACTTTAACCATTTTAGGTTCTAGGAGAGGTTCAAGATTCTGAAAATTTTGCTTATCTTTAACCATGTGGTGATCACAACCCGAATCTATCAACCATTTTGAAGAAGAAACAGATGAGTTAGAGCAAGTACCTGCGGAGGATTTTCCTAATTTTTGAGATGTCAGATTTGCTTTGTTTGCAGCTACTTGAGCATTTTGTTCCCTCATCTCTTGCTCTTTTTTATTGATGAACTCAGGCTTAAGGTTAGGATGAAGAAACCAGCAACCATCCTTGGTATGTCCCAACTTTTTGCAATGAGAACACACCTTTTTTATTCCCTGATGAGCCTTATTTGCAACTTGTTCATTCCGCTTTGTGGAGAACCCATGAACTTCAATTTTGGACTGATTGCTTTCCTCAAGCCTTTGAGAAGCTGCAGCTCTTTGAATCATAAATCGAGTTTCTTGGTATGATGGAAATTCTTTCATTCGAAGAATTTCCTGTCGAAGTTGTGCAAATGACTCATTGAGTGATGAGAGCAAGGAAAACACCTTGTCTTCATCTTGTCTCTTTTGCAGCACTTTTATATCACTTGTGAGAGGTCTCAATGTGTTGAGCTAATTCCACAAGTCCTCGTGTTCTCCGAACAATTGTGTAATTAATTTCTCCTCCATTTGGATGGTCGCAATCCTTCTTTGTATTTCAAATATTCTGCTCAAGTTTGATTCCTGACCATATAACCCATACATTTGCTCCCATAAGGATTTGGAACTTGGACAGCACATCACCATATTTTTGTGTGCTTGGTCCATGGAACTTGTTAGCAATAGGAACACTTGATCATCCAGCTCCTTCCATTCATCAAATCGTGGGTCTAGCTGATCCATAGGATCTTTTGTAATGAAAGACAGAAGTTTTGCTCCATTGAGAGATCTTCTGATATGACTAGCCCATTGGAAGTAATTGGTTGAGCTTAGAATAACTTGGGAGAAAAGTTGGATTTGAAAGGAAGAGATTTGAGGAAGAGAATTTCCCAACCCCGGAGTCGATGTTTGCACTGATACCATGTTGGATTTTTGACTAAGAAGAGTAGAGAAATCTAATAAACTTCTGGTTTTTATTGATGTAGTAGAATGATACAAAGGAAGAGAGATTATCTTCCTCTCTTAATTTTACAAGGAGAGCAATAGCTCTATTTATAGGCAAAGGGAGAAAAATAGCCAGTAGAGAGAGAACAAAGACAATATTCCCGTTGGGGCTCAAACCCCAAGGAATTCCAACAGCTAGTTTTTTGACTGTTGGAATATACATTGCCCAAACTGTCCCTAACTATTTGGGTTTACCTCTTAGACTTTCCTTCATACTTTTGGGCTTCATTGGGCTTGTTTTTGAATGTATTTTGGGTCATAAAGATGTTGCAAAATTCTGAACATTAAAAAATAAAATGCCCAATGTTTATGACATTATCATATTTTCAAGTTGAATACCTTGAGACTTATCTTCATCTTCTCCCTTATTTTTAACAATACATTGTGTAAAAAAAACACTTTGGAGAGAATTAATAAAATTGTGAGGATTCTTCACACAGGTCTTGTTCTTTTGAGAACTTTGAACTTATTCAAGATAGGAGTCTTGTTTAGTTCTTTGACTTATCAATCTAGGTTTTGAACCATCTAGGTTGTGGCGTCATTCATTCCATCTTTATAGCAAGGTTCTTGATCTAGTGAGAAACGGGTCTAAGGTCATATACCTTAGGTTATTCCTCCTTTAGGGCAAGGGTTGAGGTTTTTAATTCTACCACCGGTTCAAATAATTCGTTGGGAAGATTTTTGGGCTAAATTAACTTGTTCGTGGATTCTAGGGTTTTTATACCCAACGGGTTCACATCAGTTGGTATCAGAGCAATGTCGAGTTACCCTTCGAGTTGTTCATACTTGTTTATAATTGTTTATATTAATCTATAATTTTTCATAAAACAAAGGCAGCTTCCAATTTTTTTTTCTTTTCTTTTATTATTTCTTCTTTATTTCTTATTTGTTCACCTTCTTTATTTTCTTCCTTTATTCACTTTTCTTATTCAATTCATTCCATCTTTGTTTCTTTCTTAATTTGGAATTTTTCCAAATTTGTGACTTCCTTATTTCTCACTTATTTTCTTTCTTTATTTTTCTTGTTATTCTTTCTATGAATTTCACAAGACAATTATTTTTGAGTTAAATTCAAAGAGTTGTTAATTCATTAAGATGGTAAGAGACATGTTCGATGGATTGAATTCTTTGAGATTTTTTCCAAGCAAAATGGGGCTGCGGATGCATTTTCACACAGGCGAAGATTTGGGGACAAATCGTTGTCAAGAAGGGGGGAATGATGTGATCATCAAGACTGCAAGAAATTTACAAGAGTCAACTCAAGTTCCAGTTGGGCCAGTAACAAAAGTTCGAGTTAAAAGGTCCAAAGAAGTACTGAATAACTTAATTCAGAGGGTTTTACAATAAAAAATTGAAGCCCAAATGAATGAAGAATCAAAAGGGGCCTCAATTATGCTTATGCAAGCCCAGTTGGAAGAATAAAAGGCTCAAAACTATCCAAGACCAAGGGAAGACAAAAATAAAGAAAAATAGCAGCAAAATTTGGTCAAAATAGTTTGATTTATTTAGTTTCCTTATTTTTATTTTTTGTAACTTATGTTTAGTTTCCTAATTCTTTGTTGTTTAGGGAGTTACTAAATTTTTAGTTGCCAATTATGTTTTTACCTTTAATCTATAAATAGGTCATTATACATTGTGTAAAAAAAAACACTTTGGAGAGAATTAGTAAAATTGTGAGGATTCTTCACACAGGTCTTGTTCTTTTGAGAACTTTGAACTTATTCAAGATAGGAATTTTGTTTAGTTCTTTGACTTATCAATCTAAGTTTTGAACCATCTAAGTTGTGGCGTCATTCATTCCATCTTTATACCAAGGTTCTTGATCTAGTGAGAAACGGGTCTAAGGTCATATACCTTAGGTTCTTCCTCCTTTAGGACAAGAGTTGAGGTTTTTAATTCCACCGATTCAAATAATTCGTTGGGACGATTTTTGAGCTAAATTAACTTATTCGTGGGTTCTAGGGTTTTTATACCCAACGGGTTCACATCATGGAGACATAATGTTTCAAAGGGTATCCCCTTGGAAGGAGATAATCCGATTTAGATAGCAGGAAAGCTTAACCCCAGGTATATCGGACCTTTCTGAGTCCTTGAGAGGATTGGGAAAATGGCATATAGGTTGGACCTGCCCCTTGAGCTAGTACAGATTCATGATATATTCCATGTTTTGATGCTAAGAAAGTACCTTCCTGATCCTTTCGATGTAATGGAACCTCCACCGGCAGAGTTGAGTGATGATTTGAGCTTCCCCATCCAGCCCGTAGCCATCTTAGACAAACAGACCAGGAAATTACGGAGCAAAGAGGTCCCCTTGGTCAGAATACATTGGAGGAATGACCAGATCAAGTGGCAGACTTAGGAGTCCAAGGATGCTATAAGGAGACAATAGCTTCAGCTATCTGATAAATAGTTTCAGTTTAGTTTCGAGAACAAAACTTTTTATTAGGGGTTAGAAATTGTAACACCAATTTCCGGTGATTGTGTATTATGTATCACTTTTCACGTTCTATCTATATAACAGTCTTTTGAGACATCTAAAATGAAATTTTAATTTTTTTTTTTGTTTATTTATATTGAGCTTTTGCTTCAAAATCGCGAAAACCGAAAATTTTATTGGAAAGCCAAAAACCTTTTCGGCAAGCGCCAACAAGGCCTAAAGAACTAAAAAATGGCAAAAAAAAAATGCTTAGACATTTAAATAGAGATATTTAAATGAAATTTCACATTTTTAAGAAATTTCAAAATTTCATAGGAACCAAAAAAATACAAATTTTTAAAAGTTAGGGTTCTAAATGCAACTAAAGAAAGTTGAGAGACTAAATTACAAACTACTGTAGGATAGACAATTGAAGCCAATTATTGGTCAAGATGGCAATAAAGTTGGTTAGTAGCCACATAGGATAGTTTCACATTCAAGGAAACTCATTGGATGGAAGTTTATGCATGAAAGCTAATTGGATTAACTTGTGCTTCTCTCCTTTGACATGGCCCACCAAGAAGGTCAGATCATGGAGGGGAGTTCACTAACCTTGAGTTTGAAAAATTTCTAGAGAAAAAAGGGATCATTCATCAAAAGTCTTGTGTGTACACTCCTCAACAAAATGGAATAGCCGAGAGAAAGAATAAGCATCTCTTGGAGACAGCTAGATCTATGATGTTTCACTCAAATTTACCTAAGGAATATTGGAATGAGGCCATTAGGACCACTGCTCACCTTATAAACCTCATGCCATCCCAAATCCTAGGAGGAAAGTCACCCCTAGAACTACTCCTTGGAAAGAGACCTAGCATTGATCATTTAAGAGTTTTTGGTTGTGTTTGCTATGCCACATTCCTAGTCATCTTAGGAGCAAACTAGATGCCAAGGGAAGAAAATGCATCTTTCTAGGATATTCCTCTTTTGAAAAAGGCTATAAATGTTATGATCCTCTAACCAAGAAACTATACACATCCAAGGATGTGATATTTGTGGAAAATGAGCCTAATTTTGCAAGTCAAAGAAGAGAAGATCAAACCAAAGAAAACTACCAGCAAGAATAATGGAATGTGATTCTGCCAAAAATCAATGAAGTTCCTGCAGAAAGCAATGAAGAAACTCACCAAAATGATCCAACTCAAGGGAACCCATCACCCTCTCATTCAGATCATGAAATAGAAGAAGATCAAGAGGAAGGACGCTCAGACTCAGGGGGAGCTCTTGATACGGCCGAAGAGCATGAGGAGCAGTCTATGGATGAACCCCCTCCTCCTCTTCGAAGATCTATAAGACTTAGACTTCCTCCCTCGGAATGGATCAATAGAAGGGTCTATTTTAACTCCAAGGTGACTACTCATCCAATTTCTCAATACTACTCAATATCTAACATGTCTTGCAGTCACCAAAGATTCATCAAGAACATAGACCTTCACCAAGAGCCTAGAACATTTGAGGAGGCAAAGGATCAACCTCATTGGGTTCAAGCAATGAAGAATGAGTTGGATGCTTTGGCTAAAAATAACACTTGGGAAGTGACCTCTCTACCAAAGGGAAAAAGAGCTGTGGGATGCAAATGGATATTCAAGATCAAACACAAGAGTGATGGAAGCATAGATAGATTCAAGGCAAGATTGGTGGCCAAGGGCTTTTCTCAATCATATGGCATAGACTACAAGGAAACATTTGCACCCGTGGCCAAGATGAACACCATCCGGTCCTTCTCTCTCTTGCTATAAATTACTCATGGCCATTATTTCAAATGGATGTTGCAAACGCCTTTTTACAAGGAGATTTGGAAGAAGAGGTGTACATGGAAGTGCCCCCTGGTTTCTCCCATCGTGACAATAAAGTTTGCAAACTAAAGAAGGCAATATATGATCTCAAGCAATCACCTAGAACATGGTATGGAAAACTTAGCACTACTCTCCTTGAACATGGTTTTAAGAAATGCGTTAGTGATTCATCCTTATTTGTCAAGAACCAAGGAGAAAATACCATTATCATTCTTGTTTATGTAGATGATATAATTATAACAGGAAATGATATGAATCTCATTAACAAAGTTAGAACTTTTCTTCAAACTAAGTTTGACATCAAGGATCTAGGGAAACTAAAATACTTCCTAGGGATGGAACTTGCCTATTATTCCAATGGGCTTGTTCTATCACAAAGAAAGTATGCTCTTGACCTTTTGCAGGAGACGGGAAAACTAGGTGCCAAACCAGCTTGTAGTCCGGTAAGCACATCCTTAAGTCACAAAGATGATGAGGAAATTTATGAAGATGAGCAATGATATCAAAGACTTGTTAGTAGATTGATCTACCTAACCATCACTAGACCGGACATCTCTTATGCCGTTGGGCAAGTTAGCCAGCACATGCATCAACCCAAGAAGAAGCATTGGAGGGCCATTGACAGAATTCTTCTCTACCTAAAGGGAACTCCAGGAATGGGAATTCAAATGAAGAAGAACGAATCTTCTCAAATCATAGGGTTCTGTGATGCAGATTGGGCTGGTGATTCAGAAGATAGGAGATCGACTTTAGGGTATTGCATGTTTGTTGGAGGGAATCTTGTTGCTTGGAAAAGCAAAAAACAGCATGTGATATCAAGATCAAGTGCGGAAGCGGAATATAGAGCCATGACAACCGCTACAAGTGAAGTCGTGTAGTTGAAAGCCTTGATTGAAGAATTAGAGTTCATAGTCCCTACTCTAATCTCCCTACATTGTGATAACTAATCAGCCATTCACATCGCCTCAAACCCGGTTTTTCATGAAAGGACAAAGCATATTGAGGTGGATTGTCACTTTGTGAGGCAAAAGGTTGAGGAGAAGCTCATCACTCCAAGATTCACTAAAAGCGATGATCAAATTGCCGACTTCCTCACCAAGCCTGGGACCGCCAATCATATACAAAGAAACCTGGTCAAGTTAGGTGTTATAGATACATACACACCTAACTTGAGGGGGAGTGTTGAAATAAAAGAGAACTAAGTGTGGTTAGCATAGGCCCCATTTCAAGCCAAGTTTAAGCCCATCCATGAGATGTATTTGGCCCGTTCCTTATGGGTTTTTTAGTCCTCAAAAAGGGCATTGTTAAGCCCCTAAAAGAAGCCCAAAATGGGCCCTAAAAAGGGCAAAACGGCTAGTTCTTTTGAACTAGCCGTTGCACTGTATAACAACCATAAAAATGACTGCTATACAGTGATTTTGGGGACAGAAATCTGTCCCCAATGTCCCCCAACGGCTCCTTGAGTCTTTGGGGTCTTTTTCCCTCTATTTCTCAAGTAATGATCTCTATAAATAGGAGTTTGTATGGGATGTTCTATCTATGAAAAAAAACCAGTGCTCTCATTGTGCACTCTTTCTTCAAATAAAGTTCTTTAAGTTTTCATTCAATCCTAATTGCTTGATAGCTTGAAATCTCAACATATTCAGAGTTGGTTCTTGTTCAATATTTGGATGATTAATGGTAGGAAGAATAATATTCCATAGATCTTGAGCTTCTCCTTTTCCAGCTTGATTTAGATCTTCCTTTCCTGTAAAATAGAATTCTCTTTCTACAAATATCACATCCTTGGATATGTATAGTTTTTTGGTTAGTGGATCATAACATTTATACCCATTTTCAAATGTTGAGTATCCTAAGAACACACATTTTCTCCCCCTTTCCTCTAACTTGTTTCTGAAATTTTCCGGTACATGGACATAGCATAAGCATCCAAAGACTCTAAGATGGGAGATATTGGATTTTCTTCCTAAGAGTAGCTCTAATGGAGATTTTTCTCCTAGAACTTGAGTGGGCATAAGATTAATGAAATGGGCAGCTGTTTTTATTGCCTCACTCCAAAACCTTTTAGGCATATTAGAATGGAACATCATAGCCCTAGCCGTTTCTAGTAAATGCCTATTTTTCCTTTCGGCAACTCCATTTTGTTACAGAGTGTAAACACGTGACTTTTGGTGAATAATCCCTTTTTCTTCTAGGAAGTTTTCAAATACATGACTAATGTACTCTCCCCCATGATCAGACCTAATGATTTTAATGTTGGCCTTGAATTGTTTGGTCATATATCTATAATAACTCTTAAGGGCTTCA
Source organism: Dillenia suffruticosa (assembly GCA_033439265.1). NCBI lineage: Eukaryota > Viridiplantae > Streptophyta > Magnoliopsida > Dilleniales > Dilleniaceae > Dillenia > Dillenia suffruticosa. The sequence goes on along the minus strand of JAVTVX010000026.1, from coordinate 5,490,946 downwards.
AAAACCTCAGATTTAGTTACCAATAGGTAAACCCAAGTATATCTAGTTTTATGATCAATGAAGGTAACAAAGTATTTAAATCCATTATGGGATACTATGGGGGAAGTCCAAACATCAGAATGCACAAGTTCAAAAGCATTTTCATATATTGTATTTGAAATAGGATAGTACATCCTAGTTTGCTTTCCTAGAACACAAACTTTGCAATGTCTATCTTCTACTTCTAGTTTTGGAAATAGACGTTTCAAAGCTAAGTTCCCAAAATGACCCAAACGAGCATGCCATAATGAATGCATTTGATTTTGTGCAGCAAAAGCTTGATTTCCTTGATCCAAGTAGTATAGGTTGTGCCTCCTAGACCCCTTGCCAATCAAGTGATTCGTTTTGAGGTCCTGAAATACAACTTCATTAGGATCAAAAGTGACTTTACAATTTTGTTCTTTAGTTATTTTTCCAATGGACAGAAGGTTAGAATTGAATTTAGGCACATATAAAACTTTAGTTTTCATGCCAAGTAATTCAACTTCTCCTAAATGATCAACCTTTAATTTTTCACCATTAGCCACTTTGACAATCTTATGGTCAGAGAGAGGAATAAGTTTCTTAATTTTGTTTCTATCTTTGACCATATGATTGTCACAACCAGAATCAATAAGCCATGAATCAAAATGAGATGAGTTTAGAAGGTTACTAGAATGTGAAGCAATCTGGCCAATAAGATTCCTCATCTCTTTTTGCATTTCTTCCATTTTATTTTCGAGAGCAGCAACTTGGTGTTGAAATATCAAAAAATAGAGCATAAGAAATGAAGAATACTTCTGAATTTTATTGAAGAAGAATGAGAGCATACATGGACATATTTGAGAGCATTTTTCTCATAGAGTTTTGGAGATACAATAAAGCTCTATTTATAGAGAAAAGGAAAAAATAGCCAGTAGATAGTGATTCAAAAGTAATATTCCCGTTGGAGCTCAAACCCCAAGGAATTCCAACAGCTAGTTTTTTGACTGTTGAAATATATACTACCCAAACTGCCCCTAGCTATTTGGGTTTGCTTCCTAGACTTTTCTCCAAACTTTTGGGCTTCCTTGGGCCTATTTTTGAATGTATTTTGGGTTGGTTAATGCTGCCCAAATGTGTCATGCTTGCTGGACAATGCAGGCTGATTTTTGGGCTTCTAAGTAGATGTACTTGGTTGGTGATGAAGATGGGTTGAGTTATCCTTCTTTTCAACACTCCCCCTCAAGTTGGGTGCGTAGATATCGATAGTGCCCAACTTGTTCATGATTTCTTGAAGATGCATTGCAGTTCCCCCTTTTGTGAAGATATCAGCTAGTTGCTCTTTTCCTTTGATGTAGGGAGTAGCTATAAGCTTTTCTTCCACCTTTTGTCGAATGAAGTGACAATCAACTTCTATGTGTTTAGTCCTTTCATGGAAGACCGGATTGGATGCAATATGAATCGCCGATTGATTGTCACAATGCAAGTTGATTGGTGTAGAAACATTGAACCCTAATTCCTCTACTAGAGCCTTCAACCATACAATCTCACTGGCCGCTAACGCCATTGCCCTATACTCAGCCTCTGCACTCGATCTTGACACCACATGCTGTTTTTTGCTCTTCCATGCTACCAAGTTGCCTCCTACGAACATGCAGTACCCGGTGGTAGATCTTCTATCCTTTGAATCGCTAGCCCAATCTGCATCGCAAAAGCCTTCAATTTGGGAGCTTCCACTGTTCTTCATCCAAATACCTAGACTGGGTGATTTCTTGATGTAGTGAAGGATGCGCTCAACTGCTCTCCAATGACCCTTCTTTGGAGAATGCATATGTTGACTAATTTGGCTCACGGCAAAGGCTATGTCTGGCCTAGTGATGGTGAGGTAGATCAGTCGTCCTACAAGTCTCTGATATCTCTCTATGTCCTCAAATGGCTCCTCATCATCTACTAGAGGTCCAGTGGTGACAATAGGGCTACAAGCTGGCTTTCCTCCTAGCTTTCCTGTTTCCTGCAAAAGATCAAGAGCATATTTCCTTTGGGATAGAATTAACCCATTATTACAATAGGCTAACTCAATTCCTAGGAAATACTTTAGTCTCCCTAAATCTTTAATTTCAAATCTAGAACTCAAGAAATTTCTAACTATATCTATTAAATGCATGTCATTTCCTGTAATGATGATATCATCTACGTAAACTAAGGCTATCACAATTTTATCATTGTTTTTTCTAAAGAAAACAGATGAGTCGCTATGGCATTTAACAAATCCACTACTAAGGAAAGCATGGCTTAATTTTGCATACCATGCCCTTGGGGATTGCTTCAGCCCGTAGATAGCCTTGCGTAGTTTGCACACATTTCCTCCTTGTTGTTGGAACCCTTGAGGAAGTTGCATGTACACTTCTTCTTCGAGATCTCCTTGAAGGAACGCGTTTGCTACATCCATTTGAAACATGCTCCATCCATGGTTCACCGCAAGAGACATCAAGACCCTAATTGTGTTCATTTTGGCAACGGGTGCGTATGTCTCTTTGTAATCTATCCCATATGCTTGAGTGAATCCTTTAGCCACAAGTCTTGCCTTAAACCTTTCAATTGATCCATCACTTTTATATTTGATTTTGTATACCCATTTGCATCCGACGGCCCGCTTGCCCTTTGGAAGAGAGGTGACTTCCCATGTACCGTTCTTAGTCAATGCATCTAGCTCTTCCTTCATTGCCTTTCTCCACCTTGGGTCCTTGGATGCTTCATCATATGTCCTAGGCTCCTGTTCTTTATCTATGCCACTCAAAAAATTTTGGTGGCTCAAAGAAACATGTGAGATGGTATAATAATCAGAAATCGGATGTGATGTTACCTTGGAGTTATAGTAAACTCTACGGTTAATCCATTCCGAACGGGGAACCCTAAGCCTCATGGATCGCCTAAGGTGAGGAGGTGGTGCATCCAAATCTCCCTCTACATGCTCAGATTCTTCCTCTTCGGTTTCTTGATCTCCCCCTGAAGTGTGGGCTGCCTCCTCTTCTATGGAGTTTGATCCTTCTTCTTCATTATTTTGAGATTGCTCATTAATCTCTTGGGAGGTTCCTTCTGCAATTGGTGGAGATGATTGATTCGGGAGAAGTAAGAAATTCCACGTGCTTGGAGTGTTCTCTTCTTTTGATGATTGATGTTCTTCATTATCTACAAAAAAGGTCTCATTCTCCACAAATATCACATCCTTAGATGTGTATGTTTGGTCAGTCTTAGGGTCATAACATCTATACCCCTTTTCAAAGGAAGCATACCCCAAAAATATGCACTTTCTACCCTTGTGATCTAACTTATCCCTCATGTGTGCTGGAATATGAATGTAACATACACAACCGAATGTTCTAAGATGAGATATCTTAGGTTTTCTATCTAGTAGGACTTCTAATGGTGACTTGCCATCTAGGACTTGAGATGGGATAAGGTTTATTAGGTGGACAGCGGTTTTTATTCCATCACACCAAAATTTCTTAGGCACATTTGCATGAAACATCATAGCTCTAGTTATTTCTAATATGTGCCTATTTTTCCTTTCGGCCACCCTATTTTGTTGAGGTGTGTATACACAAGACATTTGATGTACAATGCCATTCTCTCTAAGGTAGTTTTCAAATTTCAAACTAGTGAATTCCCCACCATGGTCCGTCCTTAGAATTTTAATGTTAGCATTGTAAAGTTTTGTCACATATCTCTCATAGCTTTTAAAGGCTTCAAAAGCTTGATCTTTGGTATTCAAAAGGTAGACCCAAGTGTACCTAGTTTTTTGGTCTACAAAAGTAATGAAATACTTGTAGCCTAAATGAGATTTGATGGGTGAAGTCCACAAATCCGAATGAACTAAATCAAAAGCATCTTTATAAATTGTTTTTGAATTGGGATACATTGATCGGGTTTCTTTTCCCAGAATACAAGCTTTACAATGTCTATCTTCAATATTAATACTTGGAAATAGACGCTTTAAAGCTTGGTCACTAGGATGCCCAAAACGTTTATGCCAAAGAGATCCATCTTCTTTGACATGAGCTACGAGTGCATGATGCTTTTGATCCAAAAAATATAGATCCCCTCTTCTAGAACCCTTGCCAATCAATTGATTCGACTTGAGGTCCTGAAAAGTAACAGTGTTCGGGTCAAAAACAACTCTACACCCTTGATCCTTAGTGACTTTGCTAATGGACAAAAGATTTGAAGTGAGTTGGGGAACAAATAAAACATTTGATGTTTTTCCAAAAAGTTCAATTTCCCCAATTTGCTCAACTTTCAAATCTTGCCCATTGGCAACACGGACTATCTTATGGTTAGGGAGTTTTTTAAAACGCTTGATTTTTCTTCTATCCCTTACCATATGATGGTCCGTTCCCGAATCAATGAGAAAATCTTCAAAATTGAAAGAGGATAAAGTGCTTTGATTTTTACCATTGGAGGGAGCAAGTTGTTGAAACTTCTTGGAGATGTCATTGAGTTGACTTTGAAGAGCAGCAAAATCAGCCATGGTAGGTCCTTGAAGCTTGGCGTGAAGTGCATTATGCTGCTCGGAAAGTTGCTCCCTTGGTTTGAAGGTCTTGGGCTTTAAATGAGGATGAAGGTTCCAACACTTCTCCTTTGTATGTCCTCTTTTCTTGCAATGGGTGCATACATCAATTTTCTTTGGAACTTGATGTGCTTTGGCAGCCATGTGCTCTTCAACGGTAGCCATGTGACCTTGAGCTTCAAGTCTAAGTTTGGAATTTTCTTCCAAACGCATGCTAACTTCCGTTCGTTGGATCATATTTTGCACTTCTCCAAATGAAGGAAATTCCTTCATTCGGAGAATTTCTTGTCTAAGAAGAGAGTAGGAATCATCTAGACCCATGAGAAGACCAAAGATTTTATCTTCTTCTTTCCTCTTGTGGAGGACTTTGAGATCTATGGAATCTGGGCGGAGAGTGGAGAGCTCATTCCAAGTATCAGTATATTCCCCAAAGTATTGAGGAAGAGATTTCCCTTCCTTTTTGATGTTTGAAATTTGTCGTTTGTGCTCAAAAATTCTGCCAAGGTTAGATTCTTGGCCATAAAGAGAAAACATTGTGTCCCATATTAGTTTTGCATTGGGAGCACAAGTCACCATGGCTTTGTGTGTTTCATCCATGGAATTGAGTAGAAGAAAAAACACATGATTGTCCCTCTTCTTCCATTCTCTGAAGGAAGAATCCACCTCTTCAAGTGGTTGATCAAGTATGTGACCCTCCAAGTTGTGAAGTTCCAGCGCTCTTCTCATCAAGGCTGCCCATTGATAATAATTTCCTCCTCTTAATTGAATGGAGGATATATTTTGAAATTGGGTAATGTTGATGGAAGGTGGAAGGTCACCCAACCTTGAAGAGGAAGGGATCGAACCTGGCTCTGATACCATGTTGAAATATCAAAAAATAGAGCACAAGAAATGAAGAATACTTCTGAATTTTATTGAAGAAGAATGAGAGCATACATGGACATATTTGAGAGCATTTTTCTCATAGAGTTTTGGAGATACAATAAAGCTCTATTTATAGAGAAAAGGAAAAAATAGCCAGTAGATAGTGATTCAAAAGTAATATTCCCGTTGGAGCTCAAACCCCAAGGAATTCCAACAGCTAGTTTTTTGACTGTTGAAATATATACTACCCAAACTGCCCCTAGCTATTTGGGTTTACTTCCTAGACTTTTCTCCAAACTTTTGGGCTTCCTTGGGCCTATTTTTGAATGTATTTTGGGTTGGTTAATGCTGCCCAAATGTGTCATGCTTGCTGGACAATGCAGGCTGATTTTTGGGCTTCTAAGTAGATGTACTTGGTTGGTGATGAAGATGGGTTGAGTTATCCTTCTTTTCAACACTTGGGAGACATGTTGAGCATTTGCCGTTTGAGCCACCTCCCTTTTACTGTTCTTAGGCGGTAATTCAGGATGGAGAAACCAACATTTCTCCCTTTTATGGCCTGGTTTCTTGCAATGAGTGCATACGTCTCTTTTGCCAAAATATTGAGCTTTGTGTTGAAATAAAGCACAATTAGGGCATATGGTTGTCCCAATCCAGTAAACTTTGTACTCTTAGAACAAGACCCAAATGTAAAGTAAAAAGGGAGGCAATGTAATGGGCCCTAAATGGATCAGCCCACGGGTTTCGGGCTGGGCCCTTCGGGCCCAGCCCGGGCCAGCAGAATTGGGGCCCAAAGGCCCCCAACGGCTAGTAAAAGAACTAGCAGTTGGGGACTGCCCAACTGCTAGTTCTTACTAGCCGTTGGGTCCAACGGATAGAGAGGGCAATGCCCTCTCTCCCCCTCTCATTTTCTCCTCTCTCAACTCTCTTTCTCTTCTTCTATAAATAGGGCAGCTAGTTGCTTTTAAAAGGTATGAAAAAATGTCTTCAACCTCTTGTATGCTCTCTTTGAAACATCAATAAAGTACTTGAAGTTCTTATTCATTTCTCATTGCTTGCTTCTTTGGAATTTCATCACTTTGTTGGCCGGGTGCTCCTCCTGGACAGATTTAAATGCTTGAGATTCGGATTTGAGTTTAGTTGAATCCTCAAGCCTCATACTTGTTTTAGCTCTTTGCACCATGAATTGCACCTCTTGGAATGAAGGAAATATCTTCATTCTTAGAATTTCTTGGCGAATAGGAGCATACTCTTCTCCAAGACCCATAAGAAGACCAAAGGTCAGGTCTTCATCATTTCTTTGAAGAAGAATTTTAAGATTTGAAGTAGGAGGCCTCAAAAGATTGAGTTAATTCCATAGATCCCTATATTCCCCAAAGTATTCGGGTAGGGTTTTACCTCCTTTTTGAATCTTGAAGATCTTCTTTTTTAACTCAAAGATTCTGCTCGTGTTTGTTTCTTGGCCATATAAAGAGTGCATTTGATCCCACAAAGCCTTAGCATTTGGAATGCAAGTGACCATTGCTTTGTGGGTTTCGTCAAGAGACATTTGTAGAAGAACCACCACTTGATCATCTCTTTTCTTCCATACTTTGAATGAAGGCTCAGCATCATCAAGCGGATCTTCAAATATATGATTTTCGAGATTGAAGAAGTTTAAAGACCTTTTGATGGTGTCTTGCCAAGCATTGTAATTTGATGAATCCAAAAGAATGGAGGTGAATATAGAAGTGCTAATTTGTGATGGTGGATCTCCAAGGCCGGAGGAAGAAGGGATATTAGCCCGCTCTGATACCATGTTGAATTTCTAGGGAAGCAAGCAATGAGTAATAAAAAGGACTTCAAAGATTTTGTTGATATTTCAAGGAAATTATACAAGTGCTTGAAGGCATTTTTTCATATTTTGAGAGGGCAACATGCTGCCCTATTTATAGAGGATGGAGAGCGGAGAAATTTGAGAGAAAAGAGAGAGTGGAGAGGGCATAAAGCCCTCTCCTTCTCTACTAGCCGTTGGACCTCCAATGGCTAGAATGGGAACTAGCCGTTGGGACCTCCAACGGCTAGATTCCCAGCCTACTGGGGGCCCAATTGGGCCCCCATTTGCTGGCTCGGGCTGGGCCCGAAGGGCCCAGCCCGAATCCCGCGGGCCAGACCCATTGAATTAGGTTTTTACACTTGATCCTAGCATTAACTAGCTATGAAGCCTAATTATGCTTCATTTCAACATATTTCTGATTTTTATACCACTTCTAACATCTCTTCCGGTCACCAAGCATTCTTGAGTGGTATAGACAAAGAACAGGAGCCTAGTAACTTTGATGAGACAAAGAAGGACCCTAGATGGAGAAAGGCAATGGAAGATGAATTAGAGGCACTCACTAAGAATGGAACTTGGGAAGTTACTAAACTTCCTAGAAATAAAAGGGCAGTAGGGTGCAAATGCGTATTCAAAATCAAACATAAAAGCGATTGATCAATTGAGCAGTTTAAAGCAAGGCTCATGGCTAAGGGATATACACAAGCTTATGGAATAAATTACAAGGAAACATATGCTCCCGTTGCCAAAATGAACACAATTAGAATCCTAATATCTTTTGTTGTAAATCATGGGTGGAACATGTATCAAATGGATGTGGGAAATGCATTCATTCAAGGAGACCTAGAAGAAGAAGAAGTATACATACAACTCCCGCAAGGATATCAGCAACAATAGGGAGATGTTTGCAAGCTTCAAAAGGCTATCTATGGGTTAAAGCAATCGCCAAGGGCATAGTATGATAAACTAAGCCATGCTTTTCTTAGTAGTGGATTTATGAAATGCAGTAGTGATTCATCTTTATTTATTAGAAAAAAATCATGATAAAATAGTGATTGTCTTAGTATATGTAGATAATATCATCATTACTGGTAATGACTCTCAACAAACAGATTTAGCTAGAAATTTCCTAAATACTAAGTTTGAAATCAAAGATTTAGAGAAACCAAAGTATTTTTTAGAAATAAAACTAGTCTATTGTCACAATGGACTAGTTTTCTCCCAAAAAAATATGTGCTTGATCTTTTGCAGGAAACAAGGAAGTTAGGAGCGAACCAGCATGTAACCCTATATCCACATTTGGACCCTTAGTTGATGACGACATTGAAAGATATCAAAGGCTTGTAGGAAAATTGATCCATCTCATCATAATCAGACCATATATCTCCTATGACGTTAGTAGGATTAGCCAACACATGCATGGATGCAAAAGACAACACTGGAGAGCAGCTGAGTGTTGAAATAAAGGACAATTAGGGTTTATGTATTAAGGGAATGAAGTCTAAATGTATAGCTTTAATTTGGATAGATTTTTCATTCTCTTTGTAATCCCTTTGAGGTTTCTAAGTTGGGCTCTAAATGGGCCTTGCCCGGATTGTTCGGGCTGGGCCCTTTGGGCCCGGCCCGGGCCAACAAATGGGGGACCATCAAGTCCCCCAACGGCTAGCAAAAACAGCCGTTGGGGACAGCCCCAACGGCCATAATTGGAGAGGGCACAATGCCCTCTCCTCACTCTCTTTTCTTATCTCCTTGCCCCTCTTCTTGTTCTCTATAAATAGGGCTTATATGTTTCTTTGGGAGGTATGAAAAACATGCCTTCATTGCATGTAAACTCTCTTTGAATTCTCAATTAAATTCTTGAAGTTTCTTTCTTCATTCTTAGCTTGCTATATTTAAATTTCATCATGGTATCAGAGCCATCTTCGATACCTTCATCTTCCGGTGTTGGTAATCCTCCACCACAAATTAGTACTTCCATGTTTACTTCTATTCTCTTAGATTCATCAAATTACAATGCTTGACAAGACATCATCAAGAGATCCTTGAACTTCTTCAATCTTGAAAATCACATATTGGAGGATCCCCTAGATGATGCCAACCCTACATTCAAATCATGGAAGAAGCAAGATGATCAAGTGGTGGTGCTACTTCAAATGTCTCTTGACAAAACCCACAAGGCAATGGCTACTTGTATTCCAAATGCAAGGGCTTTGTGGGATCAAATGCATGCTCTATATGGGCAAGAGACCAACACCGGACGAATCTTTGAGCTCAAAAGAAAAATCTTCAAGATTCAAAAAGGAGGTAAAACTCTTCCCGAATTCTTTGGGGAATATAGGAATCTTTGGAATGAGCTTAATATTCTTAGGCCTCTAACCTCTAATCTCAAGACCATTCTTCAAAGAAATGATGAAGACATGACCTTTGGTCTCCTTATGGGTCTTAGAGATGAATATGCTCCAATTCGTCAAGAAATCCTTAGAATGAAGATATTCCCTTCATTCCAAGAAGTTCAATTTATGATTCAAAGGGCCGAGACTAGCATGAGGCTAGAGGAGTCTACCAAGCTCAAACCCGAAGCTCAAGCCTTCAAAGCTGTTCAAGATGATCATATGGTCAACAAAGCTCAAAATTTCTTTAAAAAGGATGTTTGCACAAATTGCAAGAAGCCCGGCCACAAAAGGGAAAGGTGCTGGTTTCTCCACCCTAATTTGCGCCCAAAGAACAACAAGATGGAGGTGGAACAACCAGCTCATGCTCAACAAGTCTCCCAAGTGGCTGCACTCGAATCCAAGATGGAGGAGATGCAAAAAGAGATGAAAAAGCTCCTTAGCCAAGTTGCCCTTTACTCCGATAACAACTTGAACTCATCTCATTTAAATAAATGGTTGATTGATTCGGGCTGTGACAATCACATGGTAAAAGATAAAGACAAAGTTAGGAAATTCATTCAACCATCTAGTTATAAGATTGACAAGGTTGCTAATGGTCAAAAACTAAAAGTTGATCATCTAGGTGAAGTTGAACTCCTAGGAAAGAAAACTAAAGCTTTATATGTACCAAAATTCAACTCTAACCTCATGTCCATTAGCAAAATTACCAAAGACCATAATTACAAAGCCAGTTTTGAACCTAACCAAGTTATCTAAGTTGGAGTAATTGACTTACATTTCTGACATTTGGCTATTTTGCACCAGTTCACCTTTTACTTCTGTCAAGTATTGACTGACCAAACACCCTTAAGTTGCAATTACCAATAAATATATGACCAAAGTCATGCCAGTATGAAGCGGAAAATTAGGACTATCAAAGACAAAAGAATCAACTATTGCACTGAATGCAATTACCTTGATGCAAACTGATGAGATCATCAAGATTGTAAGGAATTCACGAGATCCAACTCAAGTCCCAATTGGGCCGGTGACAAGGGCCCGAGTTAAAAGATTCAAAGAAGCACTGAATAACTTAATTCAGGGGGCTTTACAACAAGAAATTGGAGCCCAAATAAATAAAGAACCAAAAGGGGCCTTAATTATGCTTATACAAGCACAGTTGGAAGAATAAAAGGCCCAAAACTACCCAAGATCAAGGGAGGACGAAAATGAAGAAAAATAGCAGCAAGACTTGATCAAAGTAGTTTGAATTATTTAGTTTCCTAATTTTTTTGTAACTTATGTTTAGTTTCCTAATTTTTTATTGTTTAGGGAGTTACTAAATTTTTAGTTGTCAATTATGTTTTACTTTTAGGCTATAAATAGGCCATTATACATTGTGTAAAAGACAACACTTTTGAGAGAATTAATAAAATTGTGAGGATTCTTCACACAAGTCTTGTTCTTTTGAGAACTTTGAACTTATTCAAGATATGAGTCTTGTTTAGTTTTTTGACTTATCAATCTAGGTTTCGAACCATCTAGATTGTGGCGTCATTCATTCCATCTTTATACCAAAGTTCTTGATCTAGTGAGAAACGGGTCTAAGGTCATATACCTTAGGTTCTTCCTCCTTTAGGGCAAGGGTTGAGGTCTTTAATTCCACCGGTTCAAATAATTCGTTGGAACGATTTTTGTGTTGAAAGATCAAAGAAAGAACTCAAGAGATCTTGAAATATAACTCTAAATTTTATTGAAATAGAAAGCAAATAACATTCATAGATTTGAACTTTTGTTCATACCTTTGCTTGAATACATAGAAGCCTATTTATAGAAGAAGATGAGGGAGAGAATTAAAGAGCAAAAAAGAGAGAACAAGAGAGGGGTTAAGACCCCTCTCTACTAGCCGTTGGAGGCTGTCTCCAACGGCTAGAATTACTAGCCGTTGGACAGCTTCCAACGGCTAGGTTTGCCTAGCCGTTGGGGCCCAATTGGGCCCCCTTTGCTGGGCCAAAACGGGCCCTTTTGCTGGCCCGGGCTGGGCCCGCGGGCCAGCCCAAATTAAAGCTCCATCCTTGAGAAGAACTTGTTGAACTCTTGGGAAGGCCCTTTCTTAGAAATGTGATGATAGGTTGATTAATTCCTCTTTTCAACACTCCCCCTCAAGTTGGGTGCGTAGATATTTATAGTACCCAACTTGCCCATCATTTCTTGTAGGTGAGCTGCTGTTCCTCCTTTTGTGAAGATATCTGCTAGCTGATCTTCTCCTTTGATATGAGGAGTCACAATGAGTTTTTCTTCTACCTTTTGACGAATAAAATGACAATCAACTTCTATGTGCTTGGTGCGTTCATGGAAGACCGGATTAGTGGCAATGTGAATTGCTGATTGATTGTCACAATGGAGCTTGATTGGAGTGGAGACTGTGAATCCTAGTTCTTCTACTAAAGCCTTCAACCAAACTATCTCGCTTGCACTAGCTGCCATGGCCCTATACTCGGCCTCTGCACTTGATCTAGACACAACCCGCTGTTTTTTGCTCTTCCAAACTACCAAGTTGCCTCCTACAAACATGCAATACCCAGTGGTAGACTTTCTATCGGTGGAGTCACCCGCCCAATCAGCGTCACAATACCCTTCAATGTTTGAACTTCCATTGTTCTTCATCCAAATGCCTAGCCCCGGGGATCCTTTGATATAATGAAGGATCCTTTCAGCTGCTCTCCAATGGCCTTTTGTTGGAGAGTGCATGAATTGACTTACATAGCTAACGGCATATGCTATGTCTGGCCTTGTGATGGTGAGGTAGATAAGTCTCCCAACCAACCTTTGATATCTTTCAATGTCTTCTAGAGGATCATTATCATCGGCTAAAGGACCGGAAGAGGAAACTGGACTGCAAACTGGTCTTGCTCCAAGCTTTCCTGTTTCCTGTAAAAGGTCAAGAGCATATTTTCTTTGGAAGAGAATTAGCCCATTGGGACAATAGGCTAACTCAATTCCTAGAAAATACTTTAGTTTTCCTAGATCTTTAATTTCAAATCTGGACTTTAAAAAATTTCTAACTAGGTTTATTTGATGCAAATCACTACCTGTGATGATAATGTCATCTACATAAACTAGTGCTATTGTGATATAATCATTAGTTTTTCTAATAAAGAGAGATGAATCACTATTGCATTTATGAAATCCATGACTAAGGAAAGTATGACTTAACTTTGCATACCAAGCTCTTGGAGACTGTTTGAGACCATAAATTGCCTTATGAAGTTTGCATGCATTTCCTCCTTGAGATTGAAGATCCATTGGTATTTGCATGTAGACTTCTTCTTCTAGATCTCCTTGGAGAAAAGCATTTGCTACTTCCATTTGAAATAGGCTCCAACCGTGATTCACCGCAAGCGCTAAAAGGACTCTAATAGTATTCATTTTTGCAACTGGAGCATAGGTCTCCTTATAATCAATCCCATATGCTTGAGTATACCCTTTGGCTACTAGTCTTGCTTTGAATCGCTCAATTGATCCATCGCTTTTGTGCTTGATTTTGTATACCCATTTACATCCTACGGCTTTCTTCCCTTTTGGTAGTGAAGTGATTTCCCATGTCCCATTCTTTGATAGAGCTTTTAGTTCCTCCTCCATTGCTTTTCTCCATCTTGGATCCTTTGATGCCTCCTCAAATGACGTTGGTTCCACTTCTTTATCTAGATTACTCAAGAAAGCTTGGTGGTCCAAGGAAACATGTGAGGTGGTATAATAATCATAAATAGGATGGGAGGTTACCTTAGAGTTATAGAATACCCTTCGATTGACCCATTCGGATGGAGGAAGTCTAAGCCTTGTTGATCTTCTTAGTTGAGGTGGTGGTTCATCCGGTTCCTCCTCGATTTCAAGAGATTCCTCCTCGTTTGTATTCTCCTCATTTGTATCACTTTCTCCCCTTGAAACAATTGGTTGTTCAGCCTCTAAAGCTTCTGAATTATCATCTTGAGAGTTATGGCTTGTTTCAGAGGTGGAGTTTCCTTCGGTTTGTTCAGCTTCTTGAGGAGGCGATATGAGGAAGTCCCAAGTGCTAGGAGGAATTTCAGTCTTTGGAGCTTCCTTTATATCTTCATTTCCTGCGAAATAGAACTCACTTTCTAAAAATATCACATCTTTTGATGTGTATGTTCGGTTAGTGGTAGGATCATAGCACCTATAGCCTTTTTCAAAGGCTGCATATCCAAGAAATATACACTTTTTCCCTCTATGTTCTAGTTTATTCCTTAGGTGCGTAGGAATGTGAATGTAACATGTGCAACCAAATATCCTAAGGTGGGAAATATTTGGTTTCCTTCCTAGGAGAACCTCAAGGGGAGATTGCCCTTTTAAAACTTCGGTGGGCATAAGATTGATCACATGTACCGCGGTTTTAACCGCATCACACCAAAATTTCTTAGGCATGTTTGCATAGAACATCATAGCTCTAGATATTTCAAGTATGTGTCTATTCTTCCTTTCCGCTACCCCATTTTGTTGGGGTGTATAAACACATGACATTTGGTGTATAATGCTATTGTCCTTAAGGTAATTTTCGAAATTAAGACTTGTAAACTCACCACCATGATCTGACCTTAGGACTTTTATATTGGCATTATATAGTTTGGTTACATACTTCACATAGCTCTTGAGTGCTTCAAGAGCTTGGTCTTTGGTATTTAGAAGATACACCCATGTGTGCCTTGTTTTGTGATCAATGAAAGTAATGAAGTATTTGTAACCTAAGTGGGACATGATGGGTGAAGTCCAAACATCGGAATGAACTAAATCAAAAGGATTTTCATATATTGTTTCTGAACTAGGATACATTGTTCGGGTTTCCTTTGCCAAAATACAAGCTTTACAATGTCTATTCTCAAAATTTAAAGTTGGAAATAGACGTTTTAAAGCTCGATCACTAGGATGTCCCAAGCATCTATGCCAAAGAGATTGATCCTCCTTAACATGAGCTACATGTGCATTTTGTTCTTGATCCAAGTAATAAAGTCCTCCTCTTCTAGAACCCTTGCCAATCAATTGATTCGACTTGAGGTCCTGAAAAGAGACATTATTGGGGTCAAAAACAACTCTACACTTTTGATCCTTGGTGATCTTGCTAATGGACAGTAGGTTTGAGGTAAGTTTGGGGACATATAAAGCCTTGGTTGGTTTTCCAAAAATGTCAACTTCCCCAACTTGATTTACTCTCAAATCTTGTCCATTTGCAACTCGAATAGTCATATGGTTTGGAAGGTTTTCAAATCTCTTTATTTTTGCTCTATCCTTAACCATATGACATTCGGTTCCCGAATCAATGAGAAAATTTTCAGAATTTAAATATGAGAAAGTTTCTTGATTTTTACCGGATGAAGGAGCTATTTGTTGAAGCTTTTGTGCAACCTCATTTAGTTGAGTTTGGAGTGCAGCAAAGTCAGCCAAAGAAGGTGCTTGAACCTTTACGAATTGGGCAGCAGCTTGCTGTCCTGAACCAAATCCATTTGGAGCTCCTTGCTGGTCCCTTTGCCTGAATACTTTGGGCTTTAGTTGGGGATGCAAGAGCCAGCACTTATCCTTTGAGTGGCCTCTTTTCTTACAATGAGAACATATCTCATTTCTCCTTTGAGTTTGATTCACTTTGGCAGCAACTACTTCATTTGTAGAGGCAATGAATGCTTGAGCTTCCAATTTTTGCTTAGAGCTTTCTTCCAATCTAATGCTCACTTCAGCCCTTTGAATCATATTTTGGACTTCCCCAAATGATGGAAAGTCCTTCATTCGAAGAATTTCTTGCCTTAGATGAGAATATGAATCATCTAGACCCATGAGAAGACCAAATATTTTATCTTCTTCTCTTCTTTTTCGAATGACCTTGAGATCTATGGAATCTGGCCGTAAAGTAATCAGCTCATTCCAAGCATCTGAATACTCCCCAAAGTATTGAGGAAGAGATTTACCTTCCTTTTTGATGGAAGCAATTTGTCTCTTAAGCTCAAAGATTCTCCCAAGGTTGGATTCCAAGCCATAGAGAGAGAACATTTCATCCCACAAAGTTTTTGCATTTGGGGCGCATGACACCATTGCTTTGTGAGTTTCATCTAGAGAGTTGAGGAGAAGCATAAAAACATGATCATCCCTTTTCTTCCATTCTCGAAAGGATGGATCTGTTTCTTCAAGTGGATCATCAAGAACATGACTCTCTAAGTTGTGAAGGTTGAGTGCCCTCTTCATTACATTTGCCCATTGATAGTAATTCCCCCCTTTCAATTGGATAGAGGATATACTTTGTATTTGGGAAAAGTTTATGGAAGGAGGAGGGTCACCCAACCTTGAAGAGGATGGGATCGTTTGCTCTGATACCATGTTGAAAGATCAAAGAAAGAACTCAAGAGATCTTGAAATATAACTCTGAATTTTATTGAAATAGAAAGCAAATAACATTCATAGATTTGAACTTTTGTTCATACCTTTGCTTGAATACATAGAAGCCTATTTATAGAAGAAGATGAGGGAGAGAATTAGAGAGCAAAAAAGAGAGAACAAGAGAGGGGTTAAGACCCCTCTCTACTAGCCGTTGGAGGCTGTCTCCAACGGCTAGAATTACTAGCCGTTGGACAGCTTCCAACGGCTAGGTTTGCCTAGCCGTTGGGGCCCAATTGGGCCCCCTTTGCTGGGCCAAAACGGGCCCTTTTGCTGGCCCGGGCTGGGCCCGCGGGCCAGCCCAAATTAAAGCTCCATCCTTGAGAAGAACTTGTTGAACTCTTGGGAAGGCCCTTTCTTAGAAATGTGATGATAGGTTGATTAATTCCTCTTTTCAACATTTTGGGCTAAATTAACTTGTTCGTAGGTTCTAGGGTTTTTATACCCAACGGGTTCACATCAGTTGGTATCTGAGCCAATCCAGGTTTTTTTTTTTTTCCTTCGAATTATTCTTATTTAATTTTTTTTCTTCTTTTTGTGTCTAAAAAAAAAAACTATTCATTCGATGGTTTATTTCTTATTTTGGGTGTACTTATTCTTTATTTTGTGCTGTCATATTCCCAAAAAAAAAAAGAAAAGAAGGGCAAAAAAAAAAAAAAGACCCACAACAAAAAAAGGGGCCGTGAAAAAAAAAGGCCAAAAAAAAAAAGGGAGAAAAAAAAAAGAAAAAGACCCACAAAAAAAAAAGAGAAGAGGCCTTGAAAAAAAAAAAAAAAGGGTAGTTTTCAAATTTTACAAAATTGATAATTCTCCATCTTGTGATTTGGCAGTGTTATTACCTTTTGGTTGGATTTGAAATATTTCATTATTTATACACTTACCTAAATTCAAACTTTCCATATTTGTTTTCCTTTTATGGACTATTTCTTTATTTGTTCACCTTCCTTATTTATCTCATTCCTTGACTGTTTCCTTTCTAATTTAGCAATTTTTTTTTAAATTTACTACTTTTCTTATTCCTTATTTTCTCTTTCCTTCTTACTTTTCTTGTTATCCTTTCTTCTATATAAGTCATTGAATTTCACAGGGCAATTATTTTTGAGTTGAGTTCTCGAGTTCAATAAAGAACTTGACTAAGTGAAGTAGAGTGGTAAAAGGCAAGAAAGAATTCATTAAAAATAAAAGCCAAATACATAGAGTGAAACACGAGTGGATTTGAGTGAATCATTATTTTTGAGTGAAATACGTGAGGGAGTGTGGTGAGTTTCTTTCCTATTCTATTCTAACATTGTCTTGCAGATTCCAATCATGACTCAAAATCAAAAAGATAACATAAGTGAGGAGGTTCAACCACAGGTTGGGTCGAATCTACAACTACAAGCATTTATGGGGGAGATGAGACGGATGATGAAGAGGGAGTTAGATCTTATACATGAAAGGTTGGATAAAGTGGAAGAAGGGTCGCAAAGGGGACAACCATCAATAGTGCCAACCCCCTCCAGGAGGAATAGGTTTCATCAAAGAGAAGCTGAAGTTGTGGATGAGTTTGAAGGAGATGGGTTAGAAGAGGAGTTTGATAGGTTGTCAATGGGTAGTCATAGGAGACTTGGTCGAAATAGAGAAGTTAATAATCGGGTCGACAACAATTTAGATAGTATCAAGATGAAAATTCCATCGTTTCAAGGTAAAAGCGATCCCGAAACATATCTTGAGTGGGAAAAGAAGATTGAGTTAGTTTTTGATCGTCATAGCTATTCTGAATTAAAGAAGGTTAAACTTGCTGTTATTGAGTTTACTGATTATGCAATTGTATGGTGGGATCAGTTGTGCATCAATAGACGACGGAATGGGGATCGACCCATTGAAACTTGGGGTGAGATGAAGAGGGTGATGAGACGACGATTTGTGCTGAGTCATTACTATAGGGATTTATATCTCAAGTTGCAAAGTCTCCACCAAGGTAATCGAAGCATAGATGAGTATTACAAAGAGATGGAGATGACTATGATTCGAGCTAATGTGGAAGAAGATAGAGAGGCGACGATGGCTAGATTTTTGAATGGTTTAAATCGAGAGATTGCCAACACGATCGAGCTTCACCATTATGTGGAGTTGGAGGATTTGGTACATATGGCAATAAAGGTTGAAAGGCAGCTCAAAAGAGGTAACACACGACCAAAACCAACACCACAGATTTCGAATGCAACATCTTGGAGAATGAGCTACCCGAAGAAAGAAGAAAATTCAGCCATCTCTAGAGTTAAGCCTGAACATAAACCAGCTATCTCCACCACGACTTCTCAAAGTAAGTCAAACCCTACTTTAACTCGATCTAGTGAGATTAAATGCTTCAGGTGTCAGGGAAGAGGACATATAGCTAGCCAATGTCCAAACAAGCGAGTTATGGTGATTCGAGAAAATGGTGCAATCGAGTCTGAAGATGAAGATGACATTGATTGTTTGCCTCCATTGGAAGACGTCCCCATCGGAGCTGAGGAGTATGGGGCTGAACATGGTGAGATGTTAACGCTAGTAACATGTCGAGCCTTAAGCTTACAAGCCAGAGGAGATGAAGAAGAAGTACAACGGGAGAATATCTTTCACACTCGTTGCCATGTGAAAGACAAGGTATGCATTTTGATCATTGACGGTGGTAGTTTTACTAATGTTGCGAGTAAGACTTTAGTGGAAAAGCTAAATTTGTCAACCACTAAACATTCTCAACCATACAAGCTACAATGGTTGAATGATAGTGGAGAAGTGAGGGTTACAAAACAAGTTGTTGTACCATTCCGGATTGGGAAATATGAAGATGAGGTGTTATGTGATGTGGTGCCAATGCAGGCTGGGCATATTTTGTTAGGAAGGCCTTGGCAATTTGATCGACATGTGCAACATGACGGCTTCACCAACAAATATTCATTCATGTTCAACCAACGAAAAATCACTTTAATTCCAATGACACCAAAGCAAGTCTATGAAGACCGAGTGAGGTTGCAAAAATTGAGTGAGCAACAGAAACAAAAAGATCAAAATGGGTTGAGAGAAGAAAAAAAAGAGAGAAAAGCCGAATTTGATGAGAAAGAGAAAAGAGAGGAAAGTTCGGCCAAAGAGGTAAAATCCGAGAGAAAACAAAAGAATTTCTATGCCAAAACAAGTGAGGTTAAGCGAGCGATACTCTCAAGACGGCCAATGATTGTACTTATGTACAAGGAATTCCTTTTAAACACTGACCAACTTAACCCTTCTTTGCCAAGTGTTATTGTTTCTCTTTTGCAAGAATTCGAAAATGTGTTTCCTGAAGAGCTACCCCAAGGTTTGCCACCTATCTGGGGTATTGAACATCAAATTGATTTCATACCCGGTGCATCAATTCCAAATCGTCCAGCATATAGAAGCAATCCAGAAGAGGCGAAGGAGCTTCAAAGACAAGTCGAAGAGTTGATGGAAAAGGGGCATATGAGACAAAGTATGAGTCCATGTGCAGTTCCGGTGATTTTGGTACCTAAGAAAGATGGAACATGGAGGATGTGTGTTGACTGCCGAGCCATCAACAACATAACGGTAAGATATCGGCACCCTATTCCTCGTTTAGATGACATGTTAGATGAGTTGAACGGTGCTTGTGTATTTTCTAAAATTGATCTTAAGAGTGGATATCATCAAATACGAATGAAAGAAGGAGATGAATGGAAAACAGCTTTTAAAACTAAATATGGGTTGTATGAGTGGTTAGTTATGCCCTTTGGATTAACCAATGCTCCTAGTACATTCATGCGCTTAATGAATCATGTTTTGCGTGCTTTTATTGGTAAATTCGTTGTTGTTTATTTTGATGATATTTTGATATATAGCAAAAGTTTGCATGATCATGTCTCACATTTGCATTCGGTTTTGGATGTACTTAGAAAAGAAAATTTATATGCTAACCTCAAAAAGTGTACCTTCTGCACCGACAAGCTTGTTTTTCTGGGTTTTGTTGTGAGTGCAAAAGGCATCGAGGTGGATGAAGAGAAGATCAAAGCTATCCAAGAATGGCCAACCCCCTCCAATATAGGTAATGTTAGAAGTTTTCATGGTCTTGCTAGTTTTTACAGGAGGTTCGTGAAATATTTTAGCACTATCGCTGCACCGCTTACACAAGTCATCAAGAAAAACGTTGCATTTCAATGGAGTGAAGAGCAAGAGAAGGCGTTTCAACTTATTAAACATAAGCTTACTCATGCACCTTTACTTGTTTTACCGAACTTTTCTAAAACATTTGAAATTGAATGTGATGCTTCTGGTGTAGGTATAGGCGCTGTTCTTATGCAGGATGAAAGACCACTTGCATACTTTAGCGAGAAGTTAAGCGGGGCTGCACTTAACTATCCTACCTATGACAAAAAATTGTACGCCTTGGTTCGAGCTTTGGAGACATGGCAACACTATTTGTGGCCGAAAGAATTTGTGATTCGTACGGATCATGAATCCTTGAAACATTTGAAAAGTCAACATAAGCTGAATAAGAGACATGCTCGATGGATGGAATTTATCGAAACTTTTTCTTATGTCATTCGATATAAACAAAGTAAGAAGAATGTAGTTGCGGATGCACTTTCACGCAGGTATGCCTTAATCTCTACTCTTGATGCTAAATTTCTTGGTTTTGAGCATATTAAAGAACTTTATCATGATGACCATGATTTTGGGAAAATTTATAGTGCATGTGAAAAATCTGCAGATGGTAAATTCTATAGGCATGAGAACTTTTTGTTTAGAGAAAATAAGTTGTGCATGCCAAATTGTTCATTGAGAGAGTTGTTAGTTCGAGAATCTCATAGCGGGGGGTTAATGGGACATTTTGGAGTTGCCAAAATCTTGGCCATTTTACAAGAGCACTTTTATTGGCCACACATGAAGCGAGACATTGAGAGATTTTGTGGTAGATGTATTACCTGTAGGCAAGCTAAATCTAAGGTTCAACCTAATGGTCTTTACACACCCCTACCTATTCCTAGTTCACCTTGGATTGATATTTCAATGGATTTTGTTTTGGGTTTACCTAAGAATAAATATGGACGAGATTCAATCTTTGTAGTTGTAGATTGATTTTCTAAGATGGCTCATTTTATTCCTTGTCATAAATCTGACAATGCTTCTCATATTGCGGAATTATTCTTTAGGGAAATTGTGAAGTTACATGGGATGCCTAGAACAATCGTTTCAGATCGGGATACTAAGTTCCTAAGTTACTTTTGGAAGACATTATGGGGAAAGTTAGGAACAAAACTTTTATTTTCAACAACTTGTCATCCTCAAACTGATGGTCAAACAGAAGTAGTCAACAGAACTTTATCCACTTTGTTGAGAGCTGTCATTGGTAAAAATATTAAAACTTGGGAAGAATGTTTGCCACATGTTGAGTTTGCATATAATCGTGTTGTTCACTCTACTACTAAATTCTCACCGTTTGAAATTGTTTATGGTTTTAATCCTTTAGCTCCTTTGGATTTCTTACCTTTACCTATTTCTGAGCAAGTGAATTTAGATGGTAAGAAAAAAGCAGAATTTGTGAAGCAACTTCACGAGAAAGTACGATTCAATATCGAGAGAAGGACCGAACAATACATCAAGCAAGCTAACAAGGGACGTCACAAGTTGATTTTTGAACCCGGTGATTGGGTTTGGTTACACATGCGGAAGGAAAGATTTCCGGCACAGAGACGTTCCAAGTTGTTGCCCCGAGGAAATGGTCCTTTTCAAGTGCTAGAATGGATCAACGACAATGCTTACAGACTTGATTTACCAGGTGAGTATCATGTTAGTGTTACTTTCAATATTACTGACTTGAGTCCTTTTGATATAGGTGACGATTTGAGGACAAATCCTTCTCAAGAGGAGGGGAATGATGAGATCATCAAGATTGCAAGGAATTCACGAGATCCAACTCAAGTCCCAATTGGGCCGGTGACAAGGGCCTGAGTTAAAAGATTCAAAGAAACACTGAATAACTTAATTCAGGGGGCTTTACAACAAGAAATTGGAGTCCAAATAAATAAAGAACCAAAAGGGGCCTTAATTATGCTTATACAAGCCCAGTTGGAAGAATAAAAGGCCCAAAACTACCCAAGATCAAGGGAGGACGAAAATGAAGAAAAATAGCAGCAAGACTTGGTCAAAGTAGTTTGAATTATTTAGTTTCCTAATTTTTTTGTAACTTATGTTTAGTTTCCTAATTTTTTATTGTTTAGGGAGTTACTAAATTTTTAGTTGTCAATTATGTTTTACTTTTAGGCTATAAATAGGCCATTATACATTGTGTAAAAGACAACACTTTTGAGAGAATTAATAAAATTGTGAGAATTCTTCACACAAGTCTTGTTCTTTTGAGAACTTTGAACTTATTCAAGATATGAGTCTTGTTTAGTTCTTTGACTTATCAATCTAGGTTTCGAACCATCTAGATTGTGGCGTCATTCATTCCATCTTTATACCAAAGTTCTTGATCTAGTGAGAAACGGGTCTAAGGTCATATACCTTAGATTCTTCCTCCTTTAGGGCAAGGGTTGAGGTCTTTAATTCCACCGGTTCAAATAATTCGTTGGAATGATTTTTGGGCTAAATTAAATTGTTCGTGGGTTCTAGGGTTTTTATACCCAACGGGTTCACATCACAAACCATGAAAAACGTACAAGGGTTAACCCTAAACTATTTGTATGCTAGAAACCAGTGATTCTGTTTGCAAACAAAGTTTGTCTTGGAATTGGCACTTATTTGAGAACGACACCCTCCCATAACGAACATACTTGCCTGTTTGTTAGACCATCTGTAATAGATTCTATAAGAGAAGTATGTTTAAACTCCAGGCTGAGTGTCTTGCTCATTACACACCAAGAAAGTGGAAATAACATCGGGTGAAAAAATTAAAGATCCATGTAATCAAGCACTATTGGAAAATTTTCCTTCATGTTCTTCTGCGGAAGCATACTTAATTTATCTTAGTATCTGTGAAACTGGAATTCATTCTGTTCGATGTCAAGGCTTCTCATGGGAGTTTATTAGATGTTCCATTTCATGTTTACTCCCAATTTAGCATGGTTAAGGATTTTGTATGCAGTTCAGATGGGGGTGGGGGGAACCATCAAATTAGCTAGATAAGGCTTTCCTAAATATAACTGACATGAGAGTCTCTTAAGTCTTTGCAAAATTTTGTAAAAGACTATCGTTGGAATTTGAAAGAAAGAACACTAACAATATTTGGAAAAAATTTCAAAATTGTATTGAAAAAGAAGAGCAAATATTATACGCAATTTTGAACTTTTGTTCATAAATTACAAAGGCATAGATCTTGGCTATTTATAAAGAAACACAATGGTAAGAGAGGGAGAGAAAATGAGAGAGGAGAGGGCTTATTTATGCCCTCTCCTAGCCGTTGGGGCCCAGCTGGGCCATCTCTCATGGGCTGGGCTGGGCCCTTTTTGGGGCCTTATGGACCCTTAACCCGGGCCCATTAAGGGTCCCTAAATGGGCCTTTATTTGAATTTATTTTAGGGTTTATAATTTGTCCCTTTCATGAGTACAAGCATACTTAATCAAATTGGTAGTCGAGTCATGGTGTTGATGAGTAAAGTGATTCGTATGATGTCTATTTTCAACACTCCTTCTCAAGTTGGGTACGTACGTGTCAATTGTGCCCAACTTGCTCATTATTTCTTGAAGATGAGCCGATGTTCATCCTTTGGTGAAGATGTCCGCAAGTTGTAGGCTTCCAATGGTATGAGGTGTGACAATTAATTTTTCCTCCACCTTTTGACGAATGAAGTGACAATTTATGTCTATGTATTTTGTACACTCTTGAAACATGGGATTGATGGCAATATGGATGGTGGACTGATTATCATAATGAAACTTGATAGGAGTAGAGACTTTAAACCCTAATTCTTCTACCAAGGCCTTCAACCAAACTATCTTGCTAGCGGCTGTTGCCGGTGCCTATACTCAGGCACTCGATTTAGATACCATGTGTTATTTTTTGCTTTTCTATGCAACTAAATTGCCTCCTACATACAATATCTAGTGGTGGATCTTCTATCTATAAAATCCCCTGCCCAATCCGCATCGTAATAGCCTTCAACTTCTGAGCTCCCATTATTTTTCATCCAAATGCCTAATCCAAAGGATTCTTTGATATAGTGAAGTACTTGCTCAACGACTCTCCAATGTCCCTAATTAAGAGAATTTCTCTAATCATAAGATAGTTCGGGTTGCTAATGGGCAATATTTGAAAGTAAACCAAGTTGGAGAAATTGATATTTTTGGAAAAACTACAAATGCCTTATATATCTCCAAGCTTACTTCAAATCTATAATCCATAAGCAAAATCACTAAAGATTAAGAGTGTACAGTTGTTTTTGACCCAAATTCGGTCCTTTTCAGGACCTTAAGTAGAATCAATTGTTTGGAAAAGATTCTAAAAGAGGATGTCTCTACTTTTTGGATCACATCATGGAAGATTCGTCTCTTGGCATAGTCATTTAGGGCATTCTAGTGATCGAACTTTAAAATGTCTATTCCCAAGTTTAAATTATGAGAATAGACATCATAAATATTGTATTTTGTCTAAGAAAACCCAAACAATGTATCCAATCTCTGAATCGATATATAAAAATCCAATTGACTTGGTGCATTCGGATGTATGGACTTCACCTATCATATTTCACCTAGGTTACAAAAATTTCATTACTTTCATAGATCAAAAAACAATGTATACTTGGAAATACCTCTTGAATACTAAGAATCAAGATTTTGAAGCTCTCAAGAGCTATGTGAAATATTTGACCAAGTTATACAATACAAATATAAAAATCCTAAAAACGGACCACAGGGGTGAATACACTAGTCATAAATTTGAGAATTGCCTAAGGGACAATGGCATAATTCACCAAATGTTATGTGTATACACACCCCAACAAAATGGGGTGACAGAAAGGAAAAATAGGCACATATTAGAGACCGTTGGAGTCATGATATTTTATGCAAATGTGCCTAAAAAATTTTGGTGTGATGCGATCAAAACCGCAGTACACCTTATCAATCTTATCCCCTCTGAAGTTCTAAAAAGGCAATCACCATTAGAGATCTTATTAGGAACAAAACCCAACATTTCTCACATTAGAACATTTGATTGTGTTTGTTATATTCACATACCAGCACACTTACGGGATAAATTAGAACATAGAGGGAGAAAATGTCTATTTCTTGGGATTGCTTCAATTTAAAAGAGATATAGATGTTATGATGAGTCTATTAACAAAACATACATATCAAAATATGTGATATTTGTAAAAGAAGAATTCTTTTTTGTAGAGAAAGAGCCTCAAGAAACTCTTAAAGAAGATGCTCATCCTAGCACTTGGGACTTCCTAGTGACTCCTTGTCAACCTCTAGAGAACGAGAATGCAAACAATCCCCAAATGACTGGCGCAAGCTCTCATGATGAACAAGAAAAATCTAGCCCGATAAATGATGACTCACCACACGATTCAGTGGGAGATCAAGTAGACTCATCACATGATTTAGGGGGAGATCAAAGAACGAGTGAAGATAAGGACACTGAACCAAGCTTAGAAGAGTCAGATGAGCCACCTCCTCAATTTAGGAGATTAACTAGACTTAGATTTCTACCATCAGAATGGATCAACCAAAGAGTTTACTATAATTTTAAGGTAACTTCCTATCATATTTTTTGTTATTATACTGTCTCACTTGTTTCTTTGCATCATCAAGCATTCTTGAGTGGCATAGATAAGGAGCTAGAGCCTAGGTCATTTGAAGAAGTTTCGAAAGATCCGAGATGGAGAAATGCCATAAAACAAGAATTAAATGCTCCATCTAAGAATGGTACATAGGAGATCACTACATTGCCAAAAGAGAAGAAGGTCGTAAGATGCAAATGGGTGTTCAAAATCAAATACAAGAGTGATGACTTTGTTGATCGGTTCAAAACAAGACTAGTAGCAAAGTGGAATACTCAAACTTATGGAATTGATTACAAGGAGACTTTTGCACCAATTGCAAAGATGAACATGGTTCTAGTATTGATATCTCTTGCAGCAAATCACAATTAGAATATGTTCCAAATAGATGTAGAAAATGCTTTCCTTCAAGGAGATTTAGAAGAAGAAGTGTATATGTAACTTTCTCAAGGTTTCCGACATCAAGAAGGGAATGCATGTAGACTCCATAAAGCAATTTATGGGTTCAAACAATCCTCTAGAGTATGGTATGCAAAATTGAGTCATGCCCTTTTTAGTAATGGTTTTACTAAATGCAACAGTGATTCATTTCTATTTGTTAGGAGAAACAATTATAAAGTAGTAATTGTATTAGTATATATTGATAACATTATCATCACAGGAAATGACATACATCTAATTGATATTGTTAGAAATTTCCTAAATCTAGATTTGAAATTAAGAATTTAGGTGTTGAGATTAAGGAATAAGTAGGAAGCAAGATTACACAAAACTAAAGAAATTTTGATTTAATTTTAAAGTAAGAATGCATTGACTCTTTGAGCAATTTTTCATGGTTCAAACAAGGGACACAAAGCTCTATTTATAAAGAGAGCTCAACATCAAGCAAACAAGAGAGAAGAGGGGGGAGGAGCCTTAATCCCTAACAGCTAGAATGAACTAGCCATTGGGGCCCCTAATTCTATGGCCCTTTTGGGCCCTTTTTCAGGCCAAGAATGGGCAGGCTAAGGCTGCCCATTTTGGATTAAGTGAGTACCAATTTGGGCTGTTGAAGGGCTTGATTGAATATCCTTTCTTGAATCCTTTGGAGACCAAATTTGATGACATGATGAATGGACTAGATGAATCTTCTTTTCTACACTTCCCATCAAGTTGGGTGCGTATATGTCGATGGTGCCCAACTTGCCCATTATTTCTTGAAGGCGAGCAGCGGTTCCTCCTTTAGTGAAGATGCCTATAAGTTGCTACCCTCCACTGATATAAGGGGTGGCAATGAGTTTTTCTTCTAGGAGATCCTTTGATGTAGTGAAGCATCCATTCTGCAGCTCTCCAATGACCCCTCTTTGGTGCATGCATGTATTGACTTATGTTGCTCACAGTATAAGCAATGTTCTGGTCTAGTGATAGTGAGATAAAAAAACTTTCCTATAAATCTTTGATATCTCTCTACATCTTCTACAAGTTCATCATCATCAGTTAGAGGGCCGAAATGAGAAACAGGGCTACGGACCAGCTTTGCTCGTAGCTTACCTGTTTCCTGCAAAAAATCAAGAATATATTTTCTTTGGGAATGGACTAACCCATTGTAATAATAAGCTAGTTTAATACCTAGAAAATACTTTAGTTTCCTTAAGTCCTTAATCTCAAATCTAGATTTTAGAAAATCTCTAACTAAGTCTATTTGATGTATGTCACTTTCCGTAATGATAATATCATCCACATATACTAATGCAATTGTGATATGATCATTGTTTTCCTAATAAAAAGAGAAGAATCACTCTATGTTAGTATGTATATACATTTTGATATATATATATATATATATATATATATATATATATATATATATATATATATATATATATATATATATATATATATATATATGTAAACATATATATTTCCATATTTATCAACAGATCGTTTTATTTTCTCACAATAGGAGTTATGAACATATGGGGAGTCGACGCTCGTGTCCTCATTGACACTAGGTCGAACTATTCGTATGTGAGAGCGTCTTTTGCCCACAGGTTGAGTATGATGAAATTCCAAAGAAGCAAGCAATGAGAAATGAATAAGAACTTCAAGTACTTAATTGATGTTTCAAAGAGAGCATACAAGAGGTTGAAGGCATTTTTTTCATGCCTTTTAAAAGCAACTAGCTACCCTATTTATAGAAGAAGAGAAAGAGAATTGAGAGAGGAGAAAATAAGAGGGGGGAGAGGGCATTGCCCTCTCTATCCGTTGGACCCAACGGCTAGTAAGAACTAGCCGTTGGGGGCCTTTGGCCTCCAATTTTGCTGGCCCGGGCTGGTCCCTTCGGGCCCAGCCCGAAACCCGTGGGCTAGATCCATTTAGGGCCCATTACATTGCCTCCCTTTTTACTTTACATTTGGGTCTTGTTCTAAGAGCACAAAGTTTACTGGATTGGGACAACCATATGCCCTAATTGTGCTTTATTTCAACAGGGTAAGCCTTTGTCACCACTTGATGAGGAGATATTGGTCATCGCTCCCCTCGGTAAGCAGATACTTAGAGATTCCGTCTATAGAGGGAGCAAGGTCACGATCAAAGATGTGGTACTTGGGGCAGACCTGATTCCACTTGAGATGACGGATTTCGATGCCATCCTAGGGATGGATTGGCTAAGTATGCATAGAGCCTCAGTAGATTGCTTCACCAAAGAAGTTGAGTTTCGAAGACCTGAGAGGCCGTTGTTGAGGTTCCTAGGCGAGAGGCGAGAGGCGAGAGGCGAGAGGCGAGAGGCGAGTGTTACCTCGCTGTATTGTATCGGTGATGAAAGCCAGGAGATTGATACGCGAGGGTGCACAGCATACCTGGCTCATGTTATTGACACCACAGTGGAAGGGCTGAGACTTGAGGAGGTCCCAGTGGTGCAGGAGTTCCCAGATATATTTCTCGAAAAACTACCTGGACTACCCCCAATTCAGAAGTTTGATTTCGAAATTGACCTGACCACTCCCATATCTATTTCGCCATACAAAATGGCTCCAGCTGAGCTTAGAGAGCTCAAGATCTAGTTGTGGGAGTTGCTGGATAAGGGTTTTATCCATCCGAGCACTTCATCTTGGGGTGTTTCGGTGTTATTCGTGAAGAAGAAGGACGGGACTCTACGATTGTATGTGGACTATAGGTAGCTAAACAAGGTTTCCATCAAGAATCGGTACCCTCTGCCCATATTGATGATTTATTTGATCAGTTCTAGGGTGCGCGAGTTTTTTCAAAGATCGATCTTCGATATGGATATCATCAGTTGCGGATCAGGGCTGAAAATGTGCCCAAGACCACATTCCGCACCCGATACAGACATTTAGTTCGTGGTCATGCCGTTTGGGCTGACCAATGCACCGGCAACCTTTATGGACATGATGAGCCGGGTTTTCCTTGATTAGTTGGATCGGTTCGTCATTGTGTTCATCGGCGACATCTTTGTATATTCGTAGAGCAATGAGGAGCATGCACAGCACCTTAGGGTGGTCTTGCAGATTCTCCGCAAACGGCAGTTGTATGTCAAATTCACCAAGTGTGAATTTTGGCTTAAACAGATTGGATTTCTTGGCCATATTGTTTCTGCGAAGGGTATTTATATTGACCCGCAGAAGGTTGAGGCCATATTAAGCTGGGAGTAGCCACAGACAGTGACCGAGGTGCGGAGTTTCCTTGGTCTTGCGGGGTATTATCGACGGTTCGTAAAAGGATTCTCCCAGATCGCTGCTTCACTTACCAGATTGATGCGGAAGGACATCAAGTTCTTTTAGGACGATCGTTGTGAGACGAGTTTTCAGGAACTCAAACAATGACTGACAATGGCACTAGTATTAGCTTTCCCTCAAGCAGCAAGGAGTACGTGGTATACGGCGATGCCAGCAGATAAGGATTGGGCTGTGTACTAATGCAGGACGGTCGAGTGATTACTTATGCTTCACGACAGTTGAAGAAGCATGAGCTGAATTATCCGACGCATGATTTGGAGTTAGCAGCCATAGTCTATGCATTGAAAGTATGGCGGCATTATCTTTAAGGAGTGAACTGCAGAACCTTGACTGACCACCAAAGCCTGAAGTATTTATTTACTCAGAGGGAGCTGAACCTCAGACGGAGACAAAAGATAAAGTTAGGGTCATCCGTGAGCGGATAAAAGCTACCCAAGATAGGCAGAAAATATACGCCGATCATAGGTGGCGACCTTTTGAGTTTGCCAATGGAGATATAGCTTTCTTGAGAATATCTCATTTAAAGGGAGTTATACGGTTCAGGTAGCGGGGCAAACTGAACCCTATATATATTGGACCCTTTCGTATTCTTGAGAAAGTCGGGAGTGTGGCATACAGATTAGAGCTGCCAGATGAACTATCTCGTACTCATGACCCTGGTTCGGGGCGTAACTGCGAAGCAAGGAAGTTTCATTGGTCAGAGTTTTGTGGAGGAGTGATCAGGTCGAGGAGGAGACCTGGGAGCTCGATGAGACTTGTTTAGTATATCATTTTCTTTTTGTTTCGAGAACAAAACTTGTTTTTAGGGAATTAGAAAATATAACACCGACATTTCGGTGTCCGTATAAGTGTACTAGTTTTGAAATATATATATATATATATATATACATATATATAGAAAAAAATTTTTATTTATATTGATTTTTGATTTTGGGGCATTTAATTTAAATTTTTGAGTATATTTTAAGTTTTCGTATTCGCAATCATAATAAATCTCATTTTTATGAAATTCGCATTCTAGCGAAATATGGGTGTGAAATTATATACATACATACATATATATATATATATAATTGTAAAAAAAAAAAAAAAAAAAAAAAAAAGGGGGAAGCGCTGCGTTTTGGCCCAAAACGCAGCCCCTCCCCCAAATGGGATTAGGGCTTTTAGCCCTAATCTCCTCCTCTCCCGTCTCTTCATCTTCCTCTCTTTCTCTCTCCCTCTCTCTCTTCAGCTTCGCCCGAACCCACCACCCATCGCAGCCGCTCGCTTCACTGCCGCTGCTCCTTCCTCCCGCAAGCACCGACCTTTCGCGAGCATGACTACAACTCCTTCCGCCACCACGCGATCTCCCCAGCGCGAGAGCACGATCGTGCCCCTACGAGATCCTCCTCGCGTGAACACAGCGCGCCAAAGTCTGCGAGCGCGACCCAATCCGCAAGCGAGCGCCTCAGTCCGTGCGTGAGCCATCCCGCGAGCGTGCACCAGCCCGTTGATGAAATTTAAATATAGCAAGCTAAGAATGAAGAAAGAAACTTCAAGAATTTAATTGAGAATTCAAAGAGAGTGTACATGCAATGAAGGCATGTTTTTCATACCTTCCAAAGAAACATATAAGCCCTATTTATAGAGAACAAGAAGAGGAGCAAGGAGATAAGAAAAGAGAGAGAGGAGAGGGCATTGTGCCCTCTCCAATTATGGCCGTCGGGGCTGTCCCCAACGGCTAGTTTTACTAGCCGTTGGGGACAGCCCCAACGGCTGTTTTTGCTAGCCGTTGGGGGATCTGTTGGTCCCCCATTTGCTGGCCCGGGCTAGGCCCAAAGGGCCCAGCCCGAACAATCCGGGCAAGGCCCATTTAGGGCCCAACTTAGAAACCTTAAAGGGATTACAATGAGAATGAAAAATCTACACAAATTAAACTATACATTTAGACTTCATTCCCTTAGGACATAAACCCTAATTGTCCTTTATTTCAACACTCCCCCTCAAGTTGGGTGTGTATGTATCTATGACACCCAACTTGACCATATTTTTATGTATGTGATTGGCGGTTCCTGACTTGGTGAAGATATCCGCTACTTGATCATCACTTCGTGTAAAGCTTGAAGTGATGAGTTTTTCTTCAAACTTTTGTCTCACAAAGTGGCAATCCACCTCGATGTGCTTTGTTCTTTCATGAAAAACCGGATTTGAGGCTATGTGAATAGCCGATTGATTGTCACAATGGAGTCGGATTGGAGTAGGAACAGAGAACCCTAGTTCTTCAATTAGAGCCTTTAACCAAACCATCTCACTTGATGCGGCTGCCATTGCTCTATATTCAGATTCGACACTTGATCTTGACACCACATGTTGTTTTTTGCTTTTCCAAGATACTAGATTTCCTCCAACAAACATGCAATATCCTGTGGTTGATCGTCTATCTTCTGAGTCTCCAGCCCAATCTGCATCACAATATCCTACAATTTGTGAGTTGTTGTTCTTCTTCATCCTAACTCCCATGCCTGGTGTACCCTTTAGATAATGGAGGATTCTTTCGGTGGCTCTCCAATGCTTTCTTTTTGGCTTGTGCATATGTTGGCTAACTTGACTCACGGCAAAGGAGATGTCCGGTCTCGTTATGGTGAGGTAGATCAATTTCCCTACGAGCCTTTGATATCTTGGTTCATCCTCATAATCTTCATCATCATCCTTGAGGCCACAAGAGGAGCTAATGGGACTACAAGCGGGCTTGGCACCTAACTTCCCGGTTTCCTGCAAGAGATCAAGCACATACTTCCTTTGTGATAGAACAAACCCATTTGGACAATAGGCGAGTTCTATCCCTAAGAAGTACTTTAGTTTCCCTAAGTCCTTAATATCAAATTTTGTTTGTAAGAAACCTCTTACTTGGTTGATTAAATCTAAATAATTACCGGTTATGATTATATCATCTACATAAACTAACACTATAATGATTTTTCCGTCTAGTTTCTTAACGAAGAGAGAAGTGTCGCTATTGCATTTTTTGAAATCATGATCAAAAAGAGTTGAGCTAAGTTTGGCATACCAAGCTCTTGGAGATTGTTTGAGACCATAGATTGCTTTCCTAAGTTTGCAAACTTTGTTGAGTTGGTGAGAAAAGCCCGGTGGAATCTCCATGTACACTTCCTCTTCCAGATCACCTTGAAGGAAAGCATTGGCTACGTCCATTTGAAACATTGGCCAAGAGTGATTGATTGCAAGGGACATCAAGACTCGAATTGTATTCATCTTGGCCACCGGAGCATACGTTTCCTTGTAATCTACTCCATAAGCTTGAGTGAAGCCCTTTGCCACTAATCTTGCTTTGTATCGATCAATGCTTCCATCACTTTTGTGCTTGATCTTATAGATCCATTTACATCCTACTGCCCTTTTTCCTTTAGGAAGAGATGATAACTCCCAAGTTCCGTTTCTTTCTAAGGCTTCTAGCTCATCTTTCATTGCTTGGATCCATTGAGGAAGTTGTTTGGCTTCTTCAAAGTTTCTAGGCTCTTGATGAAGGTCTAAGTTCTTGATGAATTTTTGATGGCTACAAGACATGTTAGCAACCGAATAATATTGGGAAATGGGGTGAGATGTTACCTTTGAGTTATAGAAAACTCTTTTGTTGATCCATTCTGAAGGAGGGAGCCTAAGCCTGGTTGATCTTCGAAGAGGAGGAGGAGGCGGCTGCTCAATGCTTTGTTCTACTTCCTCTACAACTTGCCCTTGATCTAAGTTGTCTCCCCCTTCCTC
Source organism: Dillenia suffruticosa (assembly GCA_033439265.1). Taxonomy (NCBI): domain Eukaryota; kingdom Viridiplantae; phylum Streptophyta; class Magnoliopsida; order Dilleniales; family Dilleniaceae; genus Dillenia; species Dillenia suffruticosa. The sequence goes on along the minus strand of JAVTVX010000026.1, from coordinate 5,457,665 downwards.
TTGGATGGATTCATGGTCAGAATGAGATGAGGTTGATTGTTCTTGAGTTGGATCATTTTCAGCTTGGATTGGTTGTTCTTCTTCTTCATTTTGATGAGAGGCTTCTTTGATTGAGGGAAGGACTACATTCCAATGGTCTTGTGCTCCTCTTTCCTTTGGTTGCTCTTGATCCTCTTTTCCTTCAAAATAAGATTCTTTTTCTACAAATATCACATCCTTGGATGTGTATAGCTTTTTGGTTAGAGGATCATAACATTTATATCCTTTTTCAAAGGTAGAGTATCCTAAAAATACACATTTTCTCCCTCTTTCATCTAGTTTATTTCTAAAGTTTTCTGGTACATGCACATAACAAATGCACCCAAAAACTCTTAAGTGTGAGATACTAGGTTTTCTTCCTAGGAGTAGTTCTAAAGGGGATTTTCCTTCTAGCACTTGAGAGGGCATAAGGTTTATAAGGTGGGCAGCGGTTTTAATGGCTTCACTCCAAAACTTTTTAGGTATATTGGAATGAAACATCATAGCCCTAGCCGTTTCTAGTAAGTGTCTATTTTTTCTTTCGGCAACTCCATTTTGTTGAGGAGTGTAAACACAAGACTTTTGATGAATAATTTCCTTTTCTTCTAGAAAATCTTCAAGTGCATGGCTAGTGTATTCCCCCCCATGATCCGATCTAAGGATTTTGATATTTGCATTGAATTGCTTGGTCACATATCTATAATAGCTCTTAAGTGCTTCAAATACTTCCGATTTGGCAGTTAATAAGTACACCCAAGTATATCTAGTTTTGTGATCAATGAAGGTTACAAAATATTTAAAGCCATTATGAGATTCCATGGGTGAAGTCCACACATCGGTATGAATGAGTTCAAAGGCATTTTCATATATTGTATTTGAGATTGGATAGTACACTTTAGTTTGTTTTCCAAGAATACAAGCTTTGCAATGCCTATTTTCTACTTTTTGACTTGGAAATAGGCGTTTCAAAGCTAAATCTCCCGGGTGACCTAGACGGGCATGCCATATAGAATACGCTTGACTTTGAACTCCAAAAGCTTGATTTTCTTGGTCCAAAAAATATAAGTTGTTCCTCCTAGACCCCTTGCCAATCAAGTGATTCGTTTTGAGATCCTAAAAGATAACTTGGTTAGGATTAAAAGTGGCTTTGCAATTATGGTCTTTGGTAATTTTGCTAATGGACATGAGGTTAGAGTTGAATTTTGGTACATATAAAGCTTTAGTTTTCTTTCCTAGGAGTTCAACTTCACCTAGATGATCAACTTTTAGTTTTTGACCATTAGCAACCTTGACAATCTTATAACTAGATAGAGGAATGAATTTCCTAACTTTGTCTTTATCTTTTACCATGTGATTGTCACAGCCCGAATCAATCAACCATTTATTTAAATGAGATGAGTTCAAGTTGTTACCGGAGTGAAGGGCAACTTGGCTAAGGAGCTTTTTCATCTCTTTTTGCATCTCCTCCATCTTGGATTCGAGTGCAGCCACTTGGGAGACTTGTTGAGCATGAGCTGGTTGTTCCACCTCCTTCTTGTTGTTCTTTGGGCGTAAATGAGGGTGGAGAAACCAGCACCTTTCCCTTTTGTGGCCGGGCTTCTTGCAATTTGTGCAAACATCCTTTTTAAAGAAATTTTGAGCTTTGTTGACCATATGATCATCTTGAACAGCTTTGAAGGCTTGGGCTTCGGATTTGAGCTTGGTAGACTCCTCTAGCCTCATGCTAGTCTCGGCCCTTTGAATCATAAATTGAACTTCTTGGAATGAAGGGAAAATCTTCATTCTAAGGATTTCTTGACGAATTGGAGCATATTCATCTCCAAGACCCATAAGAAGACCAAAGGTCATGTCTTCATCATTTCTTTGAAGAATGGTCTTGAGATTAGAAGTTGGAGGCCTAAGAATATTAAGCTCATTCCAAAGATCCCTATATTCCCCAAAGTATTCGGGAAGAGTTTTACCTCCTTTTTGAATCTTGAAGATTTTTCTTTTGAGCTCAAAGATTCGTCCGGTGTTGGTCTCTTGCCCATATAGAGCATGCATTTGATCCCACAAAGCCCTTGCATTTGGAATACAAGTAGCCATTGCTTTGTGGGTTTTGTCAAGTGACATTTGAAGTAGCACCACCACTTGATCATCTTGCTTCTTCCATGATTTGAATGTAGGGTTGGCATCATCTAAGGGATCCTCCAATATGTGATTTTCAAGATTGAAGAAGTTCAAGGATCTCTTGATGGTGTCTTGCCAAGCATTGTAATTTGATGAATCTAAGAGAATGGAAGTAAACATGGAAGTACTAATTTGTGGTGGAGGATTACCAACACCGGAAGATGAAGGTATCGAAGATGGCTCTGATACCATGATGAAATTTAAATATAGCAAGCTAAGAATGAAGAAAGAAACTTCAAGAATTTAATTGAGAATTCAAAGAGAGTGTACATGCAATGAAGGCATGTTTTTCATACCTTCCAAAGAAACATATAAGCCCTATTTATAGAGAACAAGAAGAGGGGCAAGGAGATAAGAAAAGAGAGAGAGGAGAGGGCATTGTGCCCTCTCCAATTATGGCCGTTGGGGCTGTCCCCAACGGCTAGTTTTACTAGCCGTTGGGGACAGCCCCAACGGCTGTTTTTGCTAGCCGTTGGGGGATCTGTTGGTCCCCCATTTGCTGGCCCGGGCTGGGCCCGAAGGGCCCAGCCCGAACAATCCGGGCAAGGCCCATTTAGGGCCCAACTTAGAAACCTTAAAGGGATTACAATGAGAATGAAAAATCTACACAAATTAAACTATATATTTAGACTTCATTCCCTTAGGACATAAACCCTAATTGTCCTTTATTTCAACACCCGTTAGCGGGTAGCCCGTGAGACCCCTGCGGCCCGCGAAGCCCACTGCGGCCCGCAAGCCCGCCACCTTAGTCCGTGAACTCGACCCAGTCCGCAAGCGCGACCCAGCCCGCGAGCGAGTGCCTCAGTCCACGCGCGCCTCAAGCCGCGAGCACGAGCCAGCCCTCGAGAGCGCACCTGCCCGCAGGCGCGCCTGCACACGAGTGCACACTAGCCCATTAGTGCTTAGCCCGAGAGCCCCCTGCGGCCAGCAAGCCCACCAGCCTACTGACCCGCAAGCCCACTATAGCCCGTGACGGCCCACGACGGCCCGTGAGCCCGTGACGGCTCACAAACCTCCACGTAGGTAACTGATTTAAGGTTTTGATTCTGATTTAAGTATTTATGACCTAATAAATAAATCTTGTCTTGATAGGGAGCATTTCAGATTTTGGAGTGATCTAGGAGACATTCGGACGAAGGTTTATGCTCCGAGAAAACCCTAGGTGAGGGATTTCAGATCCATTCGATTTGATTGTTGAATTTAGGGTAAATTTAGGATAAAAAGTCTTGTATATGCTAGAATATAAACTAAATTCGAAATGAATGCATTTTCGGACATTATATGCGGTTCATTAGGTTAAGTATAGGAATTTATATGAAAAGAGACTGTTTGGGATTATAGAATCAAATTAAGTTGATCGGAATTTATATGAAATGTGACTGTTCGGGATTATAGAATCAAATTAAGTTGATTAGAATAGTTTCCATTGGAGTTTAAATTGACATATGCATGAAAATAGTCGGAAATTGGGATTTGAATTCAAGGGTTGATGCTGCCTTTCTCATTATAAATTGTTCTGCTCATAAACAATTTAAATATGATCTCCGTATTATGAAAATAGACTCATATACCTTGAAAATGACATATGCCTTGAAACATTTGGATAAGAATCGAAAAGTGTATGATTTTTTAAAAATTTTCCATTTTATAGGAAAATTATTTATTTTAAGTCTTATTTCCAACCTTGAGTGGTTTTAGGGTTGAATTTGACTTAATTTAAAAATACGTTAATTGTTTATAAATGAAATGCAACTGGACATTAGAATGTATTCATAAATTAAAGAGTTAAGTTTTGTACAAATTTAAGGAAAATGGATAAACCCTATAATATTTGAAAATTTGATATTAAATTGTGATGATCTGATTAGGTTGATCTTTTTTGAGATTCAAGAAGTCAGATTGGATTTATTTTGAAAATAGGGAGTGACCACCCTCCCTAAAAATTTGAGTGGGACTTTGACATCTACTATTGATTGACAAATCATGTTTTACTGATTTTCAAACGACATGATTTCTATACATGTGAAAACTAAATTTTTGGATTTTGATAGACATATTTTTGTGACCATTGGAGTGTCCCAACTGTTGATTTTATTGATTTGCATCCATGAGTTTGATAACCGATACTGTGCCATTTTTTTGACATATTGACATGTTTTAATACTTTCACTATATTGGTATGTAGTTTTGAATGGATTTATATGTACTATTTGGGCTGTACGCCCGGCCGACGTTATGTTACGATGCATGGGGTTATATGCCTAGCTGACGTGGTGATGTGATGCATGGGGCTACGTGCCCGGCCGACTTGGTGATATGGTGATATTGTTTTTATAGCATTCCGTAGTTACGAAGAACATTTGGTAGAGGCACCCATTGTGCCCGGATACGTTTCGACCGGAGGTATTCGCCAAATTGTCATGTGTATGGGTGTCCCAGGTTGACCTTCATCGGGGAGAACGTGAGTTTACCTCTGTTTAGCACTGGGCGGGATACCATATACGACCGACTATATATATGTATTATTATTATTATTATTATTATTATTTACAAACTAGTTGGAGTAGCCTGTGGCCAACATTGGGGTACAGAGCCATTATTTGATATTTACATAGTGAAAACCCCCAATGAGCCCGTCCTTGGTCGAGGTAGACCATTGTCGGGGTTGTTTGTTCGGCCGGCTCTACATATGTGACTTGATACATGGATGGATGCATATGTTATTTTCTGATGTGTGTCTTAATATATGTTTTATTCAGAAACAACACGTTATTTTCGTACACTCGATATTATGTTACATGTTTTGACACTCCAAATTCACCAACGATATTGATAGTATGATATCAATCCCCTCACTTGCTGAGTATCCTCCCATAGATACTCACCCATCACTTTCTTTCCCACAAGATTAGTTTTGGACTGAAGAAAAATTTTGTAATTTCATACTTGTGACGTGGACTTGAAAGCACCGGGCTTGAATATGGATGTTATCATATCTTCCGCTACAATTATTGAAGATTTTAGTTTGATCAATGCACTCATCTATTTATTTTCTGGGATAACTGTATAATTATGGATACTTATTCGAGAAACTCTCATATTGACTCGGTTCAGTTGCATTGAGGCACCTATATGTATTTAAAATGTTAATTTGGGAATTTATTGTATAAGTGTATAAATATTTAGATCCGCTTGGTGTGACGGCTACTCATGCTCTAGTTTAGCATGACAGTAGAGGTCTGTGGCTAGAACTGCTAGAAATTTCTATAGTCTTGCGTTGTCCTGGTTGTCGGCTGTGGTTTGGTTAATGGTTGTGAGGGCGGGATGACCCTTTTATTAAATTGACAGGATATTTGTAAATATTATAGGGTAAATTGTACATGGGAGACCTCTGAAATATGGGGAGATTCTGCCCGATTTTCTGTAAAAATGTAATCGGTATCGAGAGCAACGGGCGGCTGCTCATGACCCCGGTTCGGGGTATGACACCCCATCAACGATAGGCATTTGATCCGATGAAAGGCATTTCATCCCATGGTGGTGAAATAATGGTAATGTCTCCGCATTGCTCAGCATTTTTCGGTAACATGTTGTCACCATTTCAGTTTTTTTCGGCATTTCTTACCATTGCTCTGTGAAATTACTCACTTTGATGGTTCATCGAAGTTAGATTTACAGAAGAATACTTGTTGCAAGAACTGAGTTAGAGATAGGGAGAGAACGAGGGAGGAGGATGAGAAAGAGAGAACGACGGAGGAGGAGGAGAAAAAGAGAACGAGCGAGGGGGAGGAGAAGAAAAAAGTAAGAGGAGTAAAGAGTGAAAACTGAAAAGTGAAGATAACGATAGGGTAGAGAAGAAGAATCGAGGACTATTTTTGAAAACAGAGAGGCCAAGAGTAGAGTTTTAAGATATTATTTTTAAATATTTTGAAAATTTCGAACCAGAACTACAAATGATAATTTATTCTGATAATGGCAGTTTATTCCGATAACGAGGCTACGCCCGGTAGGGGTTGCCGGGTTTATGCCATGCCTGGGCGGGGGCAGCATGATCAGGAGGCTGCGCCCGCAAAGGGGTTCCCGGGCTAATGCCCATACTTGGGTGGGGGCAGCATGAGTAGGAAACTGCGCCCTCATGAGAGGAGATTGCGCCTGCGAGGGATTCCAGGCTCGTACGGCTAGCAGGGGCCTCCGCCCATGGTGCACGGAAGTACGGCGGCTTGCACGGGTGCTCACCCTGTGACCCATTGCTCAGGTGCCACAGGACTGGAACATTAAAGACATTGGTTTCAAACCCAAATGGAAATCAAAAAAAGAGCAAGTATACACATGAAATGGAACCGAAAAACAGAGTAAGAAGTCAAAACAGAGTATGGTTGGTTTGTGCATTCTGATAGAGCTCATAGGGGCATAGAAGAAAGGTTAGAGATTGAAAGGAAAATTTGAGGAGAGTATAAAGAAGGAGTTGCAGAGATAGAAAAGATGAGAGATAGAGATAAGAGATAGAGATAGATAGGGAGAGAGATAGAGAGACAGAGAGAAGACTCGAAACAAATTAAAGAATCAATCCTTTTTCCCTCTTTCTTCTAGAGCTTACCCCTTTTTATACATTTTGTTTAACATTCCTTACTGTCCTAACTGACCTAACAGCTTGGTTGATCATCAAAATTTAACCATGACCAACCTCACGTTCGTAATAAACATTACAACTGCAACATATCATTATATTAGAAAATTAAAATTCAAATACTTACAAATACAACTAAACATTACATTACAAATCAAAATACAATGAGAATAAAAAAAAATTACAAAACATATCAAAATCCAAATAAAAAAATATAAAATATACATAATTACTAGAATTTTTTAACATTAAAAAACAGAAGAGATCAACGCATCAATGTTGAAATACATATGAAAATACAAAATGAACAAAACTACAAATACAAATGCAAAATGCAAGGGAAGGGAAGTAAATACACATAATTACTTCAAATTGTTATTTTTAACTTTTGGTCTAAATTTTTTAACACTCTTTCTTATAGCATCTTTCGACTCCGGATTTGCTATTACAACATTAACAACTTGTTCAATGGTAAAAGGACTGGGAGTAGTAATAGGGGTAGGAGTGTTACCCTAGGTAGTTGTTGTGGGTATGTGAGGAGAACCAAATGTCAGAAACGGATGCCTAGGGACAAGATTGTCACGGCTAGGCTGAGTATCAGGAGCACGAGGGTTAGTATCAGGAGCAGGAGAACCAAATGTAGAAGGCAGGTGTAAAACAAATGGGTGGGCAAAGCCAGAGCGACGTGGTGGTGTAGGAGTGGCAGAGGAAGAAGGTTGAGTGGCAGGACTAGGAGATAAAGAAGGCTAAGCAGCAGAGCTTGGGCCGGGTTGCCTATCTGCAAATGGTCTCTGATGCATTCAATAGATTTGGAATTTGCCCCAAGGTCTGCTCTGATGTTCAACATTTGACATATCATTTTGCGATGTTGCTCTGTTTTCTGATCTGCAAATTCATATGTATATTGTTGCATTCCAAACAGTCGTCTCTCAATTTTATCCACTTCACTACTCAGTCGACCAATTTCTGTCCTCGTTTCTCCCATTTCTATCCTATGTTCTCGCATTTTCATCCCAAGTCCTCCAACTTGCTCATTAAGTATGCCAATGTCTGTTTTTACACCATAAATACATTGAAACAAATCATTCCACCTTGTCTCGTCATTGGCATTCCGATGGTAGTCATTCCATCCTCCATCTCCTCCCTCGTTTCCTTCATTTTCATTCCCATCTCCTCCTTCATTCCCTTGATCTTCTTCTTCTTCTTCTTCAGCTTCGTTACCAATTCCTCCTTCATTCAATTCTTCTTCATTCCTTGCTTCTTCTTCCCTATCCTCCCTAAGAAATCTGTTCTTCGGATAAACCCACACATCATCTTGCAAAATCCATTGTGCTCTTTGTAGCATTCGCAGATTTATACTTCTATCCCTCGAACTTAGTTCCACTCTGTTTTCTCTTATTAAACTTATCCCAATACTTTTTAAAATACCAGTGATTACACTACAGAATGACAAATTAGACTTCAAAACTCTTGTAGTCATCAAAAATAAATAACTATCAGAATTGAGTAGAACTTATGAAAACGATATGTTTAAGTAGTGAGTTAAAATAGTCATAATGAAAATGTTCTCAAACCGTTTCTAAAACTTCAAACCGTCTCTAAAACTCTGCATATTTACTGACTACAAAAAATAAACGTCTGAATTGGGCATAACTTTTAAAGACTGTATAATATTTGAGTTCGTATCGATATAGAATTTATACAAACAGTTTGGTTAGGTTGACAATAAAAATAGTCATATAGTGATCGTTTTCAAACAATCCCTCAAACTCCATATAATAACTCTTACAATTGAATAGAACTTATAAAATTTGTATGTTTAAGTAGACAGATAAAAAAAATATCGAGACTATTTTTCAAACCGTACTTAAAACTCTATCATTTTTACTAACCATAAATGATATGCGTCAAAATTGAACATAGGTATTAAATACTGTTGAAATTCAAAGTAAGAAAAACAAACTAAAATTTAGAACTTTATTGAATTTGAGAGCAATTCTTGTACATAATAAGAGAACTTTTTTTCATAGTTTACAAGGGGAGATCAATCCCTATTTATAGAGAAAAGGAGAGGGAGAAAAAATAGTAGAATGGAAGAGTGGAGAGAGCATAATGCTCTCTCCTCTAGCTAGCCATTGGAGGCTTCCAACGGCTAGTTTAAGAACTAGCCGTTGGGGGACCATTTGGTCCCCCATTTGCTGGCCCGGGCTGGGCCCGAAGGGCCCAGCCCGAAGCCCGTGGGCCTGTCCCATATTGGGACCCTAATTTGGGCCAAGAAATCTAGACAAGAGGAGCATTAATTTGCCTCTATGCTTAGGTTTCCTTTAGGCCTCAAATAAGTAAGGAAAAATACAATCAATTTAGGGTTAATTGAGTACCCTAAGTGTTCTTCATTTCAACAAATACTGCACAATATATAAGTTTGCATAGATATAGAATTTATCTCGACGGTATGGTTAACTAGATCGTAAAAGATGAGTCATATAGAGACATTTTTCAACCCCTCTCTACAACTCTGTCATATTTACTTATCACAAATAATGACAGTCAGAATTGAGTACAACTTATGAAGACAATATGCTTAAATAGCAATCAAAAATAGTATTATCGAGACACTCTGACATATTTACTAACCATAAAAGATTAGCGTTTCAATTGAATATAATTTTTAACGACTGCATAATATATGAGTTAGGAAATATGAAAAATTTATGCATACGGTATAGTTAAGTAGATAGTAAAGAATACACATATAAAGACAGTTAAATAACAATCCCTAAAACTCTACTATATCTTCCAACCACAAATAACAACTGTCAGAATTGAATAGAACTTACAAAACTGCTATGCTTACGTAGACCGTAAAAAGAGTCATATCGAGAATATTTTCAAATCATCCCTAAAATTCTGTCATATTTACTAACCACAAATGATAAGCGTCAGAATTGAACATGTATCTTAAATACTGTACAATATATAAGTTAGTATAGATATACAACTTATGTCCACGATATGGTTAACTAGACAGTAAAAAAGAGTTATTTACAGACATTTTTCAAAGCGTCTCTAAAACTCTACCATTTTTACTAACCACAAATAATAATCGTCAGATTTGAGTGAAACTTATGAAAACGATATGATTAAGTAGTGAGTAAAAGCAGTCATATTAAGACTATTTTCAAATCTTTTTTAAAACTCTGTAATATTTTACTCACAACAAAAGATGAGCGTTTCAATTGAACATAATTTTTAGCGACCGGAAAAAATATGGGTTACGATAGATGAAGAACGTATGCAGATGGTATGATTAAGTAGATAGTAAATAATAGACATATAGAGACAATTAAATAACAGTCCGTAAAACTCTACCATATCTATTGATCACAAATAATAATTGTCAAAATTGAATAGAACTTACGAAACTGGTATGCTTAACTAAACTGTAAAAAAAGTCAAATCGAAACTATTTTCAAACTGTCCCTAACACTTTGCCATATTTACTAAACATAAATGATAATCGTCAGAATTGAACATAAGTTTTAAAGACTGTACAATGAATAAGTTAGCGTAGATATACAACTTATATCCATGATATGGTTAACTAGATAGTAAATAAGAGTTATTTAGAGATATTTAGAGATATTTTTCAAATCGTCTCTAAAAACTTGTCATATTTACTAACCACAGATAATAATCATCAAATTTGTGTGAAACTTATAAAGATGATATGCTTAACTAGTGAGTAGAAATACTCATATCGAGATTGTTTTCAAACCGTTTCTAAAACTATACCCTATTTACTGATCACAAAAAATAAGTGTTTGAATTGAATATAGTTTTTAAAAACTATATAATATATGAGTTAGCATAAATGTAGAATTTATGCGAACGGTATGGTTAGATAGACAGTAAAAACGGTCATATACTGATTTTCAAACCGTTCCTAAAAGTGTTATATTTACTGACCATAAACAATAATAGTGAAAATTCAATATCGTTTTTTACAAACGGTTATCTAACCTTTACTGACGATTGCTAAACTTTTCCTAACGAATAATATTATACTATCGTAAAATATATATATTTCCTAACGGTTTCGTCACAAGTGTTGCTATACGCCATAAAAAACGGTTGCTACATGTCACCGTCTATAAATGTTACCGTCACCTCAATGCTTTAATTTTGTAGTGTCTACCACCATAATATGTTTTGAAAACAATAGTTTTGATTGAATATATAAGCATTAGTTAATTTATATGCAACGTTTAGTTATGTGGAATTTGCAGATAATAGTTTTTCTCTTGTCTTTGTACAATATTTTATAGGTACTAGTCATATTTTATTACAATTTAATTCTGCTCCTGTATCTATTAAAACATTTGTTGTTAAGGTGAAATTTGTATCTACCACAAAGATTACTTCTACATACCAACTTAAAATTATATTTTATCTATTATTTGTAAATATTTGTGATTATCATGACTGTTTATTTCTATGATTTGATTTTATTCAGAATTTTCACCTACTTCGTTTTTTACATTATTGTTTAATTCTTCTTTAATTTTTAATATTTCTACATCTTCTTTGTGTTATTTTACTTGTATTTTTAATTCTCTTATTTCTCTTGTTATTTGTTGTATTATATTCTCCACTGGGTTTTTCTAAAATATTTTATTTAAACTTAATGGTTCTTAATTTTTTTGTTTTAAATTTCTTTCGTCTTCTATAATTATATCCTTTAAATTGTTTAATAGTTTATTCCTAATTTTTAAATTTTCTACTTGTATGATTGCATTAAATAATTCTTCTTTTTTTTGTTTTGTTAAAACACTAATATTCTTAAAACATATAGGTGTTATTTGCTCTTCTTGTTCATATCCTTCATTTTTTGATTCAGTTTCTTCTACACTTAAATATTCTTCTTGTTCTGCACTATTTTTACTTTGCTCTTGTTCTAAAGATTCACTTTCTTCATCTTTTTATCAAAAGATTCATTAATTCATTTCTTAATTCTTCATTTTGAATTTCATTTATTTTCTTTTTGAAATAACACTTATCTACTTTGTCGTTTGGCTTTCCAAATTTCCAACATACAATCCTATCTATTGATTTTGATTTCTTTGACTTTTTATAGTATCTTTAAGGTTTGTATTTTGTTTGGTTTATAAGGTTGATATTTTTGTTTCTTATATTTTTTATGCCTAATCAAAAGTGTTTGTATTTTTTCTATATCGAATGCTTCACAAAAACATCCTAACTCTTTCTTATTTTAGGTTTTGCTTGAATACTTAGATTGCAATTTTAATTCTGAGTATAAAAATAATCCTTCTTTTTGTATACAAACAAATACTTGTCCAAAAGTTATGTTCTCTAATGGTATATCTCATCTTCCAACTGTCTCTCTTAATTTGTTCATTATTCTTTATACAAATAATTTTGGTAACCCTGCTATAAATCTTTCATTCCAAAAAGATTGAGCACAATCAGGTTTTCTTAAAACTTGTGTAATAGATATATTTTTGTTCAATCTATAATCTGATAATGTTGAACATCTTAAATTTGTTAAAACTATTTTAGAGTTTATCATTTGTTTATTCGGGTTTCTTACAAAATGCATAGCTATTGTATGAATTAATATTTATGTTGAATTCGATTGTTGTCTTACATTTCCTCATTCGTCTGTTATTATCTCAATATATGTTAATATTCTATTTTTGGTTTCTTGGGTTAAAGCATTATCCCACTAGGATTTTAATTGTCTTGTGAATTCATGTGTTAAGTTGTTAATTATTTTTGCATCAGTAATAATTCCTATACTATATGCAGCTTCCATCATACACATTTGTTATAATAGGTTCAAAATTTCATAATCAGATTTTCCATATATATTTCATTCATGTTCTACATCTCCTGAAAATTGTGCTGCTTTTAAATTCATTTCTTTCTTCATATTGAATATTCATATGGATTGGTCTTGAATAATAATTTTTTGGAGGTTTTTTAAGTAATTTAATATTGGATAATCTTTCTTGATTAAGCAATAATATTAACAGCAAGATGGCTCTGATACCAAAAGTAGACAGGATCAATCAAACAATATAGAATTTAAATATAAAATCATGGCTAATATAAAACAAAATAAGAAAAGATGATATCAAATTCTTAAAAGAAAATGATTTTGTTAAATAAAACTTACATGGCGAATCTTGTGAAAATCTTCAAACTTTTATTAAACACACATAAGAGATTTTTACAAGAGAACCTTCGAGGAAGAGAAGAATAGGAAACACTCAATGATTTTAAAACTAAGTTTTTCATTTACTATCTTACATTACATTTGAAATTTGTTTGAATTCTGAAATGATTGTATGATGAGTTAGCTTGTATTAATGTAGGAATCTTCTTTTTTCCAAAGCTATTTTTATTCTTGCGTTTATCTATCTATTTCTTTTGTCTACCATGTTTGTTGATTGTTGAGGCACTTTGTTTGATTGCGATATATGATCATTTTTTAAATTAATTGTTTCATTTTTATCATTTCAGTATCAATTAATTCAATTTTAATCATTTTGATATCTATTATTTCAAATTTTGATCATTTGTTAAATCAATTAATTCAATTTTAATTATTTATTAACTCGATTATTTCAATTTTAATTATTTTCTAAATTGATTATTTCAATTTTGATCATTCTTAAATCAATTATTTCAATTTTGATTATTTATTAAATCGATTATTTTAATTTTAATTATTTCGATATCGATTATTTCAAATTTTTATGAATTCTTTAATCAATTATTTGAATTTTGAGGGTTTTCTAAATCGATTATTTGAATTTTGATCATTACTTAAATCGAATATTTCAATTTCATTATTCTGAAATCGATTATTTCAGTTTAGATCATTTCAGCATCAAGTATTTCAATTTTGATTATTTCGGTATCTATTATTTCAAATTTCGATCATTTTTTTAAATCGATTATTCTAATTTTGATCATTTTCTTAAATCGATTATTAGAATTTTGAACATTTATTAAATCAATTATTTCAATTTTGATCATTTTTTAAATAAATTATTTCAATTTTGATCATATTCTAAATCAATTATTTCAATTTTGATTATTTTGGTGTCACGCCCCGACCCGCAGGTCGAGCACGTGAATAGATCGCCACGACTCCTCGAGACACGGGTATACTCTACTCGCGTATCGAGGTGATGCAAGATTAATATTATGACCCTACTCGATATCATTAAGTCAAAATCATATAGCGGAAGAAAAAAAAATAGTTTTCAATAAAAATTTTCTTTAAAACATCTGCCTTCAATTTATATATAATATTTATATGCATGGTCCAATCGTAAACAAGAATGGATATGATCACTTACCCGATAGCGTCTCTCAGTAAAACTCATGGAATAGTACCTCAATGTATGTCAAATACAGATAAACTAAAAATATTAATATGAGAGGTGAGTATAATCCACATACTCAGTAAGTGAGGTGCAATGACTATATAATGACAATAAATGAATTTGTGAGAGTGGCAAGTCAAAACATCATTTTCAAATTTATATTTCATTCCATTGCAAATATATCATATAATTCAAAATAATAGGCATCCTTATCATCAATCATGCATCAATGGGGTGTCAAAAACACATTCTACTCATAGTTTGGTCTAATTAGGGTAAAATCCACCAAGGGGCCACCAAAATATTTTAAGAATAAAACACATATATTTTCCCCCTTCCCTTGGTGTTGACACGGTTCTCACGTGGTGCTCGTCTATTGGATCCGTTGGACAGAGATAGAGGACTCAAACCTCTGCTCCCGTGTTATCCCACCACATCATCCCGTCGGGTAAACGTTCAATACCATGGTAGGGAGTGCGCTATAGCCACTATACACCATCCCATAATCATACACATGTCTCATATGTCATCATTCATAAATCCTTACTCGTAAAAACAAAGTACTATCAAGTAACCATAATATTATGATGTAAATTTTTATCGAATAACATTTCAAAATATGCCACAAATACTAAAAACATTTCTAAATCACATTTTAAATTTCGTTTATAAAATCATGATCAAAACTATTTCTCATTTAAAGTCAAAAATAGTTCGTCCCACTCATCTCGACTGGGAAGGGTACGCCGCTCCCCCTAACTATTCTCGTTTCTCGAACGAGTCATCTCTCGAATCCTAATTCTAAGTTAAACAATATTATTTATTAATTTAATATTATATAGTTGAATTACAACATGTATATAAAAATGACCTCTTACATGAAATTAAATTTCAATTTTCATATATAGATGAATTTCTACAAACATATAACACGCAGGTTTAGTAAAATCATGATATTTTCAAAAATCTTGATCGGATTCAATTGATTTAAATTTTTTCTTAACATTAAGACATATATCTCAAACTTTTATGTTCAGACCATCTTCAAATTTGGAATACACGAATTTATAAAAAAAATTATCACTTTTCGTGCTAAGTTCCTAAAATCAATTCTGCACAATTTTGGGAGAAATTCCATATCTCCCAATATACATCTCCAATTTAAGTGCTTCTTGTCTCAAATTGAAGGTAAGACATAGATCTAAAACTTTCTAGTTTTGACCATTCTCGGATTCTAAATGTATAATTTTATAAAATTCGGTTTTTATCTCGATTTTAGTTTTAGAACTACTTCTGCACAGTTTTAGTAATATTATCATATACAACTCCGATTCAAGTGATCTTTATCTCAAATTAACGATAAGTCCGAGACTTAAAACTTTCATGTTTAACATTTCTCCAAATTCGAAACAGAACATATCTCAAAAATTCATAAAAGTTACTAGTTGTACACAGGATATGAAACAGAATTTGTGAAACATGCTAGATTTCCAAAAATCATCAAAAATTGTTTTTTTCATGAAATGTCTTACATTATATACCATTTTTAAAACTTGGGAAGTCTAGTTTATAGAAAAATAAATATTTTAGATTTTTTAATTTTACAGAATGAGATATTCTAAGAAAGCTATACAAGACTCAATCTAGAAATCAGCATTTAACATGCTAGTATGGATACCAAAGTAACTACTCATCAAATAATTTAATCTTAGCATAAATTAGAATATGTTACCTCCTTTGTAAGATCTCTTGCTAACAATATGTATCACCATCCCTTTTGAATCTTTGAATTTTTATCACCTTAGGAAAAAATCAAATCACAGTAAACATAAATTCCTATACAATACCTCTATACTTCCAATTGAAATTCAAGAATTCTCAAAAATGTTCTTACCCCTTTGTCTCCATAGTTAAAGTCAAAATGGATATAGAACCCTCACAATTTCGTCCAATGTGAGTTTGAATGAAGAAAATAGGCCAAACTCTTCTAAAACAAGTTCTTTTATAAATCTAGTCAAATATCCTTAACCATTAGATCATTCCATACATTATCTTGACCTTCCACTTGTCCTACCACTTAACCCATGCAATTGTTGATTCAAGCAATCTCCATGCACTCCACCAAGTGTCTTTGGACGTCCACGTCAAGGAGGAGAAGTGTCACAATCTAGAACAAACTATTCTAGTTGATTTCATACAAAAATTTCTACCCAATAAACTTTCATGCATAAATTTCTATCCGGTGAGCTTTCTTGAATGTGAAAAATCCTATGTGGCCACTAACCAACCTTATTTTCCTTTTGACCAATCATTTGACTCCAATTGTCCATCCTTAAATAGTTTACAACTTAGTCCCTTAACTTTTCTCAATCACATTTAAACCCCTAACTTTTAACGATTGCATTTTTAATCCCTATGAAATTTTGTTTGAAATTTCTTAAATATGTGAAATTTCAATTAAATATCTTTATTTAAGTGTGTAGGCCTTCTCTTAGCTATTTTTGACTTTTTTAGGCCTTGCCGGCACTTTTTGAGAGGTTTTTCGGCTTACCGATAAAATTTTTAGTTTTAGCGATTTTGAGGCGAAATCTCAAAATAAATAATTAGATAATTAAATAGATATTTCAAAAGAATACTTATATATTTAAAATCATGAGAAATAGTACATAATATACAGTCACTAAAAATCGATATTACATTTGGTATCGATTATTTCAAATTTTGATCATTTATTTAATCGATGATTTCAATTTTAATCATTTTGATATAGATTATTTCAATTTCTATCATTTCATTATCCATTATTTTAAATTTTGATCATTTTATAAATCAATTATTTCTATTTTGATTATTTTTTAAATTGATTTTTCAATTTTAATCATTTCTTAAATTGTTATTTCAATTTCGATCATTTCAGTTACGATTATTTCAATTTTGATAATTTTGATATCGATTATTCAATTTTTTATCATTTCGGAATCGATTATTTCTTATTTTAATCATTTCTTAAATCATTTCAAATTTTGATCGTTAATTAAATCGATTATTTCAATTTTAATCATTTTTTAAACTAATTAACTCAAATTTGATCATTTCGGAATCGATTATTTCAATTTTGATCTGGTATCGATTATTTCTAAAATTGATTATTTCAAATTTGATCATTTCTTAAATCTATTATCTCAATTTTGATCATTTTTTATAACGATTATTTTAATTTTGATCATTTTCTAAATCGATTATTTCAAATTTTAATCATTTCTTAAACCAATTATTACAATTTTAATTTCTTAAATCAATTATCTCAATTTTGGTCATTTTTTAAATCGATTATCTTAATTTTGATTATTTTTTATATCGATTATTTCTATTTTGTTCATTTGCTTGAACGGTTATCTCAATTATGATCATTTCTTATATTGATTATTTCAATTTTAATCATTTTCTAAAATGATTATCTCAATTTTGATTATTTGTTAAATCAATTATTTTTTATCATTTTTTAAATCTATTATTTCAATTTTAAGCTTTTCTTAAATCGATTGTCTCAATTTTTAATCTTTTCTTAAATCAATTATCTCAATTTTGATATTTTTTTAAATCGATTATCACAATTTTAAACTTTTACTTAAATCCATTATCTCAATTTTGAATTTTTCTTAAATCAATTATCTTAATTTTGATCATTTATCAAATCAATTATCTCAATTTTCATCATTTTTTATATCAATTATTTCACATTTTGATCATTTTTTATATCGATTATTTCAAATTTTGATCATTTTTTAAATCGATTATTTCAATTTTAATCATTTTTTAATTCGATTATCTCAGTTTTGATCATTTATTAAATCGATTATCTTAATTTTGACCATTTTTTAAATCAAATATCTCAATTTTGATAATTTCGTTAATCGATTATTTTAAATTTTGATCATTTTTTAAGTTGATTATGTCACTTTTGTTCATTTCGCTTATGATTATTTCAATTTTAATTATTTCTGCTACGATAATTTCAATTTTGACCATTTTGGTATCAATTATTTCAAATTTTGATCATTTTTTAAATCAATTATTTCTATTTTCATCATTTCGAAAATCGATTATATTAGTTTTGTTCATTTGTTAAATCGAATATTTCAATTTTGATCATTTTTAAATCGACTAATTCAATTTTGAATATTTCAATTACGATTACTTCAATTTTAATAATTTTTTAATTCGATTAACTCAATCTTGATCATTTCTTAAATCAATTATCTCAATTTTAATCATTTCTTATACTGATTATTTCAATTTTAATCATTTTCAAATCAATTATCTCAATTTTGATATTTCTTAAATCTATCTCAATTTTGATTATTTTTTATATCGATTATTTCAATTTTGACTATTTCCTAAATCAATTATCTTTTGATCATTTTTTAAATTGATTATTTGAATTTTGATCATTTTTTAAATCGATTATCTCAATTTTGATCATTTCGTAAATGGATTATCTCAATTTTGGTCATTTTTTAAATCGATTATCTTAATTTTGATCATTTTTAAAATGAATTATCTTAATTTTGATTATTTCTTATATTGATAATTTACTAAATTGATAATTTCAAATTTTGAACATTTTTTAAATCGATTATTTCAATTTTGATTATATTTTAAATCGGTTATTTCAATTTTGATCATTTTTTGAATCAATAATTTATATCATCTGTTAAATTGATTATCTCAATTTTGTTCATTTCTTAAATCGGTTATTTTCATTTTGATCACTTTTTAAAATCGACTATTTCAATTTTGATCATTTTTTACATTGATTATCTCAATTTTGATCATTTTTATATGAATTATTTAAATTTTGATCATTCATTAAATCGATTATTTCAAATTTTGATCATTTTTTAACACGATTATTTCAATTTTAATCTTTTTTAAATCAATAATCTCAATTTTGATAATTTTTAAATTTATTATCTCAATTTTTATCATTTTGTAAGTCCATTATCTTAATTTTTATCGTTTCTTAAATCAGTTATTTCAATTTTGATCATTTTTTAAATCGATTATTTCAATTTTTATCGTTTCTTTAATCGATTATTTGAATTTTGATCGTTTCTTAAATCAATTATTTCAATTTTAATCATTTTTTAAATTGATTATTTTAATTTTGATCATTTCGGTTTTGATTATGTTGAATATTTTATCATTTTTTAGATTGATCATTTCTTGGAATTGTGTCAAGACGATCTACCACTGAAACAATTCGTTTATTAAGATATTTGATAGAAACATTTAGAGTATAGAGGAGAGACTTACATATCGTATTCATTGACATAAAAAAAGCATTTGATAGACTTCCTAAAGACGTTGTGTGGTGGCCGTTATTGAAGAAAAAGATTTTCTTGAAACACATTAATTTTATTAGAGATATGTATAAGAGAGGTATAACCAATATAAGAACTTACGAGAGCCTAACCAATAGATTTCTTATTAACATTGGGATTCATCAAAATTCAGCATTAAATTCCATTCTTTTTGCAATGTGATCGATGAAAACACAAAAATATTAAAATTGAAATACCATGGTGTATGCTATTTGTAAATAATATAGTGTCGGTCGATAAAACTAAAAAGGGTATTAGTGCTAAATTAAAGTTATAGAGAAACACACTAAAATGCAGAGGATTTTGATTCAATATGTCAAAATTGAGTATACGAGATGTAGATTTAGTGACAATCATTAGTATGCTAAAGAAACAATTAGATTAGAAGAAAAAATAATACTAAAAAGCGAACGATTTAGATATCTTAATTTCATCATTTAGACCGATGGCAATATAGATAGAGATGTGAATTATATGATTCAAGTAAATTGAACAAAACGAAGAATGGCATTTGTCACGCCCCGAACCGGGGTTATGAGCAGTCGCCCGTTGCCCTGGATACTGATTTGGTTTTCTAGAAAATCGATAGAATCTCCTCATATTTCGGAGGTCTCCCATATACAAATCAACCTGTATATTGAATGGTCATCCTGCCATCTAAATAAATGGGCCAACTCGACCTCACAACAAATTAACCACATTCGTATAATACCAATCAATCTACAACGTAACAACCAGAACAACGCAAGACTATCATGAATACTAGCAGTTCTAGCCACAGACCTCCACTGTCATACCCAACTAGAGTATGAGCAGCCGCCACACCGGACAGGTTTAAAATTTTGTACATGAGTATAACAAATTCCCAAGTTAAAAAGTTAAATGCTTTCAAGTGCCTCAATGCAGTTGAAATGAGCCAATATGAGAGTTTCATAAATAAATATCAATAATTTATACAGTCATCCATAAATGTACATGTCCATCAACAGATCTCAATATCAAGATCTCGCAAGGTCGATATACAACACGGATCTCAAATTTCAAATGAAATTTAGATCTCACCGTAGTTAATATGTGATTCCACAATTACGCGACAATGACGTCTAGAGCCCGACATGTCCTCTAACATAATAACCCTATTTGAAAAAGGAAAGGAGAGGGGTGAGTATCAAGGGAGATATCCGGTGAGTAAGTGAGGAGATCAATATCAAGTATAAATAGTGTGTGTGAACCATTGGAGTATCAAAATAATTATTCGTAAACAATAATTCACATTTGGAAGTAAAATATGGTATGATCAGTAAAATGAAATCATCTAGTCCATCACACAGTGCCATACATATATGCATAAATATTCAAAAGTCGCTCTCTACCCCGACATTGGCCATGAGCTTCACCGTGACTAGCTCATACACAAATCGGATCACGTATAGGACCCCATCGGTGCTAGACAGTGGCGTCACACATGTCCTCCCCCTTGCAGGTTTAACCAGCCGCACATATACCCATATACCGGACGTTTGCAGGTATCTCCGCGTGAAGTGTACCTAGACGCATACTTGGCGCCATAACAAACATCCCCCATAGCTACGGTCGTCCTCTCGGGACTCAATCATATCACAACAGTCATCCCACGGCCCCAACTCAGTGATATAGAAATCATAGTGCTCAATAAATATGTCATATTGGGTCATATGAAATTAAGCATGTGAAAATCATAAAACATGACACCAATTCAGTAGAATCAAATTTATGAATGCATATTCATAGAAAACATGAGTTCACGATACTCCAATAGTCACAAAACAAATTCAAAATCTAGTAGCACACAACGAGTTATACATATCAAAAGTATGTTTGTTAAAAATACAGCAAAAATAAAGTTTCACTTTTCATGCATGAGATTTGAGTCCCACTCACTGTAATAGGAAGGGTATAGTACTCCCAAATGAACCACAATTACAATGTATCGAGCTCTCTTTAACGGCTTGGGCAAAAGTCACCTAACAAGTTCACTCATAGATCTCTACTCGGTGCCACTTTGTGCAGTCCTACGAAAATTTGCATAACGTTTTATATATATGTCCAAATCAGGCGAAATTTTGCTATGTTGTAGGTAACTTCACGGCCTACAACTTTCATGTGATACACATTCTCAAAATCACATCACCAAATTCCTAGAAATCCTCATTTTGATTCAGTTGCATTCTAAATTCAGATTCTGTCCCATTTTAGTGCAAAAACTATAACTTTCACTATACCTATCCAAACACAATGAAAGTTTAACATGTTATACCCAAGACATAGGCCTATCACTTTCATGTTCTGAGTTTCTCTCAGTTGTGCTTAGAAGGGGATTGAAATGGATCACGATCAGAACAGGCAGGTTTTAATTGGAAAATAGAATTTCTGTCGACGCCCCTTTAGTAAAATGGGCATAACGTTTGATTCCCTCATGTGAATTGGTTGAACTTTTATCATATTGTAGCTAAGAGGGATATCTACAACTTTTATTCTTTGAGCTTGCCCAAACTAGGATTGGAAGATGGTCATTTTTATACACTATTCTTAGGGTTTGAAACAGGACAACCTTCTGTCGAGTTTCAGGAAAATTGTCATAACTTTTGACACATGAATCGCATTAAGGTGATTCTTATCTACTTGCAAAGATAAGACCTAGATCTACATATTACATAACTGGAGCATTTGCTAATTCAGACCATAAGATACCTCAAAATAGAGGCTAATTCACGGACAGAAATAGAGCTAAAGCAGGACAGAACAGAAATTCCTGTGCAGAACGCTTAACTTTGAAAAAATCATAATAAATCCAATTCTCATCATAATGCAAAAAATCATATCTCATTTTAAAGCTCTGTGGGTCTAGTTTCACCTGAAATTAACCCATCTCAGTTTGCCTTTGTGCAGAAAATTTTATGACTAAAATATCACAGTATGGTCAGAATGTCCTATTTGCATAAATTTCCAAAGTTTTCATTTAATTTCTTGGCCAAGCAGGGTTCAGATTTTTCTGCACTCATTCCTCATGTTCTACTGGGTTCCACTTAGGCTCTAGATTATAGAAATCATGCCAAAATATCACATTTACACATTCAAAAAATGTTCTCAAAATTTCAGCAAGTGCAGAATTTTTTTCTTACCTCAATTTGGATGTTTCAAAGCCAATCAAGGTTCCTCTTCACAAAATCTCTCTTTCCCTCTTGTTCCTTGCTCACTGCCAACCCAAGTTCACCAAGAATGACGTATCCTTTTAGCTCCAAATTTAAATATGTTGTGCTAGGGTTGGAGTGGGGTGAAACTACACCCAAATTTCAAAGTATTGTTTGAAGAAAACATACCCTTTCTTTAATGGTGATGCTCAAGGCCCTCTTGAATTTTCACCAAGCAAAACTCTTCATTTTTCTCTAATTTTTGGATATGTTGTAGTTGGATATGAGAGGAGTTGATTTATGTAAAAAAAAAAATTGGGTGGTATGGTAGAAAAATTTTGGATCCCTCACCTTGAACCCACGGCCATGAGAGGAAGAAGAATGAGAGAACTTGTTTGGCTCTTGAACTTCACGGTTTTGGGAATGAAAGAAAGACCAAGTGATTTCCTTTATTTGGTTGTTCCATTAAATCCCAACCATCCAACAATTTCAAGATAAATTTTTTATCCTTGGATTTTTTTGTCACATAAGTCACTCTCCCTTTCTCTCTCCCACGTTCTCTCTCTTCTTCTCACACAACAAGTCACTTTCTCTCATTACAACCCAACTCCTTCATTAATTGTTTTGTCTCTTAACAACCCAATTAAATGGCCCACATTGATTTTTTAAATTTTCAAACAATCCTAACATTTCACCTCATTGGCACACTTCCCTTGGTTATTAATTGTCTCAATTTCCTTTTTCTAAATTGCATAAAAGGTCTTTCTTAGATTTGTGCGAAAATTTCTATCTCGATTTTCGCGTAACGCGTGGCAGGGTCAATATTCAACCCAAAATCTGAGAAATTCAAATTTACCTATTTGGTTCAATTTTTCTCACTGAATCCAATAGAGTTGGTCTTGCACATAGATGAAGTCATTTGACCTTCCAAATCGCCCTTAAACGCATTAGGGTTTTTAAAGTGATTTTGTTTTTCGCTTTGTGTTTTTTCCAAAATTTTTTAAAATTGCGTTTTAACTTGATAAAATGGTAATTTAGCCTAATTTAGGCTTCCTGGCAAAATTTTAGCGGTTTTGTATGGGTAGAATTAAATTTGGTTCGGTGAGGATAAATTTTCATCTCTGACGATTAAGTATCGGGCGTTTATTCACAAACGATTGAGAATTGCCTGAATTCAAGTTCTCTTAACTTTTTAAGTTAATTTAGCATATATAATTTTATCAGGGTCGAAATTACACACGTAGATTTTAAAATGGCATGGAAGAAAAAAAATTTTTTTTGCTCTCGACAATTTCGCTAAAAATTTTCTAGAGCATTATAAATCGAAAAAAATTTCTGAGAGACTTTTCTCTATATGAAAATGAAAATATATCATATGTGGATAATGAGGAGTATAATATACAATATACCAAGTATCAGTGTTACAGCATTAAAGTTTTTTACAATCGCACGACACAATTACATTTGAAAAGAAAGTTTTATAAAACCACAATAAGATCTATGTTGTTATATGGCGTCGAGTGTTGGACCATTAAACAACAATAAAAATATAAATTGGTTATAACTAAAATGAGAATATTTAAGTGGATATGCGACAAAACTAGAAAATATAGAATTAAAAATAAAAAAATACATAATAAATTTAGAGTTAATTTAATTGTAAATAAAATGCAAAAATATCATCTTAGTTGGTTTGGATATGTGTAATGAAAATTTAAAAACTTACCAATTAGGAGAATCGAGAATTTAAAGATGGAAAACTTAGTAAAACGTAGAGATAGATTATAGAAAAGTTGGATATAAATTATCTGTAAAGATATAATAGTTAAAGATTTAGTTGAAAAGATAATTTTCTATAAGAATGAGTGGCCTAGGTCTTATTTTATTTTTATTTTCATTTTCATTTTCATTTTATTTTTTCGATATTTGACTCTCATGACTGAATCCAAAATTTGGGATTAAGATCTAGTTTCTTGTTGTTGTTGTCTTAAATTGATTATTTCAATTTTTATTATTTTAGAATCGATTAATTAAATTTTGATCATTTTGGTATCGATTATTACGAATTTTGAACATTTTTTAAATCGATTATTTCAATTTTAAATATTTCTTAAATCGAGTATCTTAATTTTGATTATTTCGAAATCGATTAATTTAATTTTGATCATTTCAATATCGATTAGTTCAAATTTTTAACATTTCTTAATCAATTATCACAATTATGATCATTTCTTAAATCCATTATTTCAATTTTGATCATTTTGATCACGATTATTTTAATTTTGATCATTTCGATATCGATTTTTTTAATATTGATCATTTTGATATCGATTATTACAAATTTTGATTTTTTTTTAAATCGATTATTTCTATTTTGATCAATTTCTAAATCGATTTTCTCAATTTTAATTATTTCTTAA
Source organism: Dillenia suffruticosa (assembly GCA_033439265.1). NCBI lineage: Eukaryota > Viridiplantae > Streptophyta > Magnoliopsida > Dilleniales > Dilleniaceae > Dillenia > Dillenia suffruticosa. Next base: position 5,432,462 of record JAVTVX010000026.1, on the reverse strand, counting down.
ATCGATTATTTCAATTTTGGTCATTTTTTAAATCCATTATTTCAATCTCGATCATTTCTTCAATCGATTATTATAATTTTAATCATTTCATTTACGATTATTTTAATATTAATCATTTTGATTTCGATTATTTCAATTTTTATTATTTTGGTATCGATTATTTCAAATTTTAATCATATCTAAAATCGATCTTTTCAGTTTTGATCATTTTTAAATCTATTATTTCACTTTTGATCATTTTTTAAATCTATTATTTCAATTTTTATCACTTTTGATTATTTTAATTTTGATAATTTGGATATTTATTATTTCAAGTTTTGATCATTTATTAAATCGATTATTTTAATTTTAAGCAATTCTTAAATCGATTAGTACAATTTTAATCATTTCGATTATGATTATTTCAATTTTGTCATTTCATTTGCTATTATTTCAATTACAATCATTTTGATATCAATTATTTCAATTTTTATTATTTCGATATCAATTATTTCAAATTTTAATTATTTTTTAAATCGATTATCTCAATTTTGATGATTTTTTAAATCAATTATTTCAATTTTGATAATTTTTTGATTGCGATTATTTCAATTTTTATCATTTTTATAAGATTATTTCAATTTTAATCTCTTTGGTATGGATTATTTCAATTTTAATCATTTTTTATTGATTATTTCAAATTTTGATCATTTTATAATTAGATTATTACAATTTTAATCATTTTTTAAATCAATTATGATTATTTCAATTTTGACCATTTCAATATCAATTATTTCAATTTTAATAATTTCGGTATCCATTATTTTAAATTTTAGTTAGTTCTTAAATCCATTATCTCAATTTTGATTATTTTTTAAATCGATTATCACAATTTTGATAATTTCTTTAATTTATTATTTCAATTTTGATTGTTTCTTAAATTGATTATTATAATTTTGATCGTTTTGTTTACGATTATTTCAATTTTTATCATTTCATATATGATTATTTCAATTTTGATCATTTTAGTATCCATTATTTTAATTCCCAGTATTTTGGTATCGACTATTTCAAATTTTGATCATTTTCTAAATCGACTATTTCAATTTTGATCATTTTGATATCGACTATTTAATTTTGATTATTTCGCTATCAATTATTCTATATTTTAATCATTACTTATATCAATTATTACAATTTTGATCATTTTTTAAATTGATTATATCAATTTTGATAATTTTTTAAATCAATTATTTTTGTTTTGATCATTTCGGTACCAATAATTTCAAATTTTGGTTATTTGTTAAATCAATTATATCAATTTTGATCATTTCTTAAATTGATTATATCAATTTTGATAATTTTTTAAATCGATTATATCAATTTTGATAATTTATTAAATCGGTTATCTCGATTTCGATATTTTTTAAATCAATTATCTCAATTTTAATCATTTTTTTAAATCAATTAATTCAATTTTAATGAAATTTTAAATCGATTATTTGAATTTGATAATTTCAGTATTGTTTATTTTCATTTTTTGATCGTTTATAAAATTGATTATTTTGATTTTTAGCATTTGTTAAATCGATTATCTCAATTTTAATGATTTTTATCGATTATTTCTATTTTGATATGTTGAGAATGAAAAATTTTGATGATAATAAAATGTAAGAAAATATGTATAAGTAAATCATAGAGCAATTAGAAAATAAAAGTATGCAAATCTTGTTAACATGTCCTTCAAATGCATCGACTTGTTCCCATAGGTCCTCTAATTTTCAGGACCGTGTCCGCCAATTTTAGCCACACCTTAAACACGTCGACCTAATAATAACTCTTGTCGATCTAAACAAAACAAAGATAACATATTGACTAAGTAAAAATATATCAACATCCCCGAAAGTATATCAACCTATCTTAAACACGTCGACCTGAATTAGCTCATATATCGACTAGTTGATCTCAGGTTGACAAATTTGTTCTGACATGTCGACCAATTTCTGGAGTATAACAACTTATCAATTGTACAAATCGACAAGTACAAAACAAAGTCTAAAGAAGTCAACATGCTTGATAATTTGTCAACCTGATTTCTTTCTCTCTTAAAAGGTACACAATGACCTGCATGTTGACTATGTCGACATGATGGACACATGACCAATTTTAAAAGACTGGTCTACCAATTTTATGTCAGCACAGAATCATGTCGACGAGGACTTAGAATATGTCGATCTAATATAAACTGTTCATTAGAAATCACACATCGACCTATGCTTTAACCTTGTTGACACACATAACATATCGACCAATTTTAGAGGACAGATCTACAAATTTTATGTACAAACAGAATTATGTTAATATGGACTTAGAACATGTCGACATAGACCATTGATTTTTAAGTAAGACATGTTGACGCCCTATTAGAACCATGTCAACACATCAGAATATGTCGACCAATTTAAGTCACGTATCCACATATTTAATTTGATACATGACTGTGTCCACCTAGATATTCTCGTCTTGGCTTGATCAGTCAATAGGTACTATTGCAAAAATTAATTGACGGACATTAATGACAATGTTCAGCTTCAACTACCTTACAATGGATCTCTTCAATGTGATAATAAATATCAGAGATGAGATTTAAAGAGCAGAAGGCTTGAATTTAATTTCTCTGAACAACCAATTCTAAAAGTATTCACTACTATCTGCTACTACAAGTCACACACTCTATTTTGATATTCATTTAACTTTCTTTTCAAATGTAACTAGTTCTGAAATTAATTCTGTCAAATCTGAAGATTAAAAGCCTCTCATCCTTGACAATTCTCTTCTCATTTGTATTGTAATTTGAAAAGACCAAAGAGTATCTTACTACTTTGGGAGAGCCAATTAGAGAGAGAGCTAATCTGTGTAGGGTTAGAAAAGTACTATTGCGTAAAAACACTGTAAAGGTCCAACTTTAACCTGCAATCAAGTCTGTATCGTTAAGTTGATGGTAAAAAATCCAAGGGAAGGCTGGGAGTGGATGTACACCTAATTTGGTAGAACAACTATAAAAAGTTTTGTATATTCTTTACTTTTCAGTTAAATTACTAAACATCTCAGTAATATTTTTTTTGTATATTCAAATTTTTAAATATATATATTCAACTATTCACTTCATCTAGTTGAATATCAATTGGTATCAAAGTTAGTGTATTGATAAAAAGTCTTGATATTCAATTAGAGGTGGTTGAATAGTTGAATATGGATATTTTGAAAATTTTTATAAATAGAAATCTTTCAATAAATTAGTTTAAGAATTAAAATAGAAAAACAATGAACACTCATAACTTTTTATAGTGGTTTCACTAAACTAAATGTACATCCACTCCCAAGCTCCCCATGGATTTTTTACCATCAATTCGATGATTACAAATTTAATTGCAGGTTCAAAACTTTTCTTATTTTTTTAGACAATTTTATTCCAAATTTATCATCATCAAAACTCATTAATCTCAACAATCTCCCCTTTTTTGCTGATAACAAAACTTCTTATGCATTATCTTAAAATCTTTGTTCATATATTTAAAGTTTAATCCAATCCTAAGCTATCATCACATTTTGGCCTATCTTCTCTGCACTTCACCTAAGCTATCATTCATTCTTACTACACTACACTTTTACATTCTGCACTTCTCTTACAACTACCAACAGTACTGCATCATTGCATTTAACATTACACTTGCTTAGCGATTATTAGTTTGGGTTCATTTTCACTACCACCAATATCATCACAATTCTAAGCATATGCATTCACTATTACTTAGCTATTTTCTTATTCTAAACGTCCTTGTACCTACATGCCATTTATAGCACTTTAGCATCTCATCAATAGATCAACTCTTCACTAACAGACCATATATCTAACTTAGACTACACATGCTTAATCATCGCCAAAATTCTCACTACAGATAAGATTTATCTTATATCGCCATCAGAACATATTATCACATTCACTTACAGTATTTCTATTCTACAAATATTATCATTAATAGATTACACAACCTTCATTTTGTCAGTGCTTCATTTTCCAACAAACCATTATCAATAGACCAACATATCAAATTTTCTTTCCATTCAGAGTAGATCATGGACTACTACACAGACTGCATACTCCAAATTAGATTTCTCTCGCTCTTTCTGTCATCAATAAAAAGGGTTATATATTAACTCAGCATATTTCATGCTATATTTCATTCCCTATACTTTCTCCATTCACAACATACTTCATCTTAATTCAGTAACAAATGACTTCATACAACCATACAATCATACAATTAGATACACCAAGTAAGCTAAGTAACCAGGCATACTTCCATATAACCACACAACCAGTAACAAGCTAGTAACTAGCATACTTCTTCAAGAACTCCCCCTCAATTAGATACATTAGTAGCCATACATTCAAAGGATAGAAAGCATAATGACCCACGTTCAAAACACATCGACATGCAGTAGGCAAAAATCCAAAGAGGTCGACATGCTTGATAACTTGTCGACTTGTTTCACTTGTTTCTTCAGAAATATACGACCTGTATTATTTATCTTGTCGACATGAAATACACATCGACCTATTTTATATATTATGTCCACCAATTTTATACTAGTACAGAAACATGTCGATATGAGACTAAGATATGTCGACTTAATATAATGTTGGTTAAATATCACATATCGACCTGATGTCAAGCCCTGTCGACATACCCTAACACATCGACCAATTTTAAAAGACAGGTCTACCAATTTTTAGCTGCATAGTAACATGTTGATGTATACAGTAAACTTGTCGACGGGATGTTAATTGACTCCCTAAGATCACACATCGACCTGTCCTTAATCTTGTCAATATATATAAACACATTGATCAATTCATTAGAACATGTATAAACACATCGATCAATTCATTGGAGCAAGTCCACAAATTTTATAACTACACAGGATTGTGTCGATATATAGTTAAAGTTTGTTGACCTAGGATATTGATTTTCAAAGAAGCCATGTCGATGTCTACTAGAAACATGTCGACACATCAGAATATATTGACCAATTTAAATCTGTGTGTTCACTTATTTAATTTGATACATGCTCTTGTCGACCTGGACATAGCCTTGTTGACCTCTTTAGTCATAGACACAATATTGAATTTTTAAACTCAGATCGATATGCCATTTAAACGTGTTGACCCGAAGTTGTCAAAAACCTTATTTACGAAACAAATTTGAACTCAACGGTCATTTTCTTTTTTGATTCTCTAAATATTTCCATTTCGATTAAAATTAACGTTCAAATGCAGCATAAAACCAACTTTGATTCGTTAACATGGAAGTGGCACCGGTAAAAGAATAGAGGTTCAACGCGAAAATTGACATTGTTGTATAGAATATTAATGACGGACAATAAATGTAAAATGTTCGAATGCAATAACCTTTCAACGGATCTCTTCAATATCATAATAAATACCAGAGAAGAGAAATGAAGAGTAGAAGAGAGTGAATGCCCGATTAAGTTTTCTGAACAACCTCATTGCTTGTATCGATTACTTTTCACACTCTGTTTTTTTTTTTTTTTCATTCCTATACGCGTGATCTGAAATTAAATTTAATTTTATCAAATCTGAGGATTATAGTATCTCATCTTTGATACTACATATTTACATATTTTGAGTGTTCAAAAGATCAAAGAGTGTGTAGCACTGTTTTAGGTTTATTGTGTGAAAAATCAATCTGTGTAAGATTGAAAAGTGGTGTTGCGTAGACACACTATAAAGTTTTAACTTAAACCTACAATTAAGTTTGTATTATCAAATTAATAGTGAAAAATCCAAGGGGAGCATGGAAGTGGATGTATACTGGATTTGGTGAAACCACTATAAAAATCTCTGTGTATTCTTTATTCTTCTGTCAAGTTTCCAAACATTTTTTTTTATACTTGTACATTCAATTTTTAGTTTTTAAAATTATGTATATTCAAGTATTCATCCCTTCTAGTTGAATAACACTTTCCTCTTTCAACAGGGGATTGACTTCCAATGCTACTGTGATTTCGACTCAATCTTCGGACATGCTTCTACATGAATAAGCTTTTGGGCTCTTCATAAGATTTGTAGGGCTCAAAATATTCTTTCCAATGCCACAAGAATCACCTCAATTGAATATTGGAATAAAAAGTTATGTCCAAAATATTGACTGTTGCTCGTCTAATCTGATTTTAGAAACCAAGCTCAAAATTTCCTAAATCATTAACTATAAAATTAAATCAGTATAATATCATAAAATATAGTTTAAATTAGTCCTAAAACACCTAAATAAATGCTGAAAAAATATAATTCAAATGTACAAAAATATTGTTATCAATTATCTCAATTTTGATCATTTTTTAAATTAATTATTTCAATTTTCATCCTTTCATAAATTGATTATTTAAATTTTGAACATTTCAAGTACAATTATTTAAATTTTACTCATTTTGGTTAACATTATTTCACTTTTGATCATTTTGATATCGATTATTTCAATTTTGTTTATTTGATCATTTTTTAAATTGATTATTTCAATTTCAATCATTTCGCTATCCATTATTTCAAAATTTGATCATTTCTTTAATCAATTATTTCAATTTTGATTATTTTTTAAATCGATTATCTCCATTTTGATCATTTCTTAAATCAATTATTTAAATTTTATTCATTTTATAAATCGATTATTTCAATTTTGATAAATTCGGTTATAATTATTTCAATTTTGATCATTTTAGATATGATTATTTCAATTTTAATTATTTTGATATCGATTATTTCAATTTTAATAATTTCTGTATCGATTATTTTAAATTTTGATCATTACTTAAGTCAATTATACCGATTTTGATCATTTTTTCAATCGATTATCTCTAATTTAGTAATTTCTTAAATTTTGATCATTTCAGTATCGATAATTTCAAATTTTGATCATTTTTTAAATTAATTATGTCAATTTTGATTATTTCTTAAATCGATTATCTCAATTTTAATAATTTCTTAATTTAATTATTTTAATTTTGCTCATTTATTAAATTGATATTCTCAATTTTGATCATTTTGGTATTGATTATATCAATTTTGATCATTTTATAAATCGATTATTTTAATTTTGATCATTTTAGTTATGATTATTTCAATTTTGATTATTTCAATTTTGATTATTTCAAAAATGATCAAATTTGATAATTTTAGTGTCGATTATTTTAATTCTTATCATTTTTTAAATCAATTATCTCAATATTTGTCATTTCTTGAATTTTGATCATTTTTCAAATTAATTGTTTCAATTTTGATCATTTCAAAATCGATAATTTTAAATTTTGATCATTTCTTAAATCGATTATTTCAATTTTGATCATTTTCTAAATTAGTTATCTCAATTTTGCTTATTTCGATATCAATTATTTCAAGTTTGATAATTTTATTATTGATTATATCAAATATTTTTCATTTCCTAAATCAATTATTTAAAATTTAATCATATTTTAAGTCAATTATTTCAATTTTGATCATTTTATAAATCGATTTCTCAATTTAGTTGATTTTTTAAATGGATTATTTCAATTTTGATCATTTCTTTAATCAATTATTTTAATTTTAATATTTTCGATATCGATTATTTCAAATTTTGATCAATTCTTTAATTGATTTTGTCAATTTTGATCATTTTTAAATCGATTATCACAATTTTCATTATTTTTTAAAGATATTATTTTAATTTTGATCATTTTTTAAATCAATTATTTCAATTTTAATCATTTTGGTATCGATTATTTTAAATTTTGATTATTTTAAATTTTGATTATTTTAATTTTGATAATTTTTTAAATTGATTATATCAATTTTGATCATTTTTTAAATCGATTAATTCAATTTTGATAATTTTTTAAATCAATTATTTTAATTTTTGATTGTTTCGATTACGATTATTTCAATTTTGTTCATTTCATTTATGATTATTTCAATTTTATTCATTTTGTTATCGCTTATATCAATTTTGATCATTTTGCTATCGATTATTTTAAATTTTGATCATTTTTTAAATCTATTATTTTAATGTTGATTATTTATTAAATAGAATATCTCAATTTTAATCATTTTTAAATCGATTATTTTAGTTTTGATCATTTGTTGAAATGATTATTTCAATTTTGATTATTTCGATTTCGATTATATCAATTTTGATTATTTCGGTATCAATTATTTTTTAAATTGATTATTTTTTAATCGATTATCTCAATTTTGATTATTTTTTAAATTGTTTACTTCAATTTTGATCATTTTTTAAATTGATTATTTCAATTTTGATCGGTTCACTTACAATTATTTTAATTTTGATCTTTTTTATATCGATTATTTAGTTTGATTTTTTTTCGGTATATATTACTTCAAATTTTGATCATTTCTGTTTCAATGATTTCAATTTTCATCATTTTTTTATCTATTATCTCAATTTTGATGATTTCTTAAATCGATTATTTCAATTTTGATCATTTTTTAAATCGATTATTTCAATTTTGATCATTTTTTAAATCGATTAATTTAATTAGTATAATTTTCAATTTGATAAATAGAAATTGTGATCATTTCTTAAAATGATTATTCAATTTTGATCATCTCTTAAATCGATTATCTCAATTTGATTATTTTTTAAATTGATTATCTTACTTTTGATCATTTCTTGAATCGATTATTCCAATTTTAATCATTTTTTTCAACAATTATTTCATTTGTAAAAATTTCGGCTATGCTTATTTCAATTATGATCATTTCAGTTATGATTATTTTAATTTTGATTATTTTGATATCGATTATTTCAAATTTTGATCATTTTTTTAAATCGATTATGACATATTTTATTATTTTTAAATCGATAATTTTAATTTTGATCATTTTGGTATCGATTATTTGAATTTTGTTCATTTCATAAATCGATTATCTCAATTTTGCTGATTTATTAAATCAATTATTTCAATTTTAATCATTTCGATATCGATTAATCCAATTCTCATCATTTCGATATCTAATATTTCAAATTTTGATCATTTCTTGAATCAATTATCTCAATGTTGATCGTTTCTTATTTCGATTATGTCAATTTTGATTATTTCTTAAATCCAATATTTCAATTTTGCTTATTTCCACTTTGATTTTTTCAAATTTTGACCACATTTTAATCGAATATTTCAATTTGGATCGATTCTTAAATCGATTATCTCAATTTTGATTATTTTTTAAATCGATTAATTCAATTTTAAACATTTCATAAATTGATTATTTCAATTTTGATCATTTCTGTACAATTGTTTCACATTTGATCATTTCGGTATCAATTATTTTAATTTTAATTATTTTGGTATCGATTGTTTCCAATTTTGATTATTTCTTAAAATATTATTTTAGTTTTGATCATTTATTAAATCGATTATATTAATTTTGATCATTTTTTAAATTGGTTATTTCAATTTTCATTGGTTCTTAAATTTATTATTTCAATTTTGAATATTTTTTAAATTGATAATTTTAATTTTTATCATTTCGATATCAATTATTTTAATTTGAATCATTTCGATATTGATTATTTCAAATTTTGATTATTTATTCAGATAATTATTTCAATTTTGATCATTTTTTAAAATTGATTATTTTAATTTTGATGATTTATTAAAACAATTTTTTTTTGTTTTAATCATTTTATAAGTCGATTATGTCAATTTTGATCATTTCTCAAATTGATTATCTTAATTTTTATCTTTTCTTAAATCAATTATTTCAATTTTGATCATTTTTTAAATCGATGATTTCAATTCTAATCATTTTGGATATGATTATTTGAATTCTGATTATTTCAGTTGTGTTTATTTCACTTTTGATTATTTCGGTATCTATTATTTTTATTTTTTCATTTTGCTATCGATTATTTTTTATTTTGATCATTTTTTTAATCGATTCTCTTAATTTTGATCATTTTTTTAAATCGATTATTTCAATTTTGATCATTTCTTTTCTCGATTATTTTAATTTTGATTATTTCGGTATCGATTATTTCAAATTTTGATCATTTTTTATATTGAATATTTCAATTTTTAACATTTCTTAAATCGATTATCTCTATTTTAATCTTTTTTTAATCGAATATTTCATTTTTTATTATTTTTTAATCGACTATTTTAATTTTGATCATTTCGGTGACAATTATTTCAATTTTGTTAATTTCGGTATTGATTATTTCAATTTGTGGCTATTTGTTAAATCGATTATTTTATTTTTGTTAATTTTTTAATTGATTATCTCAATTTTGTTGATTTCTAAAATCTATTATTTTAATTTTAATCATTTTTTAAATTGATTATTTCTATTTTGATCATTTTAATTACGATTATTTTAATTATTGTTCTTTTCAATTACGATTATTTCGATTTTGATTATTTTGGTATCGATTATTTTAATTTTTATCATTTTGGTATTAATTATTTCAAATTTTGATCATTTTTTAAATTGATCATTTCAATTTTTATCATTTTTTAAATCGATTATCTCAATTTTGATCATTTTTTAAATCCATTATTTCAATTTTGACCATTTCATAAGTTGATTATTTCAATTTTTATCATTTTTTAAATCGATTATTTTAATTTTGATCATTTCGGTATCGATTATTTCAAATTTTGATTATTTTTAAAATTAATTATTTCAATTTTGATTATTTGTTAAATTGGTTATCTCAATTTTAATCATTTGTTAAATCGGTTTTCTCAATTTTGAATATTTTTTAAATTGATTATTTCAATTTTGTTCATTTCTTAAATCAATTTTATCACTTTTGATCATTTTTTAAGTCGATTAATAAGAAAAACCAATGAAAAGATCACCATTTATTAGTGTATGTTGACGATATAATCATGACTAGAAATAGTCATACCAAATAGATCAAGTTAGAGACTTTCTAAAATCTAAATTTGAAATTAAAGATTTGGAAAAGTTAAAATATTTTTTAGAAATAGAACTTGTCTATTGTCATAATGGGTTTCTTCTATCTCAAAGGAAATATGTTCTTGATGTTTTGCAAGAAACAGAAAAGGTTGGAACTAAACTAACTTGTACTCCCATCTCCACATCTGGTACTCTTGCTGCTGATGATGAACCATATGAAGATGTGGAGAAGTACTTAAGGTTGGTAGGAAAACTGATCTACCTAAAAATAACCAAGCCGGACATTATATTCGTCGTGAGTCAAATAAGCCAGCACATACACTTTCCAAAGAAACAGTATTGGAGAGCTGCTAAGAGGATTCTTCACTATTTAAAAGAGTTACCTTGATTGGGAATATGGTTGAAAGAGATAGAAGATCAACCACAAAATACTGTATATTTGTATGAGGAAATTTGGTGGCTTGGAAAAGTAAAAAACAGCATGCGGTCTCTCGTTTGAGCACGGAAGTAGAATACTAGGCTATAGTTATGGCTACCAGCGAGATCTGTGGTTGAAGGCTTTAGTAGAAAAGCTTGGATTCGCTATTGCAACTCCAGTCAAGTTATTTTGTGATAATCTATCGGTCATCCACATAGCATTTAATCCCTTATTTCATAAACAAACAAAACACATCGAAATAAATTGCCACTTCCTTAGATAAAAGGTAGACGAGAAGCTAATCATCACTTCTCATATTAAGAGTGATTAGCAACTTGTGGACATCTTCACTAAAACAGGAATGGTTGCTCACATCCAAAACATAATGAGCAAATAGGGTATTATCAGTATCTACACACCCAACTTGAAGGGGAGTGTTGAAAATAACTAACACTTAACTCACCTATCATTCTCCAATAGCAAGTTATCTCAACAACTCTTACAATTTTGCATTCACTTAGTTAAAAGCATTCAACAAGGCCTCTCAAGACTTATTGAAAAAGTTCAAAAAATGAACAAAAAGGAAGCTTGAATTCTGGTCCCAAATGAGATAGAATTTTGGCCCAAATCTTGGCCCAAGGGAAGCCCCATTTGGCCTGGGTTTAAAGGTTAGGTTGGGCATCTAAATGTTGCCCAACCATAGGCCCAAAAGGGCCAGCTTTAGCCCATGGCAAGATGCCTTCAAACTGCCCACAATGGCTATCTAGCCATTAGGAGATTCCCTAACGGCTAGAATTTCTAGCTGTTGGGGGAGCTTCCTCCCCCTATATGCTCTCTTATTTCTTCCTTAAGACCTTCTCTATAAATAGATTTTCTCATGTTCTTTAATATCTTATGATGGAGCATTTATGTTCATGTAATCAAAGCTTTATTTGCTGTAAGAAAATTCAAATTTATTTCAACACCTTTCTTTTCTTTCAAAATCAACATTCTTTTCGTCCCTCCAAAAGCTATCTAAGGAAAAACTCTCTCTTTCTATCTTTCTCTATCTTTACCAATCATGCAAAGCTTGAGCATTTGGGCGAGGTCAATCATCAATGGAGAGTTTTTTATTACTAATAAATAGTCTGGTCTCTTCCTACCTTGAGACATAGTTAGAGATTGCTCTTGATTAGTTGTTAAACACTAAGCACGTCAAATGCACGGGTTGCATGCCATGGCAAGTCTAGAATAGGCCAAACGTTGGTAGACATTATGGGTTGTCAATTTTTGGGTATCTAAGTCTTGGCACTGGTATTGGGGAATCAAGAACATAGATATGGAGCTATCTGGTGCACAGCAAGCAAGCATAGATAGATCGGGAGTGTATTAGAAAAAACATGTGCGTGACAATTACTAATAGCGGCTAAACACGATAGTCATGAATGACAGTTATCTACGACATTTTTAGATGTTATCAAGTAGTGGGTACAAATAATGGTTACCAAGTTACCAGTGGCTATTACCAACGGTGATTATGGGCATATGGCACCAAAGTGGTCGACGATGGTACGTGGAGGTTGCGACATGGTGTAGTGGTTAGCAGTCACAGATGAGGACTTTATGATTGTAGCACGGGGTCAGTGTACATGACAATTGGTGGTTGGATGGTGCCTTGATATAGTGTACCTATGTATCATGGCACGGGTGCGGGGGCTCACGTAGTGCGTGAATGGGCATACAAGGCTAAGGCTTTTATATGCAAACCAAATATATAAGATAAAGTTTTGGTGATTTTATGGAGATAACTTAGTTTGGGCAATGAAGTTCATTGTGAAAATTTGAGAAAGTTTGGCACAGGAGAGTACATGGTGCTTGAGATAATCTTGGTATTTTAAGCAGAGACACAAGGTGAATGGACAGAGTTATTAGCGTCGATTTTCCCAGTTTGATGGATAAAAATGGTGTCCCTTAAAAGGCAGAGTGAAGATTTAAAATGGCAATGGGAAGGCGTATGTGGTAGGTACAACAAAGAAGACTCATTCTTGTCACACAGTTGGCTTGGCAGTGCTAGGGTGCCCAAGCGGACACAAGTACGTCTACAGTTTGTATGTTAAGTTTCATCTAATAGTTTGGGATGTAAATTGAAAATAAGTACTATTTGATACAGTTACATGTGTTAAAGTACATAGTTAGGAGCCTATATAAAGGCTTGTGCATAACCTTTATAGGCATGGTATGAGGGAGATCAATTTATAGCTGAGTGAGCAGAGGCATCAAGGGTTAGTGTAGGCAATACATGAGTTGAGAGAGGATTAGTTGCATGGGCGTAACCTCATTTGTTGTATCCTTGTATTTGAACAACAAATAAAGAGTTTGACAATAATTTTTCATATAGTTGTGTGTGTTGTTTCAAATTCTATGTCTAGTCTATTCAATGGGCAAGTATAGTGAAGTGTTGGGACTAATAGCACTACTTTATAACTATAGGGTGGTGTTAGGGCAAAAATAATTTATCCCTTGACATGTTGGTATCAAAGCAAGCGAAAGCTTGGACGATGTTTTAAAGTATAAGCAGAATATACACATGGTTGGTGAAAAACTTAGATTTAACAATCTAGAGAGGACGGGCGAATAGGTTGTTTGGCAATTTATGGCTTTTTCTAAATTTTTTATAGAAATTACAGAAGAGAGGAAGAAGAGTACTCAATGCAATATTTTATAATGGTTCCACCAACTTGATATACATCTACTTATTGGCTATACCTAGAGTTTCAAATATACTATTTAACTCTCAAAATAGTACAACCAACTAAGTTCTACAAATCCTAGTCACACCTTACATGTGTTGCTTACAAAACACTCACATTATCTTTCTCAGTGCTAGCTAAGGAGATTAAAAATAAATACAATCTTAAAGCTCTAATATAATCTTTTACAACTCAAAATAAATACAACCTAAGGAGATCAAAAATAGAAAAGACCGAGAACACTTAATGCTTAATAACTGTTTGTAATATTTCCAAAAGATCGTTTGATCTTCAATAGTGATTGTATTTATAGCCTCTCAAGATATTCTGACCGTTGAAACTCATTCAATGTTGAAAAATAGCCATCAGAGGTTATTGAGAGCTCATTAAATACTCGAATTGCTTTTCTAAAAATTAGCTGTTACTTACAAGCGAGTCGACTACCTCTTCTCTGCTAATCGACTACCTTTCGAATTTTGTCTATGCTGCCTCTTGCATGAGTCCACTGCCCGTGTCCCTTGAGTTGGCTATTGCTTGGCTTAGTTTATCTCTTTGAGTTTCAATAGTTCAAAGTTTTGATACCTTTAAGATTAAGTGTCGGAGCTCTATACTTAACTATTTTTCATACAGCACTTAGACTAAGTCGACTGCCTGTCTTGCGCAAGTTGACTGCTTTCTTTGGTTTTGGTCAGATTTTAGATTTGAACAGTTTAAGTGTATGTACTTTTAAGTTCTAGTGTTGGAACCCCTTTCTTTTATACCTTGTGGCAGTTGACTTTTGCATTTTAATGAGTCAACTTGGCACCTGAACCTCCTTGAGTGCATGTGCATTGTGCATATGGAAGATGGCTTGGTGCATGTGGCATAGAGCATTAAGCTTGTAACATATGTCATATGGCATTATACACTAGGGGTTGCTCATGTCCTTAGACTTGTGTAGCGTTCTATGTAGAGCAATCTTCATGCAAGTCAACTATGATCTCTTTGGTAGTCAACTTGCCTATGTTTTACACATAGGAGTATCGACACCCAAACACCAAGTTATCAGTACTTCATCTCCAAATTTAGAAATTTTCTAAATTATGATGAGGTGAGACAACCAGGGTAAAATTGTAAATTAACTTGGCTATTTGCCTTGTGTGATCATGCGTGTTATAACCTAACGCAATTGCTTGTGGTATGCTTATGCTTGTGTCATACTCGTGCGATGTTAGTGCCATCCTTATGCCATGCTCATGCTAAGCTCATGTCATACTCGAGTTATGCTTGTGCCAAGTTCATGTGTTACTCTAAGGTCTCACTACTTAAGGCAACTGCCTATCGACTAGGTTGACTTTCCTATGAGCTATATTGTATCCTTAGCAAGGTAGTAACGACACCTCAAGCTCCAAATGTCGACACCAATACATGTGTTCTCTTAGTTGCTCTAAATCTTAAGTAGGTGAGCCGACTTAGGGTTTCAAGCAAGTCAACTAGTGCCAACAAGTTAGTCTAATGTGGTGCAGTGGCATATGTCCTACTCATGTTGTGACATGCATATGACTCGTGGTCTGGCATGTACTTTGACATGTGGCACAGCATGTATTGGAACATGTGTTGAGCTAAATGTCATGCTAGTGTCAAGACTTGTGATATGTCACAGCTCATGCTTTGTGTGCAATGTCTTGTACTTTGTCGTGCTGCCATATGCTTTGTCATACTTGGTGAGCTAGTATGTATATTGTCCTTACTTTCATGAATTTATCTAAGTGTCAAGAGTGTAAGCTGACTTGAGACTTATAGTAGGTCGACTTGACCTAACTATAATGTGTCCTGAATTCATTTTTACCATTATTATTTGACCGTTAGGGTTTAAAATTAGTTTATTTCATTAAACTAATTGTGTGAGTCGACTACTATTAATGAGGAAGTCGACTTGTACTAAGTGCTTAGGTTAACTTTGTTTGTGTAGAATAAGCAAGTCGACTAGCAAAAGTGGGTGAGTTAACTTATCTTAAGTTATGAGTTGCCTAAACATTTTGAATCGATCCTTTACTTGTTCTAACTCCACTTAAACGAATCTTTCATTTATCTAACATGTACTTTCCATCCTTTACTCACCTTAACTCATTATTTGCTCATCATCAAAACTCATTTTGCCAACAGGTTGCGCATATAAATGCAGGAACTTAGCAAAAAGGTAAACTTGGAGTCTTTAGTTCAAATGGTTTACATATGGATGCGTTGAAGGTAAACCTTCTAAAACTGGAGGAAGATATAGTGGTTCTAAAGCTAATACTTTTAAAGGAAGAGAATTCAGAGATAGGCAATACATTCCAATGTTAGGATTTCAGAATTGAAGGTATTCATCGGCACTCGTTTAGCCAAAGAGCAGGAGGACATGGAGTAGTGCTTCATAGCGACTCCTATACTAGAAAGGGATATGGTCAAGGCAATAACCATATACTTAGTGGGAGATGCGAAATTATGGTGGTGCTCTCGAGTACATGACGTAAGGCCCTAAATCAATTCCTGGGGCGAACTTAAAGGAGTTGAATCCTTCGTTGTAACATTGTATGGGTTAGAAGAATCAACTTGAGACAGTTGAAACACACATGGATAGTAGGGGATTATGTTTAGAAATTCAGTTCCTTAACATTAGGCATGTTGAATATGTCAAAGAAGGACAAACTTTCAACTTCATAGTTTGACAGTAGCATTGGGCATACGCAAAGTTGAGAAGACAATGAGTTAAGGATATTCCTTTGTGATGAGGGCATCAAGGTTGCAGGAAATTTGCGTGATCCAATTCAATCTTCAGTTGGTTCGGTGACAAGAGTTTGAGCTAAAAGATTCAAGGAAGAGTTGAATAATTTATTCTGAAGAGTTTTGCAACAAGAAATCAGGGTCCAAGTGAACGTAGAGCAAAATTGGACCTTAATTATGCTCATTCAAACTCAATTGAAAGAATAAAAGACTCAAAACTATTCAAAATCAATGGAGGACATGAATGAAGGAAATATGAGCAATGAATATTCAAAATATGAAAAAAAGACTTGATCAAGATATATTTTGATAGAATGTTTTAGACAGTTTCCATTAGTTCTTTGTTTTGATCAAAATATAAAAAGATTTGATCAAAATAATTTACTTTTATGTAGTTTTCATTTTTTTAATTTCTATTATTTAGAAAATTACTTAAATTCTAATTGTCATTTTAAGCGTTACTTCTAATCTATAAATAAGCCATTACACATTATGTAAAAATAGAATTTTTTTAAGAGAGTTAATATTATTGTGAAGTTTTTTCACATGGTTTTATTCTTTTGAGAACTCTTGAACTTATTCAAGATAGATGTCTTATTAATTTTTTGATTTATCAATTTAGGCTTTGAACTACCTAAATTATAGTGTCATTTGATCAATCTTTGTACGAAGATTCTTGTTCTAGTGAGAAATAGGTATAAGGTCTTATACATTTGGTTCTTCCTCCTTTAGGGTAACACTTGATGTTTTTTTTTTCCACTAATTCAAAATCATTCGTTGGGACGATTCTTGAACTCTATTAACTTGTTTGTGGGTTATAAGATTTCTACACCCGATGTGTATACATCACTTTGGCAATAACAAAGGCTAATGCTTTAGTGGGTTTCAAAATCACCAATCCAAAATTCTAATTCGAGCAATGGTAGGGGGAAGAAAAAGAACATAAAGGATACGAAAAACAAAAAGGGTATCTGAAGGGCTGATAAGACTAAAGTATCGAGTAAAATAAAGTATGGATGTTTTATTAGTAATGGATCATATAGGCTAAGGGGATTGCCTAAAAGGGGAACAACTAAATGCAATGGTTGCACAAAAAGGTAGCAGACTAATTGTGAAGTGGCTTAATTGAACCCTTTACAATTAGTGGATTTAACACTTGATTAAGCGGTATAGCCGTGGCAGCGATTTGTGCAAGGGCATGTCTGAAGGTGCATAACACATGCCAAAATAGGTTTTATGAATGTTGTTTTCCTAGCGATTAAAGGAGTTAATCATAATGTAGTATAGGAAATCTACTATGGTGGTTGAGATATAACTACCATTTCTTTATGTAAACCGAAAGATGGGTAGCATAGAGTCTTGTTGGGGCATTGTATGAACTAGGTTGAAGGGGCATTTGACCCTTTTGTTGGAGGACATTTGTTATACTCTTAGCATGTGGGACGCAAGAGGTGTGCACCTATGGGGGCCATAACACGCGAACATGCAGAATCGTAAATCTATAATAGACCAAACATGAGTAAATATTAGAGGTATCAATGTTTGTGTGTCTGAGGTTTAAGTTTTGGAGAGTTACGAACACATATTAGGGTATATGGGAGAAACTATGTTTCACGCCCTGAATCGGGATCGTGAGTAGCCTCCCGTTATCCTGAATGCCGGCTGTATTTTTATAGAAAATCAGGCAGAAACTTCCCGCATATCGGAGGTCTCCCATATAGCAATCAACTTGCTACCTGTACAATAGGGTCAACCCGGCCTCACAATACATAAATCAAATCCCAACATCAGACCAACACATCCATACCGCACAATCCAGGACAACGTAAGGCTAACAAAACGAATTTTCACAATCATAACCACAGACCTCTACTGCCATACTCCCGTCAAAGGTATGAACAGCCGCCAGTCGCCCCTCTTGTGATTTAGAGGTGGCACCGAGTAGTCTTAAAGTACACTTCTAGGACATGACACATTCCCAAATAACATACACAATGAATAGAAATTGCCTCAATACGAGTGTTGTGCAATGACATGAGAGTTCCACAATTTAAATATCCATATTTGTACAGTTATCTTAGAATTATACAATGGTCATCTATAGACTTCAAAATATATATACATCATCAATACAATTTTTAAGTCACGAAATTGTAACGAAAATATACAATAACCCCTCAAGTCCAGACCAGATCTCTCAATGATACTAAGCGTCCTAAAAGTAATGCTTCTTGCCAAATACTATCTCTGAAACAAGAAAAGAAATGAGAGGTGAGTACTCAAGGAAAGAATACTCAGTGAGTGAGTGGGTCAATGCAATCGTCTAATAAGAATTGTGAAACTGGAGTGTCAAAACGCAAGTATACAAATCATACTTCAAATTATCATATTTTTCATTTCAACAATATATCATTTGCACGTATTATCAAGTCAAATATGCATCCAAAACACTGTCATTAAAAATCATAGAGCTGTCAGCCGAAAATGTCATAGCAGAGGTCTATTTCGACCTGTGACAGGCGTACCGGAGGTATTATATGCAAATTTATTTAAAGTGCTCTCTACCTCGGCATTGGCGACGGATCTCGTCTAAGTGCTAGATTTGAAGAGAGTATCCAAATCCTCTCCCTTTTTCGGGTTCAACCTGGCTAGTACCGTGTCATTAATAAAATCAAGAAAACTCGTGGGATACCTCAGGTCTAGGCATATCCGGACGCCACCTAAACGCCTCTCACGGTGTCCTTCGTAGCTACAGAAAATACATACAAAGCTCTCAAGGCCAAAATCAATCTCGTATCAAGAATGTGCCATAATTAGGTTCACAAACCAAATGCAATATATAACGTAAAATGGCACATTATACATTTCAACCATATGGATGCATAATTTTATAATTCAACCCAATTTTTGGATACTCTATCGGTTCACAAAAAGTCAGTTCCCAAAACCAATCAAAACATTTCAACCACACGACAAATCATGCACATTTATCAAAATGTTATAAAACAAGGTTTATATATTAAACAAAAGTATTGAAATAAATCTCACTCACTGTATGGGGGAGGGTAGCGCACTCCCCAATAATACCACGAAACGAAAAAAAGTGTTTCCCTAAATCAAGTCACCCAACGCCTATGAATGTACATATATATATATATATATATAATCAACAAGTTTCAAAACTACGCAGTTATAGGAAATAGGATATTACTTCTAATACACGTATGCAAATCAGGTAGTTCGAATCCTTTAGAACTCAACCCTAATTCCTCATATTTTGTTCATGCATACAACATGTCTACAAGACTCAAGTATTGGTACTCAACTAATCTCGCACAGGGTTCACATCAATCCAATCTCTCACTCGCACCCAAGGGCCAGCAAGGCCACAGCCCAACACTCCTCCATGCAGCGCGCAACACCCATGTGCAGGGTCCATGTGCAGGGCACACAGTACCCATGTGCAGGGTCCATGTGCCGGGCGCGTAGCGCCCATGTGCAGGGCATGCAGTACCCATGTGCAGGGTCCATGTATAGGACGCGCAGTACCCAGGGCGTGCAGCGCCTGTATGCCAACCATTTCTCCTCATTTCTAAACTTAACCCTAACATTCATTCAAATAAATCGAATATGTAAGAAATTTTTTATCACCTAGGGTTTTCTCAGAGCGCAGACCTTCGTCCGAATGTCTTCTCGATCACTCCAAAATCTATAATGCTCGCTATCAATACAAGATTTATTAGTTAGATCATAAACACTTAGATCAGGATCAAAACCTTAAGTCGGTTACCTGCGCAGAGGTTTGTAGGCTCGCGGGCTCACCGGCCGTCGCGGGCTATAGTGGGTTGCGGGTTCGCGGGCTCGGGGGCTTGCGGGCCTACATGCTGGGACAGCAGTCGCAAGCTGTGGCGCGCTCTGTCGCACTGTGGCGTGCTCTGTCATGCTGTGGCGTACTCGGGAGAAGGCCGCGCGCTCGCGAGCAGTCGTGCTCGCAGGATGGGGCGCTGTTGCAGAGCTGGTGTGCGCTGGAGGGAGAGGGAACCGCTGCAGTCATGCGCTATGGCTTCTGTGGGCAGTCGCGCACTGGCGCCCTCGCGAGAGGTCGCGCGTTGGCGTGCTCGCTCGGGGGAGATCGTGTTGTGGCGCGCTCGCGCAGGGGAGGATCACGCTCGCGGAGAGAGAGCGGCAGAGGGTGGCAGATCGCGGTGGAGGGTGGCGGATCGCGGTGGAAGGCGAGCCGAAGAGAGAGAGAGCGAGCGACAGTGAGAGGGAGACCGTGAGTGAGGTAGAGAGAGAAGACAAAGGGAGAGTGGCGCGGCGACAATGGTTGGGTGCAGTTGCTCGCGGTGGAGGAAGAAGGCAGTCACAGGAAGGTAAAGAGTCGGGGAGAGAGAGAAAGAGGAAGAGAGAGAGAGAGAGAAATAAAATTAGAGTTTCCAACCCTTATTGGGAAAAGGGGGAGGTGCTGCGTTTCACTCCAAAATGCAGCATCTCATTTCTCTTTTTTTTGTATTTATATATATATATATATATATATATATATATATATATATATATATATGTTTTCACACCAACATTTCACTAAAATTTAAATATTTTGTAAAAACACGGTTTATTTCGATTCGTAGATTCCACAAATTAAAATATGCCAAAAATTTAATTTAAATAAATAAAATTTCTCTATATAATTAAATTGAAGAATATCTTATTTATATATATGTATTTTGAAAATGGTACAATATTACAAATACCGCAATATCGGTGTTACACTATACATAGCAGTTATCGATAGTAGCCATACACAATAGTTATTGGTGATAGTTTTGGAGGTTACCAAGTGCTAGTTACAAATAGTGGTTACAAGTGATGGTTATCAATAGCAGTTATCAAGGGTGATTATCGGTAATCATGGGCGAGTGGCACAAAAGTGGTCCAAGACGACACATGGAGGTTATAAGATGGTATAGTGGTTCAGAGTCACAAATTAGAGTTTACGATTGTAACATAGATTGGTGCACATGACAGTTGGTGATTGACTGGTACCTTGGTGTAGCGTGTGTTTGCACCATGAGGAGATGTGCGCATCCAAGTTTGGGGCCTTGATGTATAAATGAGAGATATTCAAAGGTTGGGAGATTTTTGTAGAGATAACATGGCTTTTGTAGAGTAGTTCATCATGCAAATTTGAAGAATTTGGTGTAAGACAACATGTGATGTTTCAAACAATGCTAGTATATCTAGATGGATATACATGACACGTATATAGAGTTATGAGCGATGGTTTCCATGACTACGGACCAAACAATAGGTGTCCCTTAAAAGACGGGGTGAACATTCAAAATGGTAGGCAAAAGGCACATGTGGCAGGTGTAAGAGAACAGGGCACACGCATGGCACACACTTGACAACACTACGGTATGCAAGCATGTGTAAGTATGTTTATGGTCTATAGGTTGAGTCTAGTTTAATGGCTTGGGATGTAAATCAAAAATAAATATCGTTCCAAGCAGTTATGGGTGATAACTGCATACTTAGGGGCCTATGTAAAGCCTTCCTTTGTACACATGGTTTGAGGGTAATCAATCGACAGTAGAGTGAGCATAGGCATCACAATACTCGAATGGAAAGAGGAATAGTGGATGTAACCTGCTTTGTTGTATCCCTATGTTTGAGAGATAAATAAAGGGTTCGAGGACAATTTTTCATATAATTTTGTGTATTCTTTACAAATTATATACTTAGTCAATTCTATGGGCAAGTATATGAAAGTGGTGGGATTGGTAGTCACTAAACCGCAACAATAAGATCTAGTTAGGACAAAAAAAAAAAATACCCGATGACATTAATCCTCTCATGGTGCCACTTAATTCCTTTAGTTCTTTTCCTCATACTCCCCCCCAACTATTTTAATGCTTTTGTACGTATATCTTTCATTTACCAATCACCCCATTTTCTCTTGTGTGTGGATTGCAGTCATGATGGATTACAATCAATTCACATATTTTATAAAATATTTTTTTAAGCTAACTAAATAAAATATTACATACGAAATAAAATAAAATGGAAATTATTTTAAAACTAAGCATCCTAAAAACAATCTTATTTTCTCTTCCTCCTTAGTTTCTCTTCTTTTGCATAAAACATACTTTACAATATCTCCCAAATTTTCTAAAAATCCTATTGATTTATGATTTTTTTATTATAATTCAATTTGATTTGATTTATTGTCAATCTATTTGTCTTCATGGATTTAGATAGGAGAAATAAGAGATCAACGAATTTGTGGATCATTCTCCTTGAATCCACAATTGGAAAGAGTGGGGAGAGAAGAGATGGGAAAGAGAAAAAAAGAGAGGAATGACAAGGGATTGAGATCCACATGAACTAAGATGAGATATCTAATTATGCATGTAGTGGAATAAGATATCGAGAGATAAAGGTAAGGAGAGAGGTTATTATTGATAGAGCAAGAGAATGGAGCAATTAACATACGCCAATAATTACTTCATATTATTATTTCTATAAAATATAAAGAAATATTTATGGATGATTGGGGCAATTATTTTTTTCAAGTTACAATTTTTAATCAATAAATATTGTTTTTAGTGATTGTTTGTCTTGTCTTGATATTTCACCATTATAGATCATAGGGATTTGTGAGTTCTGAAATAATTGATTAAATTGTTTGTCCGAGTCAGATGAAGATGTCTGTGATATTTTGTTTAACATGTATTTTTTTTTGACGTTTTGTGTAAAATATCTTAACAGCTTTTTTTCGTTTTCTAAAAATCGTAAAACTCTTTCCCTGTTAAAAGAAACTGCGTACAAAATTGGTTTTATTACTTGTCTTTGAATTTTTTTTATTTGTTATAATTTATACAATATTTATGTCTAATCCCATTATGTATTTTTTTTGTTCAGAAAAGGGGTATTATTTTTATTAGTTATGGTAATAAAATTATGTCTAATACAATATTTATCTCTCTCTCTCTCTCTCTTTCTCTCCCCTCGGAGAAACGAAAGGACCGACACCCTACCAAAACCTACCCTAGATAAAAATCTCTCTCCAAATCTTTGGAAAGCTTGAGCATTCCGGGCGAGGTCAATCTTCAATGGAGAATTTTCTGTCGCCCAGTGATAAGCAAAATATGGTTTCTTCTTTTCTCGAGATCGCGGTTGGTCAGTCCGCGGACACTGCCACTCAATTCCTTCAGGTTCCCTTTTCACGCTGCCCCAACTCGTTCAATGCTTTTCGACTAATATCTTTTTCTTCACCAGTTCACTCCTTTCTCTCGTATGTAGATTGCAGTCAATTTCTGTTAATGGGTTCTTTGCTTTTGTTATTTTGATGCTTTAGGGTTTGATATTTATGTTTTGAGTTGGACTGAAGACAAACAACGCGAAACAATTTTATTTTTTTGGTTTGGTTTTGATCATTAATTCTCTTGTCCTGTTGGCTATGATAGATTGCTATGGAAAATCACTGCTCAATTCAATACAATGTGTCAGATATTTTATTACCTACTTCTCTTTTTTCTTGCTTTTCTAGGGAACCTGTAATTTTTTTTGTTTATTTCTTTTCTTTTTATTCCCTTTCTCGAAGGAATATGATGGGCATTGTTTTGATTTTTATTCCCCTTCTCGTTCTAAAGGATGGGTACAGTGACTGACATGATTATCAAAAGACTAAAGCTAGTAGTTTGGTAAGGTCCTGAAATTCTCGGCCCTTTTTGGATACTAGTTAAGCATCTACCAGAAGAAAAAAATAGCATTCAATTCTAAAATTTTTTAGTATAGTTTTATGGAGAAATTTAAAGACTACTTCAAAAGCCTGACATTTCTATGTAACGAGTATTTTGTTATGGTTGAGAAATGTTACAAGTATAATAATACAAAATGTCACATCAGTGGAGAAAAGCAGAGGAGAGCATTGGGGAATTGAGGACACCTATATTACTCCATTAATGGACAATGGTGCGTGCTAGGTTGCCATGAACTTTGTTTACTCTCATGCGTGTATGTTTGTTGTGTGTGTGCATGTAAAATGGACCACGTGCACATATAAGCCCATAGTTTTATTGCCCCTTGAGTAGGGGGATTGATATGGTACACGCTTTGCAACCTTAATCATGTTCATGTTAAACATTGTGTTGACACTCTTAGAAAGACGAGATAAACATGCCGGGTAGTCGGTTGACCAGCTAACTTGAAAATTACTCATTTGTAACATGATTAATATACCATATAGGAGTAGTTATAAAATTAATGCCTTTAAAAGACATCCACTGATATGTAATTTTGATATCACGATTTTGGACAAATATACCCCAATCGAGTGTTATGTATAGTGCGAGCTTTCCCACGAGAAAATTTTATATTACTAACTATAAATTATCTTATTTAAATTAGACAAATCAAATCACAATAAAAATATAAGAAAATATTAAAAGACTTGAATCGATGAATAAAAACCCTAAAATATCAATTTTATCTATTTGCAATCTTTTCATATGACCGAATCTTTTTAATTCCCTAAAGTTTATTGATTAAAGAATCATTGTTGATGTTGGCAGATTTCCTTAGATTAATTTCACCCGATGGTCGTGCAATGAAATCCTAATTCAACTAATCAAAACCCAATGGTCATGCAATTTTAATCAAATCAGATTACATTAAGTTCTATGGAATAGATATCTGTAATTTAAGGTTTCTCTTAAAACCCCACACACATAATTATTTGTCGATCTTATAACCTTATGTGGATTTTATTGTATTGGATTAATCTCATGCACTTATATTAGTCATACATGCATTCGATTTCAAATCATACAAAACGTAGGTCTAAACGTTTTGAAATATTAAGATCAACAATAAAATTTTATAAAACAATAATCAAGTCAATAAATTTTGAAGGAAAGAAATAAATTCATAATATGTTATCAATCAAGGAACATAATCCATCAAGTTCTAAGAACAAGAAAACTAGTTAAACATAATAAAGAAAAATAAGAAAAATAAAGAAAATATTACAATCTTCTGCACTTGAAAGGGATGGTAAATCATGACCTATGGAGGCGGCTAGGGTTTTCGTCCTCCTAGATGTGTGGGGATGCCTCCTATTTTATAGACTAAAGCCTAAGTGAACAAGAAGTTGTGGGTTCTTTGAAACGTTGGCTTTAGTGATAGATATTATCCCAAAATTTGAAAACTTTATCCTTATTCTTGATTTTCAACTTTGCACAAATTCTTTTCAAATTTTGGATATCTTCTGACTTGAATTAGCTTATGGAGTCTTCACAAAATTTGTAAACCTTGAAATCTAGTTTTTAACCCAACAAAAATTAGGTCAATTGGATATCAGAGAAGAAAGCTATATCCGAAATACTAATAACTGTCTGTTCGGTTCGAATAAGCCCAAAATCACCTAAATCAAAGCCAACAAATTTAATTAGTATAAAATCATAAAATAAAGTCTAAAATAGTCCTAAAAATCACAAATAAAGCCTAGAATAATATAAGATAATAGAATTCAAGTGTATAAAAATTATGCCTATCAAATATCCCCACACTTGAATATTTGTTTGTTCTCAAACAAGAACAATTTTCTCCAAAACTAATTCGACTTTCCTAAGATTCTAACAATGTATATGACAAGTTCAAACCGGAATTGCAATCAAGACAACCAATATTTCGTGGTATTCAGCTATAGAATAATTATTGCATCTCTTATAGTCTCATCGAAATCAAGAACAATGCAACATTCATCCACTCTCAGAATTGGTTCACTCAATAGAATAAAGGAAATTATGATTCATTTACTCAATGCACTCAATGTTATGAAAGAGGTAAGTGCATCACTCAATTCAACATAATGAGATGACGTTACCATAAGTTTACTAATATATCAAACTTCACCGTTCACATATATGAAATTCATACACCAATCAAAAGTTTTTTTATTTGGTTGTAACGGAATTAGGGTAAAGGGTATGATAAATAGGTACAAATGTTAGATTAAAATAATTCACTAAAAATATCCAAATATCAAGACATGACATTCTTTTTATCAAAATAAAGAAAACACTAACTTCTGCAATTTCTAATCCCAATGCATGTAATATAACTCTAACTTCGAATATGTAACGAATCATATCTCCCCCAACAAAGAATATATAATGAAACTCCACTATAAGAGTGAACAATATCTAGGAGTCAAATGTTTTTTTCTATTCTTTTCTTTTTTTTGCTTTTTCCCTTTTTTTTTCATTTTTTTAACCAACACTTCTTTTTCTTTTTCTTTTTCATTTTTTCTTTGCTGTTTTTTTTTTCTCATCATAATGCCAAAAAGCATAAATAAAACTCCAATATAAAAAAAAACATAATACCTAAAAACATAATACTATATTATTAACTATCAGTATATTAGTGAATTTGGGTTCAAAATCTGGAGTTAGGAAAAAAATAGGTCATGGGGTAAATTATGTGGATAATATATGAAAGAAAAGGTTTAGGTTCAAATGGATTAACTAAGAGATATAAAATATTAGGGATGATATTTTTCGAAAGCCAAAAGTGTGTAGACTTAGATGTCTTAATCATTTTGGTGCATGAAAATAAAAAAATATGCTCTCAAAATGTATAACAAAACAAGTTTTAGAATGACCAAATCATGTGTGACGATCAATGAGAAAAATAAATGAGAGCACAATGAATTGCTCTTTAAAATTCAATTCCTTATATAAATTTTTGTATCAAATCTTGAATGTATATCTTTCAAATCAATCATAAAAAGATGAATAGCTCTTTATGTACTAAATAACCACTAATACCAATAATCTATTAGACAACTCAATTCAAAACAAGTAACACACATAGGAATTAGAAAACTCGAGAAAATTTTATTGGTAAGGAAAAAATTCATCAAAACTCAAAAAATTCAACAAAACTCAAGATTTTGTCTAAATTTTTTTTCTTAAATTTTTTTCAAAAAAAATCCGTAAAATCAAAATGAAATTTCCTAAAAATCAAAATGTGCCCCCATACTTAAACCAAATATTGTCCGCAATGTACAGAAAGGAAATACTAAAATCAAGAAAAGAGAACAGAAAACTTCCCTGAATAAACCGGTGAACTTCTTCTCTTCCTCTCGTGCCAAGAGTTTTTTATTCACCTATGAAATACCATCAAAACTTAAATTTAAATTAAATCAATAAAAACAAATATTAAAGAAAATCATAAAAACATTGGGTTGTCTCCCAATAAGCATTTTTCTTTATTGTCTTTGGCCAGACATCATCTCCTTTCTTCAACCTGGCTCATAGATCGATCTTGTCTATCTAAGCTTCAACTTGCCTGACATAAACTTCAATCTTGATTCGAGTTAATGGACTTTTTGTCCAATCATGGACTACTGTGATTTGTGACTTTGCTCGACACCAAAGATTCTTGCAAGCTTTCATACCTTGTAGGAAAAGTATCTAGATTTGTATTCAAAACCGTACATACATCAATATGTTCATTGTCTAGAAAGTCATGATTCAATGCATTGAATTAGCGAGGCAATTTTTAAGAGGAGCACAAGAATAAAGGCATTAAAATCATGTTCAACAATTCTCTGAACACAATCAGGTTCAAAATCAATCTAGAGAGTTTGTGTATCAAAATTTTTCATTGACAATTTTTTCTTCATTGACTCAAAATCAATTTCCCACGAGAAATATCAATCAAAGCACGTCCAGTGGCAAGGAAAGGTCAACCTAGAATAAAAGAGGTACCCTCATCATCATCCATATCTAAGACAATAAAGTCAACAGGAAAAATAAATTTATCAACTTTAATTAGAATATTCTCTACAATATCTCTTGGAAATTTCGCACTCCTATAAGCTAATTGTAAAGAAATATTAGTAACTTGACACTTCCTTAATCCTAACTTCTAAATCACAGAATATGACATTAAATTAACAAAGGCTCTCAGATCACACAAAATATTAGAAAAATCAGTAGAACCAATAGTTCAAGGAATAGAAAAACTCCCTGGATTCTTGAGTTTGGGCGGCAGCTTCCTTTGTAATATCGCAGAACACTCCTCCATAAGCTTGATCATCGAAACTTCATCCTACTTCCTCTTGTTTGTGATCATGTCCTTTAGCAATTTCCCATAGCTTGGCATTTGGTTGATAGCATTTAAAAGAGGAATGTTAATATGCAGTTTCTTAAAAATTTTTAAAAACTTTTCAAATTGGTTTTTTGCCTTTTCATGCAAAAGATGTCCAAGAAAAGGAACACGGGGTCTATACTCCCACAAAGGCAAAGAACTTCTGTGTTTTAGATCCGATGCTATGGACTTCTCACTTGTAGGCTCTTTGGTCTCCTCTTTAGCCTCTTGTTTGTTTTGTTCCTTGATCTTGTGTCCATTCTCAGACCGAATTGGCTTCTCGTGTAGTTACTTCCCACTCCTCAATAAAACTACCCTGACCTGTTCTCTAGGATTTTTCTCGGTGTCACTCGATAGTTACCTGACATACGAAAATGAAAGACACAAAAATGAAATAAGTTAGTCAATTGTCAATCTTATATTCAAGTTTTTCAAACCTTTTATTAGTTGTTGCTACCAAACGTTCAAATCTTTCATCGGTCACTGTTGCTGGACGTTGGATTGCTATCTCCCACGATGCCTTGCTCTCCCTTGGTTGTTGACTTCCTGAATTAAAGTTTTGTGGATTGCTTGGTGGTGGTGCTCTTTGACTTTATGAAATGTTGGGATGGTTTCTCCACCCAAGATTGTATCTGTTGGAGTAGGGGGTTGTTCTGAGACATGCTAAAATTAGAAACATAGTTTGCTTGCTACACGTGAACACTCAGAAGACATATGAGTAGAATTACAATATAAAATCTGGTTAGCCACAATATTGGTTTGATTATTTTTCATGGCACTAATCAATGAATTAATTTTAGCATTAAGCATAATTAAAGTATCAATCTCATGCACACCAATTTTTTGCCTAGAGATCTCACATTCGTTAGGTCAATCATACTGATTTGAGACCATATCATCAAATAATGCACATGTTTCATCATATGACTTGCTCATGAAAGCACTTGCCGTCGCCGCATCAACGGTAATTTTAACAGAATTTAAAAAATCATCATAAAAAGTTTACAAAATCAACTAGTCAGGTATACCATGATGTGGGTATCTCCTAATCAAATTCTTAAATTATTCCCAAGCATAGCACAAAGACTTACCCTCAAATTGTTTAAAACTTGTGATATCATTACGTAGTTTAACTGTTTTATCAGATGAAAAATATTTAGTCAAGAATATTTGAGAAAGATTTTCCCAATTAGTAAAGTGATTAGCAAAGAAAGAGTTAAGCCATACCTTTGCCTTTCCCCTTAGAAAGTAAACAACCTTAACCTTATAGTATCGGGGCCGACTCCATTCAATTTGATTGTCACTGATCTCTAGAAAGTTTTTTAGATGGCTATCTGGATCTTCAAAGGTTTCTATGCCAAATTGGTCTGTCTACACCATGCCAATAAGACTAGGTTTTAGTTCAAAATTATTCGCTTCTATTGCAGGTCGTGTAATTTTATTCTGAATATCTTGAAATCAAGGCTTTGAATATTCTCTCATAATTCTGTTGTCTTGAGTCATTGCTTCTTCCTTGACTTCTCTAGCTTGTTTACAAATGGATCTCAAAGTTCTCTCTATCTCATGATCAAACACGGCCAGGTCAAGACTCTTTGATCGCAGCATGCACCGTATCGATATAAAAAATGGCACAAAATTGGACCTTCAAAAGAGATTGCAAGAACCACTCAAGAAAACCTCAATTACCAATATAAAAGTGGAAATTAAGAAAAAACACCAAGATAATGCATATAAGACTCCCAAACAAATAATCAAAAAACCCTAGAATTTAAGAAAAAATCAAAGAAAAATAGAAAAATCAATGAAAACGATGGAATTTGGTCAAGATAGGGTGGTGTGCGTGGCGAAGTGACGGGTTTTGATCAGTAGCCCAAAATCCTTTGGACAAAGTGGTCGCTGAACTCTAGATCCTAAACTGTTTCTTTGACCCTAGAAATTTAGCATCAAATCGGGACTAAATCCAAACCCTAAATAATGACTGTGTAACCCTAAAAGACTGTTCACTAAGAAATATAAACAAGCTTGTGACAAGGAGTATAAAAGATAGTATCTAATCTCAAAAAAGATGATATTGGTTGATATACAGGGATATCCCCGACAACGGCACCAAAAATTTGATACGCGATTTTGATGTCACAATTTCAGATAAGTATACCCTATTTGAGATATTAAAAAGTTTTATTTTATTTTATTTTTTTAGTTTCCTATTAGTTTTCTTTTTTATTTAGATTTCTATTTAGAAAGTTTCTATTACTTTTTGTTTCTTTTTTCTATTTTATTTAACTATTTGAAATATTTTAAATAATTAAAAATTTTAATTTAGAATTATGGTTTACCTTTTGTTTCCTTTTTCTATTTTATTTAACTATTTGAAATATTTTACAACAACAATTCGAGTTTTAATCCCAACAATTAGAGTCGGCCATTTGGGAGACAAATATAGAGAATAAAAAGAAATAATAATAATAATAAAAAATAATAATAATAATAAAAAAATATATAAAATATGCTGGTTTAATTTGTGCGGATTCTCTACGCCACTCATTCCAATCTAAAGCCATTTTTTCGTCTAAACTCTTAATTATCATGTCTTTACAGATAATTTGTATTTAAATTTTTAGCAGTCTACCTCTATGTTTTATTAAATTTTCTATATTTAAATTCTTCATCCTCCTAACTGGTACATTTTTGGGTCTTCTTTGCATATACTCAAACCTCGTCAGAGAATACTCTCGCATCTTACCCACAATTGAACTAATTCCTAACTTGTTACGAATCTCTTCATTTTTAATTTTATCTCTTCTAGTCTTGCCATACATTCACCTAAACATTTTTATTTCTGTTACAATCATTTTTTGTTCTTGTTATTATTTAATAACCCAGCGTTTCAGTACCATACAATAGTGCATGTCTTATCACGATTTTATAGAACTTTCCCTTCAAATCCAGTGGTATCGTACAATCGCAAAGAACTTTGGATGCCCTTCTTCATTTCATCCGACCTGCTTGAATTTTGTGGTTCACATCTCCATCTATATTGTAATCATTTTCATTTTGAATGATAGAATCAAGATATCTAAATCGTTCACATTTTGGTACATCTTGTTCATCTAATCTAATTGTTTCTTTATTATTCTGATGACTGTCGTTAAACCTACATCAAATATACTCAGTTTTTGATTTACTTAATTTAAATTTTTTGGATTTCAGTGTGATCCTCTATAATTCTAATTTAACATTAATACACTCACTAGTTTCATCAACCAGTACTATATTATTTGCAAAAAGTATATACCATGGTATTTTATCTTGAATACTTTTTGTGATTTTGTCTATCACTATTGTAAAGAGGATGAAAGTTAATGCGGAATCATGATGGAACCCAATATTAATAGGACAATGGTGGTTACTTTCTGATATTACTGTTTCCCCTCTCAAAAAAGAGTTTTTTATTTTTTTTTAAATCCAGTTATTGTTTAAACCACAATCAGCCTATTCTAGCACTAATTGTTGAGTTCTAACTGCCCTAAACCCTACCCTTGTGTCACAAACACAAATTGACACTCCTTGATAGAGTAATTTTGGCAACTTTGTGTTTGTATGCTATTTTATCACATTTTTAAGATAAGAATTTCCCATTTAAAATATTTTTGTAGTAAGTCACCTCTTCTTTCTGAACAGAATCTTGAATTTTGCTGTAAATTAGTGGGTGCCACAGTAAATTATTGGTCAATGTTGTCAAAAGATGACCTTATACATTTATGAGTATGCTCGCTTTCTTATGGGTGCATTTGCCCTGGTTTGATATGGTTGTTTACAACATTACTGCTAAGTACCTTTTTATAGATTGCTTGTGGACTAGAAACATAATTATAGAATGGTGTTTCTCTGTGAGGAATCAAAATAATCTAAATAGAAAGCCAAACAATATGGTATGCAGTTATTATGGTGAATTGGGCCATTTGAAATACTGATACAATGAAATTATTGGCTATCCTGAATGGTGAGAAGGGAAAATCTATTGTTACATTTATGAAAGAAGCCTAAAAAACTGTTCAGAAGATACCACATGTTATGACATGTTTCACACCCAGGTACTATTGGAAACACAAATGTATTTTCTGTAACTTTTAGGAATAGAACTTGAGGGCATAGTTATTAAAACTGGACCCGATCGCGGTTCAACCGTAGGTTAGACCGGTGTTAGAAGAAAAAACGGTTCAATTTAAATTAAACACCGTTTAAGTAATTACACCGCGAATCAATACGGTTCAACCATGGGTTTTTATTAAAGAGCCCCTTGTGGTCCAACCGTAACTTCTTTATCATGAAACTTTATTGGGAAAGTATGTTGCTTATTTTCCTTTTCTCTTTATTTATACACCTCTCTCTCTCTCCTAGTTCTCTCTATATTCATCTGATGTGGGATAAAAATACCACCTCTCTCTCATTGTTCTCGTTAAATCCGGGTCTATCTCATTAATTTGGTTGTTCATGCTAGCTGTTGTGTGTATGATGTCCAGTAATGTTGTTCCATCTGATAACAAATTTCTGTTCTTTTATTGGGCGTATTCATTTCTGTATCTATATTGCAGATGTGACTATTTTTTTTCCCGCTCATCGCAAAGCTGTTTGTTTATTAGCTGATTGGTTGAATGTTGTGAGAGCAGGCTACAAGTTGGAAGCTTGAAGAAGCTATTCAGCTGTTTTATGTGGGTAATGAAGGAGGAGCAGTGGCAGCATCTTCACAGTCTACACCTAAGGAAATTGTTGAACCCTTCCTAGATCAAAACTCGCCGTATGTTGCACAAGTTATTTTGTTTGATTTTGTTCATCTTATTCTGGTTTTCACTAAAATAAACTTAGAACATGTTACTCAGTGATTTGAAGACTTTGGAAAATGATAATGTTCGGCAAGATGATGGAGATGAAGTGCGCCCTCCTTTACCGGTCATTAGGGAAGCTCTTTATGATGATGCTATGTTGTATGGGTATGGCCCATGATCAAGTTTACATGTAATCTTTTAAGTACATTCATTGTTGGGTTTCCCTGAAATTAGGGCTCTTATGTGAACCGACTCGAGTTCAAGTCACTTGCGAACCGCTTGGTCAATGGCTCGACCGGACTCAATTTTGACCGAACTCTTGTTAAGTTCGAGGGTTTTTATTATACAATCGAGTCGAGTTCAAATAATAGAATTTTAGATTTGAAAACTTGTTGAATAGCTCGGTAACATATATTAATATATATTATATATTTATATATGATTATGATATAAAAAATAAATTAAATAAAATATATTAATATATTATATAAAAATCGAGTTTTCAAGTCGAGTTCAACTTCTATTATTATTACTCGTCGAGTTCAAGTTGGAGTTCGAGTTTGAGTTCGAGTCGAGTTAAAAAAATCGAGTTCGAGTTCGAGTTCGAGTTCGAGTTAGAGTTCGAACACACGAATACTCGGGATTGACTCGATTCAAATACACCCTTACCTTAAGTCATCCCCTCACCCCGATGACTAAAAAGGAAAAAGAAAAATGTAATAAACAAGAAACTAAGGTAGAGATAATCCACATTGGATGAAAGAAAAATACCTTGCAAGTCCTTTTTTCTTATTAGTTTCAATTGATTTTTGAACAATTTGGTTCTATTGACGAGTTATGTTCAAGATGCTGAAATGCCAAAAGTTCTGTCCCTTTGTCTAATAAAGATGTGCAAGACTCTCTATTACTACAGGGATGTTCTTTATTAGGACATTGCATTCTGTATTACTATAAACATATTCTTTATTAAGACATCACCAAAAAAAAAAAAAATCATTGGAACAAAAGGCAAACCACTTGTTATCTTATATCAAAATAGTGGCTCAAAGCTCACTACTTTAGTGATCTCTATGTTCACAAGTTTTAGTGGTTGATTAACTGCATAAGACTCTCGCAGTACTTCCTCAATTTATCATTTTATGAGTCCGTAATAAGGTGATAATGACGTGGTTTTGGCCATTAAAGCAGCTTGTTCTTTATTGCCCCCATTTTTTGGGGGGATTATAATTTCTGGTTTTATTTAGCATTACCTGTTGGTGTCTGATACCATTGCATCCACGGCCATACTATACCTGTGTTTTCGATATTTATTTCTTGTGATATTCTAAAGACCTTTGGTGTTTTTCGTCGCATGATCCTGATTCAAACATGTAACATGTTGACAGATTTAGTTCTTGTTTGTTCTCTGCTATGTTCAGTGCAAAAAAGGATAGAGTGGAATGTGCCCATATCTAAAGTTGACTTGATATTGCTATTTCATCGAGTGAAATTTTTATTTATTTATTTTAAGTTTTATATTCTTTGATTTATTTTTGTTGCTAGGCAATGGGGTGGGGGTGTGACTTGAACCCTACACCTTTTCATAGGTCAGTGGTATGGACTCCTCATTGGTGATCATTTGAGTAAAGGCTCTTCATTCAATGAACAACCCAAACTGGTCATTTTCTATGGTTTCTCATTCTCCTTGTCCATGCTCCTGTACAATGGTTGTGATGCACATGCTAATTAGAATTTTCATTTTTGTTTTGGCATTGTTCTGCATCTATCTTTTTATTTGATTTGTATTCTACTTAATTAATTGATAAATTAGTCAATTTTATTCTCTATTTTCTATCTGCTATAGGTCCAATATATTAGTAGACCTTGAACATTACATATTCCTCTATGAGCAAGCCTGCATGCTTAGCATTGACCATTCCAACCATGTCCTCGATATTCCTTTTGTGTTTATGCTACTTATATATCATATTATATTGGTATTGGTGCTCCAATTTATTACATGTTTGTAATTGCAGTGCATCAAGGATGGGGTATCCATCACGTGAAGCAAGTTCCTTAGTTGCTTTCCGTAATTTTAATGAGGAAATGAAACGTCCTGGAGTTTGGGAATCTGAACAAGGTGCTGCATCAACAGCAGAAAGTTCTCGTGATAATCTGGCTTCTTTATATCGTCCTCCTTTTGCACTGATGCACGATGGGCCATTTGAAAAGGTAACAGTTTCTATCCCGGTATTAGGTATTTTGCGCATCCTTCAAAGTGTAGTTGCATCATTGCTCTATAACTTCACCAATGCGGGGCTAAGGTTTGAATTTAGATTTCATATTAGCCTCTCACTGTTGGTGGGAAAACAATCCTAGCAACTATAAATGATTGAGATAACCTCAGTAGCATCCTCCACCCCTTCAGAGCGATCCAATAGGGCCACCCAGTTAATTGCTTAGATTATAAACATTAGCATGCCCCTTTAATTTTTCTACTTTGTTGCCTAGTGTTTGGAGCAGTGTACACGCTCGCAGCTTGATGGAGGACCCTTTTATTTATCTAGTATCTCTAGGTGATTGTCTGTGAAAGAACTGTACAAAGCTGCAAGCAGCATTAGATAATCCAGTTGTGCTGGCCATTGTCGTCGATCATCCTGGAGCATTGTGTCACAATTGTACCTGACCTTGTACTGATGGTAAACTTATTCAATTGTCTAGATATATAGATGAAGTGACTTCCTAAGTTCCAAATTACCTTTAAATAAGAAAAGCGTGGAAGGTTTATATCATTGGCCTGGAT
Organism: Dillenia suffruticosa; assembly: GCA_033439265.1. NCBI lineage: Eukaryota > Viridiplantae > Streptophyta > Magnoliopsida > Dilleniales > Dilleniaceae > Dillenia > Dillenia suffruticosa. The sequence goes on along the minus strand of JAVTVX010000026.1, from coordinate 5,395,828 downwards.
GGATATCCTGTGAATGGTGGCCCTATAACCTGGACAATGGAGACACTCCCAAGACAGGGGGCGGAGGGGCATTGCCGCTCCAAAAGTTTCTCCTCCAGATGTTGAATTGGCTAAAGCTTTGAGCATATAATAATGTAAATTGCCCCTTCCTGAATATATCATAATTTCCTTTGAATAATGATGTAAAAGAAGAAGAATATTACTTGACTGGAACAAAACTGGACACTTGGAATTGGAAAAAACATAATTTTGTAAAAATCTATGGCTTGTATTTTTTTCCCCTGAAAACATTAACAATTTAATGGTCAATATCTTTATATGTTGTCTCTTCCTCTCAATTTCTGTACCATATCTAAATGTGGTCTAGCAAAAAAAAAAAAAAAAAAATTGATTTCTGTTTCGAATAACCCAATGGAAAGAAATATCTTTATTTTATTTTTCAGTTTCCCTTTTAAGTACTTAAAAAATCAATTATTTACATATAAGAAGCCAATCAATTACTGGAGTTTTTATGTTTTTGAAAAAAGATTAATTACTCCATGTAAGCTTTTCCCTGTCTTATTATGTTCATTATCCTGAAATATTGCTTATTTCATTTTTTAAATTAATTTTTCTATTTTGTATTGATGACATCTTTTTCCTCACACATGCCCCAAGTAAAAGTTCTGGCTTTGCAATTGCGTGGAGATGTTAGTGTAACTTCCTCTTGAAGCGTGGCAATCACCTATTGAAAGTCTAGACTGTCTGTTAGATGAAACTATTATTGCCTTCTGCTAGCTTACTTGGAAGAGCAGGCATCTACCTGATATTTCTAAATATTTTAGTAGATAACTTAACAGTTATCCTCACATGCATGCATTTGTGAATGTGTCCGGGTGTAAGTTTATGTCCTTGGGTTTATGGTCCATACATTCTGGTACACATCCATACTCTTGGGTGCAGGGATGGAGTGGTTTGCAGATGGTGTTCGTCAATTATTATCTTGGTTCTTTTCATTTGTTGTTTACTTATGCTTTTAGTTGTGAGATACGACAAATTTCACCAAGGCTAATCTTAGTCTGTTTCAGTGTTGTGGCTGCATTTATAAAAGACAAAGCTAAGCTCTTAGAATGGTCCAAGACAATTGAAGAACAGTATTCATGCTTTTATCTGAATCCAATGCAGGCATAGGTTGCATGACATTATACAGGTCACAAAGCACACAAGGAGTCTATCATTCTCTTAGCATCATTTCATGCTTACATCTCAGTTAATATTGTCATTACCAATAACTAGTGAATGATGCCCAGCTATCTATTTCTTTAACCTAGTTTGCCATATATCTATATTTATGCATGGGGGAGTTGAAACCCCCCCCCCCCCCCAAATAAAAATAAGAAAACTTCATTCCTTTCAATGAGATACAAAAAAACTCCATTCTATAGTTTGCCATATATCATTCTGATTTCCTTCTTTTGCCTGAAAAATTGTATGATCTGACATCTTCATTATGCTTCCATATGTGAGAAAAATATTTATGCTTTTTCTGTTTCTTCTTGGGGAGCTCTAATAGGAACATGTTTTTTTTTGTTTTATTTTATCTTGAATTATTATTTGTTCTTTTCATTGAGGTGCAATTAGTGTTGGACTATACATATGCTTCTTTCTTGGGTAAATAATATGAGTGTTGTAATCAATCTATGCATGCATCTTTGCTTGTAGAAAACCTGTATCTGAACTGCAAAACCTATTTCCCTTGCCAACTTCCATAAACTACATCATTTATGGCTGCAACGTCATATCAAAATGTAGCATGTTGCAGAGGAGGTGGCATTCGACTGCTAACTTGAAAATCACTGTATGTGATGGGACGAAAAGAATAATGTTATTAATATTGAATATAAAGGAGCTTGTATTAGGTTGATGGCTAGCACAAATTCACTGCATGTGATGGCATGAACATAAAATCGTTATTTCTATTTAAAAATTCAAAGATTGAAAATATCAAATTAGATATCGTAAGGGATTCCACTTAAACTAACATTTGATTCCATATATAGTTTTTCTTTGGGACAGAAAATGAAGTTTATCAAGGAGAGAAGAAGATTACAAGGAAAACTAAAAGGTCTCATTCTTGTAGCAGATCATTTGTATTGATTGTATTAAGCACCATGGATGAAGTAAAAGTCTCACTTTTAGAAGGGATTTTGCTTTTCAAATCGAGGAAAAGAAGGATTATAGGGAAAGCAAATCAAATGATGAAAAAAGGAGATTTGCGAGAAACTTCACCTAAATTTGATTAACTTAAATCAAATCTCATCAGAAGTTGAGTTAAACTCTTTTCTTGTCAACTACAAATGCAGGCAAAGGTTGCTGCTTCTGAGCAGGATAAATGGCTCCTGGTGAATTTACAATCCACAAAGGAATTCAGCTCACACATGGTACTTTTTCTCACACATTAAATTTTGTTCCTAGTCCCCACCCCCTTGCCCTTACTGCCACATAAAGAGAAAAGGAAAAACCAATGAACCCTCATTGTCTTATCTGTCTTGTTCTCAACCTTGGACATAAATCTTATTATTGGTTTTTGTCCTTTTGAAGCTTAACCGTGAAACATGGGCAAATGAAGCTGTTGCTCAGACCATCGGTACTAATTTCATCTTTTGGCAGGTCTGTGTAATTAAGCTTTCATTTTACTTGTCCTTCACTTGGTTGATAGAAAAAGGAGCTGGATTCAAGTTGCTACTCTGTGTCTTTGTTGCCTGAATGGTTTTTATTTACAGGAAATAAAAAGGATAAATCTTCCTATTGTCTCCTTTGCTCTTACTTTTCCTATTTCGATTAACCATGATCCATGTCCACAAGATCCATGTTTTTCCCCTTTTTAGCTCTTTAAATGATGGGTGTATGTTCTTTTGAAATTTTTATATTTTGTTGGTCTTTAAGTTGGAGGTTTTATTGTGAAATGATTTCGGATAGTTATGATTAGGGTTGGGCAAAAGGACTGAAGAACTGGTCAAACTGACCACACTGAGCAAAACTGGCCAAAAGCTCATGGATTTTAGCTTTCCAGCCGATCTATGGTTTTCAAAATTTAAAAGTCATAATTTTGGCTTTTGATTTTTAGGGAAAAGTTGGCCAAAAAAAACTAAACCATTCCAGCCATATAATAAATACTATTAAATGTTATGTGTGAGTATTTTTTCTAAAATGTATTTCTTTTCAGGCTTATTAGTCTCTTCTCTCAATTTCTCCGCCTCGACTACCACGAAGCCTTCCTCCTCTTGCCTCCCATGCCACTTCTCTTTCTCTCTTCTTTAATCTCTCTCTCTCTCTCCCTCCCCATTGTAGTTATAGTAGATCTAGATATCAAATCTGCACATGTCGTGCAATTTCAATACTTGCCAATACTCTATTGAATCTGCTATCTCAAAAAAAAAAAAAAAGACTAAGAAACATGTTTGAATTGATATACTCTTTCTTTCTTTCTTTCTTTCTCTTTCTCTTTTTTTGTGTTCAGCATGCTACTTCTCTTTCACTTTAGAAGGTTCACCAAATATACTTTATTTGTGCTATATTTTCCTAAGCGTAGATTTGGAGTTTTGGTTTTGTTGGATTTCAATTTCCCTTTTTCTTTCTTGCTTTTTCTTGGACTTTGTCTCGTTTAGTTATTTTAGCTTGCACGATCTTGTTAGTGTTTGGACCTTGCAAGGGAATTTGAACTCTTGCCTCCTTCATGGTCGTTCTTCTCTCTCTCTATTGGTTTTTTTTTTCCTCCCTGGGTTTTGCCATGGGTTCCAAATTTCAATTTTACTTCTGCAAATTACTTTAAAAACGGATACATGATCTATTTTCTTTTCGAGGCATACGAGTGTATAACACAAAAGGCTATGTGAATAAAGTGGGTGACAAGTGGAATTGTAAAAGGGCCCAAACAAAAGCCTAGATGACTAAGTTAAAAAAGTGAAGGCTAAAAACTGTTCCAATACCCCTCCCCCCCCCCCCCCCCCCGCGCCAAAAAAAAAAAAGAAAAAAGAAGATTGGTTTAAAGCCGAAAACCACACACCAAATCTATCTGAAACCTGAGAATTGGATGCATCCAGGTTTTTCATTTTGGCAGGCCAGTCTGTTTTAACAGTTAAGAATGATATTATCCGATTTATCTTAACAAACCTAAACTCCCATGGGACTGGCTACCCTAGTTATGATGTTAATTACAAGGTCTTGGCATCACTTTTTCATATTAATTTGTTTTCCCAACTCAAAAAAGTGTGGATATTTTCTTCGATAGTTGTTGCCTAAATGGTTTCTATTTTTAGGAAGAAGCTTACTTGTCTCCTTCGCCTTTTGATTTTCCCATTTAGGTTATCATGGTCCATGTCCAGAAGATTCATTGTTCTTCTCATTTTTATCTCTATATTTGATGGGTGTATGTCATGTTTGGAGACACAACTTAGTAATTGTAGATAGTTTAGATGTTTACTCTTTGCTCTAGAGTGGTGTGGTTGTGACCTTAGATCTGCAATGTATGTATTTACTAGTTTCATTTGTTCTCTTATCATGAAAAAGTGTTGGATGTCATATGAGGGGCTACTAAATAGCAGTCTAGTATTTTGTGGGATTTAATCCCTTTCTTGAAGGGGACTAATAGTTTGGGACTTGCAATTATTGAGCTGCCTATTATGGAGATGAAAGCTTATACATTCATGACGTGTTTTTACACTCATCGTCTCCTTTACTAATAGCTTGATGGCTAAGGTTTTTATGTGTCTTCTTTCACATTTGTGGTTTTTTTTTTTGTTTTTTATTTATTTTTTTAAATAGAAAAATAAATCATATTAGGAGATAGAAAATATACAAAACACCAAGAAATCCTCTAAAAGAAGAGAACAAAAAAAAAAAAAAAAAAGAAAAGGAAAACAATTCTCTAAACCTATCTCAACGCTACTCAGCTAAAACCAGAAAGGGCCCTTGACTCCAGACCAAGGTAGACGAAAAGAGCACAATCAAGGCCCAGAAAAGAAAAGATAAAAAAGAATCTATCAAAGAAAAGATAAAAAAGAATCTAACACAGTGGAACCTGCTTTCTTCTAATACAGCAGGTCTACTATCTCCATTTAAAGCCTGTGATCAGCCAGAGCTACCTCATTACAAAGCCTCCATGACCTTCCTCCCTCCATTTTTTTTTTAAATTAATTTTCTTTTTGTTACACAGAACAGAAGATTGAGTGGTTTAGACATCCTCAAGCCCAATTTATCAAAAAGAATCTATTCTTGGCTTTTCCTATCATCCTGAGGGGCAATAACTATGGATGGTTTTCCTAGAATTGAATATTTTGGACATTGTTCCTAAATTCTGACCCAAAAAGGAGTCAGCTGACTGAACTTCATCAATCAAACTCTCTGTATCTTAGCCACTTGGAAGATCATCCCAAGCTCCCTATTTTCCTAACTAACTTTCCATCCTCAGACCCCATAAAACTCCATGATTCATGATTCATCCTTCTGATCACTGTCCAAACCACCACTGTAACCCTCTCATACTCATGCTTAGGCCCGTCATGCAGACCCAACAACACATTTCTGTGATTCAACTGTTAACTATGCAAGTGGCATGCTCAACCCTTTCCAACAAACTCGATTGCTTGTCAACTCCCTTTAGAGACCCACTTCGAACCCTGGGCAATCCCTTTTTTGCCTCCACGGAGCAACTACTTCAGTGGAAATAGTTTCCAGCCAACAAAACCAGCCCCGTCTGACTAAAAACCATCATCTGGATAAGACTTCGGAAATAATCCCTGTGATTTCTTCTGTCGCCTAAACCTTCATTTAGACTCCCTTCTAGACTCCCTTCCTTGGATTAGTATTTTTCCAAAAGCAGAGACAGACATTCAGTTTTCTTTGTTGTAAAATTCCTCTTTCTGACGAGATACATTCTTCACCACATCAACCAAACATCTTATCTGAGCACTTCTTGGATTCAGCGTCTGAGTGTTAGTAATAGGATTCATCTTTATGACCGATCCTCTGCCGTTGCTTGTCTGTCCTCTCTGAGGTTGACATCATAATTCAATTTTTGATAGTAAGGAACACTCAGAGTAGAGGATTGCCTAATATTTTGTTGCTGTGCCTCTGCAGTTGCTTTTTTCTGGAATTGACAACCTCTTTATCTCTAATAACCTGCTAAGAGTTCCTCCCTCTCCCACCCTGCATAAACTCCTTCAAAATTTGCCTCAACATTTTCCAGCCTCTAAATTTCTCACCAAGAGGCAAGGAAATTCTACCTCTTTCTATCACCGCTAATTAACAAATAAACTCCATAAGTTGGCCTTGATATTGCTACTTTTCTTCAGCCAGTAAAGCCAACTTCTTGTTCTCTGAAATCTTCTACTATATTCTGATTGTTTAAATTGCCTAGGATCTTGTCCAGCAGGCCACATAACCAACAAGTGCAATCTAGGCCAAAAGAAAATAGAGCTAGATATCTGTTCCGCGTATTTTCCACCAATTGGAAGAAATTATCACCAAAGCGGCGAATCTCAAATACTTCTGAGCCAACTTTGAAATTGTTATGAAACCTCCATCAAAAGTAATAGCCACTAATAGTTTTCACTTACAGTTTAAATTGAAAAAGTTAAAAAGATTGTCACTTAAATGGAAGATTCCAATGATTGTAGACATGCTCTGTGTATTCTCTGTTTTCCTCTAGGTTCAAATTCTGGACAAGCCAGATATAATCAGCTCTATTATCCAATATTAATGCTTAATGTCTTAGTTTTGTTCTCTTACATCTGCCTTGACGTCATCACTACACGGACCTACCAATTGTCCTCTTTCACATTTGTTGTCATCAGATTTAAACTTGCATGACAGTTCCAAACATAATTCTCTGAAATCCTATTTCTATCTGTCTTCCATAATGCATTAAAAGACATTTATTTGAGGAAAAAATCACTGTGTTTTGTTGGCCCAAACCTAATTTTTTGCTTCTAACTTATATTCTTTTGGTGGGGGTGGGGGCAGGGCTTTTTTTTTTTTTTTTTTTTTTTCTCATTTGGTGAATTGATTGATCCTGAAAATTGTGCTCTTGGGGCAATGATTTTTTGGAGCCATGTAGTTTATTTTTGTTATGGTGTTGTCAAATGTGATCTGGGCACTTGCTCTTAGGTGCTTCTAGCACTAAAGGCAACAACCAAGTGCCTTATGGAGCCTTAGGTGAGGTCTTTGAACAGCTACTTGCCCTGTTATGCGCAGGTGCCAAGGCAATAATGCACTTGTGAGTTCCTTGATGAAATTTATCTTTATGTATATTCTTGTGAGGCTTTTACTTGTTCCTATTTCTCCCCCATTTAGTTTTATCCTTATTCTCTTTCTGCCTTTTGTCTGAGTATGACATTTTTTTCCCTTTATTTTTTTCTCTGCATTTTCTTCTGCTTTTGATCTCTCTCTCTCCTTCTCTACCATCAGTTCGTGCGTCTTATGCTCCCTCTTTATTGTTATTATTATTATTATTATTATTTATCTTTGTTTGTTGCATGCCCAATATTTATGTTAATTGAGATATATTGTCCTTACTTCTTTTAGATGACATTTGGTTAGAGATATATCTTAAAAAAACTTTATTAATAATGCATGTATGATAAAACAACAATATGAGTCTTAATCCCAACAATTGGAGTCGGCCATTTGAGAGACAAATATGAGGAGGAATACAAAAAAGGAATGTTGGTTTAATTTGTGCGTATTCTCTTACGCCACTCATTTCTATCTAAGGACATCTCCTCATCTAAACTCTTAACTATTAATAATGCATGTATGATGATTTTCCTTTTAGTTAGAATTTATGTGCTGGTTTGTGCATGATTAACCCTTGGTTGTATGTCACATAGTCCTTCACTTTGTTTATGTGAGTGTTTAGTGTGGTGCATAGCATCCCAGCTGAGGGGGGCCTAATGTAGTGTCTCATGCTTTGACAACATTGTTCGATATCTATAGCATATGTATATACATATACACTTTTTTTTGTTGCTCATGCTGATTTACAACTCGGCTATGGCCGGTCCTAAGCCCGGGTAAAAGAGGAGGGTTGCGATAGGTTGACAGTCAGCATAAAACCCCTTGTCAAAACCAAAATAAGAGAAATATAGGAAATTCATTGGGGTGTTCCCTCAGCGACGCGTTGCATCGGATCCTGGGTGTAGTGACAAGTTAGCAAGGGCTTTTACGTCGTCGCACAAATGCGATGCGCCATATTGCCGTTTGGATGTGGTGTCAAATAAGCAAGGGTTCCCCTATTTATGTGGACGAGTGCGGGTGAAGAACTTAGTCCAGGAAGATATAATTCGTTTAGCCACTTGGAACATAGAATCTTTAACAGGTAAGTTAATAAGTAATGACTAGACGAATGATTAATATTATGTGTCTTTAAGAAACTAAGTGGGTGGGGAAGAAGAGCAGCAGAGTCTTATGGGTATAAACTTTGGTACACAAATAGGGATAGAACTAAGAATGTGGTAGAAATAATTATCCATAAAAACTTACAAGAGAATATAGCGGAGATAAAAAGGAAGGGAGATAAAATTCTACTTGTGAAGCTAGTTAATGGAGAAGACATAATCAATATAGTTAGTGTTTATGTATTTTAAATATGTATAGATGCATTTAGTAAATAACAATTTTGAAAAAATTTAGATGAATTTGTACTTATCATATCTAGTGGGGAGAAATTATTTATTAGAGGAGATCTAAATGGAGATGTAGGTAAAAATAATGAGATATTTGAAGACGTACATGGGAACTTCGGTTTCGTTTGTAGAAATGAGGTGGGGGTACCATTTTAGAGTTTATTATAATATTTGATTTGATTCTCGTAAACATTTTATTCAAGAAAAGAGAATCGCATATAATTACATATAAAAGTGGGTCAAATGCTAACTAAATAGATTTCTTCCTCATCAGGAGGAGCAATAGAATAACTTGTAGGGATTATAAGGTTGTATCAGGGGAGAACGTAGCAACTCAACATTGCGTGTGACTAAAAGATAAAAGAAGTATCATCAATTCGTGGAGTTAAGAATTAAATGGTGGAATCTGAAAGAATAAAAAGCGGTGACTTTTAGAAACAAATTAATGCAAGTGGTAATTTGGTTTGCTAATAATAATTCGAAAACCATGTGGGTAGAAATGTTTAATAATATTAAGAATATAGGTAAGGAGGTTCTTGGCATTTTTAGGGGTCAGGCTCCAATAGGCAAGGAGTTATGGTGGTTGAATGAGAAAATCCAAACTGTTGTACGAGTCATACGAGATTATTATAGAAACTTTAAAAGTAAGAAAGAGAGCGATGTATTTGAAAAATACAAAATTGCAAACAAGAGGTAAAAAAAGTTATTCACGAATGAAAATGTAAGGTGTATAACAAATTATATAAAAAACTAGAAACTAAATACGGAGAAAAAGAGATTTATAGGATTGCCAAACTAAAGGAGAGGAACGGAGAAGATCTAAATGATGTTAGGTGTATTAAGAGTGGGACCGATAATGTCCTTGTAAGGAATGAAGATATAAGAAAGCATGGAGAGATTATTTTGATAATCTTTTTAACGTTGATGGTACAAGAGATATCAGCGATATCGCGATACCTGTAATGGAGATCAATATGGATTTTAAATACAATATTCGTTCCCGTGACGTAAAGGAGGTTTTAAAGAAAATGAAGAATAATAAAATCATAGAATCCGATGGCATCCCTATGGAGGTGTGGAAGTGTTTGGGTGAAGTAGGGATAGGAATGTTAGCGGATCTTTTTAACAAAATCTGACAAGTCAAGAAAATGTTCAAAGTATGGAGATAGAGCACACTTGTACCATTATATAAGAATAAAAGAGATATACAAGATTATTTCAATTACAGGGTAATTAAACTTATGAGTCATACTATTAAGTTGTGGGAGAGAGTAATAGAACATGAGATAAGAGGTAAGCGTGTTTCAAAATTAATTTGGATTTATGCTGGATGATCCACCACTGAAGTCATTTAGTTGTTTTGACATTTGATGAAGACATTTAGAATGCAGAAGAGAAACTTACATTTGGTATGATGGATGAAATCACAAAGAATATCCAAGATTAAATATCATGATATATGTTTTTTGCAGATGATATAGTATTGGTCGATAAAACTAAAGAGAATATTAGTATTAAGTTGGAATTATGGAGGAACATACTAGAATTCAGAAGATTTAGATTGAATAGGTCAAAAACTGAGTATATGAGGTGTACGTTTAGTGGCAATCATTAGAATGATTTAGAAATTATTAAGTTAGAAGGTCAGTATGTACCAAAAAATGAATGTTTTAGATATTTTGGATCCATCATTCAAAACGATAACAACATGGATGAGGATGTGAATTATATGATCCAAACGAGTTGGATGAAATGTAGAAGTGCATCTAGAGTTCTTTGTGATCGTACGATACCATTACAGTTGAATGGAAAATTTTATAGACTTGCTATAAGACCTGTATTATTATATGGTATCGAATGTTAGACCATTAAATAATTATAAGAGTGTAAAATGACTGTAAATGAAACGAGGATACTCAAATAAATGTGTGGTAAAATTAGAAAAGATAGGATTAGAAATGAAGAGTAACGTACTAAGTTGGAAGTGATTTTAATTGTTGATAAAATGCGAGAGTATCGTCTTAGGTGCTTTGTATATGTGCAATGAAAATCCAAAAATACACAAGTTAGAAGATGCGAAATCTTAAATGTAGAAGATCTAGTGAGTGGGATAGACTGTTAAAAATTTAGATGCAAGTTATTCATAAAGATATGAGTGTCAATGGTTTTGTTGAGGAGATGACTTTAAATAGGAATTAGTGATGTAAGAGAATTCAAAACAGTTAAATCATCTTTTTTATTATTTTAAATTTCTATGAATAGGCTTTTTTTTAGTGCTTATCTTTTCTATTTTTACTTTCAAACTTTAATTTTATGTTTTTTTTTTATTTTAATTTGTTTCTCAAACGATCGACTCCAAAATTTAAAATTAAGACTCAGATGATTATTGTTGTTGTTGCTCATGTTGATTTACATTTTTGGTGGCTTTAATTTGAAAAAGAGATATTGAACTTAGATATGCAGTAAAAATTTTTATTTGAGAACTATGATAACTGTTTAAATGTGAAAGAAAGAATGCTAATGATATTGAAAAATAACTTCAGATTTTTATTGAATTGGAAGAGTAAGAGACATACACATTTTGAAGCTTTGTTCATAAGTTACAAAAACAATATCCTAGGCTATTTATAGAGGAAGAAAAAGAGTGTAAAAAATAAGACAAGAGAAGAGGGTGAGAGGGCCTAACAGCCCTCTTTCCAACAGTTAGAATTCTAGCCGTTGGGTTTTCCAACAGCTAGATATTTCTAGCTGTTGGGTCCTCCAACAGCAAGATTTTCCAGCTGTTGGGGGCCCTTCTTTGGGCCCTTTTGAGGGCTAAAGTATGCCCAATTTGATGGGCTTAAATTCCCTTAATTGCTGGACCCTGAAGTTGCTTTGAAATGGGCTTGGACAAAGCTTGGAATGGGCCTTGAGTAGTGACCTTTCTAGACAGCATCATGGGCCAACCTTTGGGGTTTGATTTTGATCTCAGTGCAGTCCCTCTTCAATAGCTAGTTTACTAGCTGTTGGGGGAGGACTTGGGCCCTCCCTTCTTGGGCCATAATAAGGCCTTCGTTGGGCCTATTTGTGCAGCTCCTTGGGCAGGACAGCTTCACCATTTGGGCTTTGGAGATGGGTCAGGGATCTTGATTTATTTGAGGAAGAGTTGTTGATTTTGTCATGCTTATTTTCAACAATAACTTGCTTAAATGCTTGACCATTTGTTAGGAGAGGTTAGAATTTGTTATTTGAACTCTTATGTTCTTTGCTTCGCATGGTATGTAGCAAGTTCCAGTCTGTTTTGAAGTTATCTAAAATGGGCTAATCTTTTCTCTAGCAGAATTATGTTTGTTCCTATGTTAGTAGTTGGTCACTGCTTGCTTAAGTTGGGTCTTTAGAGTTATTGATAGGGTGAGGTTCTGCTTTTTCATATTTATAAACTGCTGGCCCTTAAGATGTGGCATCCTTGATCAAAGCAATTGACTGCAGCCAGAGTGGAAGGAAAGTAAACTTTTAGGATTTTAAATTTCCCCAGTGTAATACTCGAGAAAATCTGCCATGACTATTCACCAAGCAGGGCAGGGTAAGCCTGTCATGGTTTACATTAGTTGTCTGATATTAGCATGAAAGTTGACGATTTGAGATCTTTTTAAAGAATGAATAAGCTTATGAAGTGGTGGTTTGGTTGTAGAAGCAGTATCAATCTAACACAACCTATTTTACCTACTTGAGGAACATTTTTTAGTGTTGTTACTTATCACTTCTGTTATTATCATTCCCAGCCCCATTGCTTGTGGATTAGAAATTACAACAGTTTTTCTTTTGGGTGGTGTTGGTGATTTTGTGTGACTTGGTAAATTGGTGATGGTATGCTTTTAATGCCTGAAGAAGTGAGCGTCATATGTTAGGATGGAAGGCTCGAGTAGGATGAATAAATATGAGCTGCTATTCAAGGTAGCTTTGTTATGATTGATTGATTGATTTATTTATTTATTGAAGAGTGTAATAACTCATCATACAAAATGAACATTATTTGCATGTCTTTGTTCTGGGTACAGGTATATGATGATTCGAGTGAGGGAAGGAAAGTGTGCATCTATTACAAAGTGGATTCTATTCCTGCAGTTTTAGTGATTGATCCCATTACTGGTCAAAAATTGCGATCTTGGTTTGGTATGATTTATCCTGATCGGTTGCTAGAGGTATGCCTCAAAAGTTCATGTGTGCTATGCAAATTATACATAACACCAGCAGTTCCATGGAAGAGTCGAATGAGCATTTTGACATGTTTGTCATTTATTTAATTTTTTATTTGCAGAATATGGTCCCTATGCATTTGTATGTAATCCAATGTCTTACATCTCTGATTTGATAATGCTTTCTCTGTAACCATAGGATCTACTCCCTTTTATGGACGGCGGCCCGAAAGATCATCATGTCACTTTGTCTCATAAGCGTCCCAGAGAAAGTCCGCGACCTTTGTTGTGTAAAACTCAAGGTATGAAATTATCTTTGCTCTACTATTTGTGCTACTCTATTGTTACACTTTTCCTTGATTAATATGTATGATTGACAAGGAGATATAAATGTACCCACCAGGAGTGTGCATTCTTAGTATGAATATAAAACAATTCCAGTAAAGATGATGCTAAACACATTTTAGGATACCTCATTTGGCCTTCAAAATCCCCACTGATACCAATCCTGCGAACCCTTGACCTCAATATGGTAGGTGATGCTAAACACATTAATAGGTATTTAGTATTTAGTGTTTCTAATATTTCTATTATTGGTTTATCTCAAGGGTTTAGGGATTATAGTTTTATTTTATTACCATAGAAGTTATTTGGGCATGGTTTATACATAGAAGGAAAAAAAAAAAAAGAACATACATTAGGTAGTTTTAGGATACCTCATTAGGCCTTCAAGATCCCCCCACTGCAAAGAACATGCCAAGGATGAGAAATCCAGATGAGGAAAAATAAGATCAACACAAGCAAATGCATGATTGCTCTCTAATCTTTCCTCATCTCTTCGAAACTATGTTCTGTATAAATTCCTGAAGTATAAGCTTCAAAAGAAGTATAAAAAACAATCTTATCCCAAAGAAGAGAAGGATCAATGAGCTAATTTCTAAAAAATCTAGTGTTCTGCTTACTCCGCATGCACCAAGGAAAACCTGTAAATGCACACCTCCAATTATGAATGGTATATTGATTATTGATTTCTTTGTGTTTCCCCTCTTCTTTCTCTTCCTTGTTCCTTCATTTCTTTCTCTATTTCTCCCTCTCTTCCAACCAACCGCCTCCCGCTCCTATTTCTATCAGTACTACAATATTTGGTATCACCTAAAAACCTGGTATTCCTTTATTTTCTGTGTTCTTTTCATGGCAAAGACCATCCCATTCATAGTCAGCTTCGGTTGCCATTGCAACGCACAAGAGTCATCTGCTTGATTTGTGTTGAGGCCCCTTTGAGATTAGTTTCTGGTTCTATGGATCAAGTCAACCATCACTTCCTTTTTTCACAAGCCTCTCTATTTTAAGCCTGGATTCAACCCAATTACAGGAAAAGGGTGGAACAATGTTATTGGTGAAGTCTGAACACACAAACTGGTCTTTTCATTTGGAGCTGCATTTTGAACTTCTTTCACAATGCTGATCAGCTTGATTTGAAGCTCTTTGACTTGATGTTGCCAGAGAATTCCCCAAGGTTTTTTCTGTAACGCACAAAGGGCGGAAAAATTTTCCCCTTGTTTGGAAACTGGCCCCAGCCACCATCAATGGTATAAGATCAGATCTGATTTAGAGCTTGCTTAAATTGACATTGTCTAATGCTTGTTGGACTTGAACCTTGCTTGCCAGCTACCAGCGCAATTTAGATTTCTTAAGGTCAGATCTACATATAAGCAACTTACAAAAAGGCTTGTATATCATTAAAAAGTCTGGTTCAAACTTGAACTCAACATTATTTTGATTCATCTTGTTTGGGTCTGCTGTTGCGGGTCAATTTCAGTTCTGTCTAATAGGGCTTGAGCCAAATGTGGTTTAGATTGCTGCTCCAGTTTACTCTATTTTCACTTATAAAGAGATCCAGTCCAGGACACCTTGGTCTCTCTTTGCTAATTGGCCGATTTTCTAGCCAAATTTGAGTCTTCCGGTCAGCTTGTAATTCAGTTGAGTTTTTCTCATTTTCTGGCTATTTCAACGTCTTTTATAAAGTTTTGATATGGTTAGACCAATTTTCTTGGTTCTTCACATCTGGTTCCATACTTTCAACAGTTCAACAATTCACATACTTTATTATTCAAGTTTACAGCTGAATATGGGTTTTTGTTTCTGCAATTTGGAGTTGGTTCTATTTGGTTTTCCAATAGCTCAAGCATAATTTGACCTTAATTGTCATTTATGGGAAGTTTTCTCTATCTTGTTTTGTGTTTGTAGGTTGTCATTTAATTTGCTAGAGCTACAAGCGCTATGTTTTCTTTGTTAAATAAAAAAAAAAAATTGGATTTTTATTTGCCTGGCATATAAAATATATATAATGTGTTCAGACACGAGTGCAAACCACTCCAGTTGGGTATGATGATAGGAAGTGCATTAGCCCATTTTGCACTAAGGTTAGGCGTAGAAAATAATTGTGTAGCATAATTATTGATGAGGGTAGTTTAAAATTCGTGTCCCCTGCCATTGTAGTGGAATTAGGGGTTACACTTGAACCACGCCCACATACTTCCCAAGTTGCTTGGGTTCATAAAGCTTTTCTACCATTTATGCGAGGGTTCCTTGTTCTTCTTTAAATGGATACTTTCTGGGAGTATTTATTGCAAAATGTTTTTCCCTTGAATGTACCTAACATCCCCCAGTAGAGTTACCTTGGCTGTATAGTTCTAAAGCCACATATTCAAGATAAAATAGTACTTAGACATAGGTGAAACAATTCCTTTTGTACACATTTACCCTCCAATGGAGATGGGTAGTTCATGTTGTGGGACCATATGATATCAACCATTACAAATTTCACTTTCATTTAAAAGTTGGGGGGGGGGGGGGAAGGAAAAACCATATTCCTCGCAATACATTCCTTAAAAAATAATTCATGTCTCATCTTTTCCTTTCTTCAGTCAATTGTCTTTTACTGCTCGAGTATCCTGTGACAGTTTCTTGTGGTTCTTCTGTGTCAAAATGTTTGATTTTGTTCATAGTTTCATGTGTATATATATTTTTTCTTAATTCTTATGATATAGCATCACTTTTTTATGATATAGAAACTTAACAATTGGTCCCTGATGCCTTGCTTCCTGTAGATGAAACTAATGATGAAGATGTTGAAGTGCAAAAAGCGTTGGCTGCTTCATTGGAAGGGCTCCAAGATTCCAAAGAAATTCACTCTAAATCAGATGATTTAAGCAACACTGATGAGGAAGAGATGGCCACAACAAAGAAGCTATCATATCCACCTTTGCCTGAAGAACCCAAGGGTGATAGGAGCCTTCTTTGCAGGGTTGGAGTTCGTCTTCCTGATGGTCGTAGACTCCAGCGGAATTTTTTCCGAAAAGATCCAATTCAGGTAAAGTCCTTGTGCTAGTAGATGGCTTCTAATTGCATCTGCGCCCAAATCTGGATTTAGTCGCTAGCAAATGGTATTTATGTGTTGTCTTGTCACTCTCACACCAACTAGTCTGATGCATCATTATAAAATGTCCGATTCAACGAGGTTGATGGTTAGATGCAATGACCTTAAGTGATAATGCCAGCCATGTAGTTCAAATTGGACCATTCTTCAGAACGTTGTCATTCACACATGGTCGCAATGTGCTAACCTTCTTATTCTGCTGTCTTAATTTTTGCAGTTGCTGTGGTCATTGTGCTCTTCTCAGCTTGAGGGAGGTGATGCACGACCTTTCCGCTTGACACAAGCTATCCCAGGAGCATCAAATGTCCTGTCTTTTGATAGCAAGCTGACCTTTGAAGAATCGGGACTTGCCAACTCTATGATTTCAGTAACTTGGGATTGATGATGGACGCATAACGCAACAACACAAATTTATACCTGTCAGGTGCAGCCTGGACCTTGTACTTAGGATTTTGGTCACTTTCTTTTGGTTGATCTAGTTGGCCACCATGTTGGATGAAGGGTATTGATGGACCAACATATGTTGTATATGTATTTACGAATCCTCATGCATTGGAGTAAATTTACTATATTTTTTTTTTGTTTCATCAAAGAAAAATATCTTAGTTATGTTGGTTGGCTAGTCCGATAGAATGCTACCTGAGTTTTCATTGCAAGAGTTCATTCCTCATTGGGTGCAGCCTAGAAAGAATGTCTTCTGTTCTGGAGTTGAGAAAGGCCTCATTTTTCAATTTTATTTTTATTTAAATCATTCTAAACTTGTAACCATAAACCCTAATCTAGTAACCTATTAGGTCGTTCTGTTGTATAAATTTCTATTCCAAAATTTATAAAAGAGAGAGAGAGAGAGCTCAATTTTGATTTCATGTTAAAAAAAAAAAGAATATTGTTTAATTGTTTCAGCTCCAAAGCCCCCAAGACCACAATAAGTACAATTCCTTTATTTTTTATTTGATATTCGATAATTAATTTTATTAGTTTCTATTACTTTGATTTAACTGTTGGGCCATTAAAGGGATGAGATCTGCCAGATCTTAGTTGAGGGATTTTTTTTTATATATATATTTTTTATATTTTTCAACGGTACAAAGGGAATGTTAAGAAAACTAGAAAAAACTTAATTTGTATCGTCATTGGGAAGGTGATGTGTCATTCGAGAGCTGGTACCCATCGAAGATTGAAAATGGGACCCAATAAAAGGGACTTTACCAACCAACTGCTGTTGGCAAAGAGGATGGTTACGTACCATATTTTTATTTATTTATTTGATTATTTACTTTTTTAATTTATAAACATGGGTTTGAGCTTAACCAATAAAATTAAAATCAATTAAAATCAATTCTTCAAGTCAATTAAAATCATGATTATTCGTTTTACTCTTTTTATCTCTGAATCTATATATATAAATCTTAGCCCTTCAAACTCCATCTCCAACACTAATGGGAAGATGATTTTCTCTGTGGTAGATATCCTTGTCATATGGATATGGAGTCTGGATCTCGTTCCTTAAGGTTTTGAAAAGTAGAGCAATTTGATTGCCCATCAATAAAGGAATTTAGCTATTTTTGGATTTAGCGGTATGCGATTAAAAACAAATTAAGATTTAGCAATAGTGTCATATGGATTATATAACTGATAGTAGTATAACAAATTAAGATTGCCCATCAATAAGATTTAGCAAAAAATTTTCTGTAAAGAAACATTTGAAATGGAATGGATGGAGCAACAATTATATTTATTAAGTACGATAAAGGAATTTTGAGTATAATATCAATTGAAGTTATCTAAAAGGCTCTTTTAGAGTGTTGATATGACTTGTTTTGGCTACTTTACCATGGCTGCGTTAGTTGGGAACTCTAATGTTTGTTATTGCAATTTGTTTATTGTGTTCTGTTGTTGCAATTAAAAAAGCTTTCGATAAGCTTTGTAACGACATAAATAAATAAATAAATAAATAAAACCGAAAAGAAGAAGATTTGAGGGCCGAAAATGGCACAATGGTATTTATTAATATATCATCACTGGATTAATACACTACTTATATTTCTTAAGTTATCATTTTATAAATAAATGCGAATATATAATCCATTTCCATGTCTTTCTGATAAGTTAAAATCTTATTGTCACATTCTCATCTCAATAGTAAAAATTAGTAGTAAATTTTTAGAGAAAATAAAGAGAATCTTGTGTCGCTTAATCATGCCATGCAACAGAAAACAACTATTAGTGTTGCTAAAACTAAGAGTTGAATAATAATAGCTAAATTATCCCTATGATAATAGTGTCATATAACTGAAATAGGGTACAATAGTGTAAAAGGATTCATATGACACTATGGAGACCTACCCTTCAATTGGGTCTTACAAACGGTTGATCCAGATTAATCGAGACGAAACTCCAGATATTGGGTTGGTGACCTAGCCATGGTATAAAAAAAAAAATCATCGAAATAGGATACAGTTATATGGATTCAGTTATATTAGATAACTTCAATTGATATTATACTCAAAATTCCTTTATCGTACTTATTAAATATAATTGTTACTCCATTCCATTTCAAATGTTTCTTTGCAGAAAATTTTTTGTTTTATTTCATTTTAGAAAATTAAAGAATTATTAATTATTTTTTTGTCAACCTTACCCTTATTTCTATCTTATTAAATGTTTAATTTCAACATGGACAAAAATTGCCTTTTTGAGGAATAATTTAGCAAACAAAATTTATGGTTATTCAATCATTTTCTTAATCATATTGCACTAATCTTAAAGACAGTTGAGATGAAACACGGAGTAGTATTTAAAATAGAAATCAGATTCATTTTAAATATAGTATTAGTAGCATTTTTAAAGCCGGGTCCATTCCATTAGGCTCAGATCTATTTCTATTGAGCCATATATGGATCATCCCGAATAATTGTAGAGTTTGTGATCTATACCGGAAAAGGTTAAATATACTCGATTGTTTTTTAGACGTGATATATAAATTTATGAATTATCTAAGTTTTAATTTTTAAGATAAATTAAAATTTTCTAGTTATAAAATATATAATAAATAAATTTATTAATATACTTACAAAAAGTGAACTTTCCCCTTAATATGAGAGAGAGAGAGAGAGAGAATCACCCCGTCAATGAGCTTTAAACTCAAGTGATGCCAATCTTCCTTCCTCTTATAATATGGTTAGATTCGAGTCTCACTATGAACCAAAAAAAAAAAAAGAAAATCACCTCTAAAATTTTTTTCATAATAAACAATGGTCGACCTTTATAAGTTTTCCATAATGTGGACCCCAAATCTAAGTGGAATTTGAGTCATGCGTAACAAAAGTTGTTTGGAAATTTTACACCAAGTAAAACTTTTTTTTAAAAAAATTGAAAGCATTCTCTTATGCATTTACAGCGAAATAAATGTTGAATGTCCCAAGATCTAGGGTCGGATCACTAACCTTTTCGATGTACGGGTCCGAAGAATGTCATCAATGGATCAATCTCCTTTCTCTTTCACAATCCAAGAGCCCTTTTGATAGAATGAAATTATGATGTATGTAGATCTTCTTCCTTACTTTTTTTCTTTTCTCTCTCAACCCTCTAGAGCACCATTGATGGAATGGGGATGGTTATTAGGGAGTTGGAGTTGGTTTTTTCCATAAAAAACCACTCCCTCCCTTCCCTCCTTTGGTAAATTCAAATAAAAGGGAATTGGGTTTAGGTCAAACCCACATGGGCGACCCGACCCGGCCTATAACTTACATCTCCCACTCGCACATGAGGGTTAGACCTACATTTTGCTCAATCACTTCCATATACCATCGATTTCATACAGACAAATGGATCGTGTGACCAGCGAGTACATCAAGAGCTCATAACTACACACCGTTTAAGGATATATAGCAGCTCAAGATCTAATACTATGAAGACATCAAGTCTCGCTATACCCCAGACCTCTTTTTACTATATATATATATAGAGTCACTGTACCTCTTATCCCTCTGTTAATAAACGAGAGCATACTTGACTCATCTCAACTATGCATTCACAATTATGTTTCAGAATATCAAGTTAAAAATATAACTGGCCAGTCTGTGAATACAAAAATTATGTACAAACTTTAAGACAGTCTTCCTTTCGCACTACTATCTTTCCACTTCATTTTAGCTGCTTTTCTAGTCATGTACCGCAAAACCGAATCACGCATGATCTATTGGTTACATGCTAAAGTAGCAACACTAAAATAAACTTTCAAGAAACATGCAAAAATCTTAAGGGTATTAAATGAGATTAATTACAAACCTCTGGGTCTCACACAATGAGATAGAGGGATTTATCAACTCATTTCCCATAGGGTCACTGAAAGCACACGCGGTATGAACACGTGCTACGATACCTTTTCTATTTATTTAGAAGCGTATGTCTATTTCAAAATTATAATACATCGTACAGGTTTTTAGTCCAAGTATATCACGATACTGACTTGATTCTCTCTTCTTATAAATCCTAAAAAAAAAACACTTTTCCAAGAGAGAACCACACCTGACTTCTAGACAAGTATAATGGATTGTGAGAAATCTATTTCGATTATCAAATAAGTAAATATCAACGATAATCTCATCTTAGTTCTGTACTAAGGTGGCTAATTTATGTTAATTATCCAAAATTAACATTGCCTCATCTCTACATATCACATCGATATTAGAGGCGATTGCTCGTGTGAAAAAACTAATCTTCCAAACTTGTCCGACATAGTTTTTAATCAAGACATAAGAACTCGCAAATGCAAAGAAATTCAAATGTCATATAATAATGAGCATTACATCACGTTCATTGCTTATACATACAATTATACTCTAGCAATCCTAGAGATTTTACATGTTTCAGAAATACATCTCTAGGTATCGATTTCGTAAATGGATCAGCCACCATTAAATGCGTAGATAAATACTTCAATGTCACATCTCCTTTTTCAACAATGTCTCGAATAAAGTTGAATTTCGTATCAATGTGTTTGGTTTTCCCATGATATTTGGGATCTCTCGTATAAGCGATTGCTGCTTGACTATCACAATAAATTGTCACAGCTCCCACTGTGTCGCTTACGATCCCTAAATGTTGTAAAAAACGTTTCAACCAAACACACTCCTGAACTGCTGAAACACAAGCTACAAACTCTGCTTCCGTCGACAGTGATACACATGTTTGTTTCTTACTTCTCCAAGAGATGGCGCCTTTATTTAGCAAGAAAACATAACCTGAGGTGGACTTACGTTCATCTAAGTCACCACCCCAATCAGTATCTGTGTATCCGCTCAATAACAAGTCATTTCCTTGATAACAAAGGGAATAATTCACAGTTCCTTTCAGGTATCTTAGAATCCTCTTCACAGCTGTCCAGTGACCTTTACCTGGATTGGATTGATACCTGCTGACCAAACCCACGGCATAGCAGATGTCAGGGCGAGTACACATCATAGCGTACATCAGACTCCCAACAGCGCTGGAATACGGTACTTTTGACATCTCATGTTTTTCTTCAGCGGTCTTTGGGCACATCGCTAAACTTAAACTTTCGCCTTTAGCCACAGGAGTATCAATAGGTTTACAGCTATCCATCCTAAATCGTTCCAAAATCTTTTTAATATAAGATTCTTAAGATAAAGCTAACAATCTCTTAGAACGATCTCTGTGGATCTTAACACCCAATATGTACTCTGCTTCACCCATGTCCTTCATTTCAAAATTTGATGATAACCAACTTTTGATATTCAGGACATACTCCATATCATTTCCGGCTAACAATATGTCATCGACATACAGACTTAGAATTACAAACTTATCATTGGACTTTTTCACGTAAACACAATGGTCTTCGTCTATCATTACGAAGTCGTAAGAGATTACGGATCTATGAAATCTCAAATACCATTGTCTTGAAGACTGTTTGAGACCATAAATTGATCTATTCAATTTACAAACTTTATTTTCTTGACCTTTAACAATGAAACCTACTGGTTGTTCCATGTAAATTTCTTCTTTAAGTTCTCCGTTGAGAAACGCAGTCTTCACATCCATTTGATATAATTCTAAATCTAAATTGGCTACAATGGCTAACAATAGGCGAATAGAGGCAAATCTCACTACTGGTGAAAATGTTTCGTCATAATCAATACCCTCTTGTTGGGTATAACCTTTTGCCACCAATCGAGTTTTGTACCTCTCAATTGTTCCATCAGCTTTACGTTTAACCTTAAGAACCCATTTGTTCCCAATAGGTTTGCGCCCAGGTGGAAGATCAACCAGTTCCCAAACATAGTTGGAATCTATCGACTCTATTTCTTCCTCCATTGCTTTTATCCACTCATCCTTGGCAGGACAAGATAAAGCCTCGTTCACATTTTTCGGCTCATCCTCGTCCTGTGGAGAAATGATGAAAGTGTGTCCTTCAATTTCGTAATGACGTTTGGGCACACCTTTCCTAGTACTTTTCCGAATTGATGATTCGGTTGGATCGTTAGAATTTGAATCCCTCCTACTGGGATCATCTGGGGATTCAACTTCTCGTAATTCCCTTGATTCATCCTGCACGGAACCATCATTTGAATTATTTAATTCAAACAAAGGTTCTCCTTTTGTTATATCACCTTTACTAGGAAAATCATTTTCCAAAAATGTCACATTTCGTGATTTAATTTCGGTTACAGTACCATCTTCTCTTTCACCGATGAACACATAACCTTTTGACTGATGAGAATATCTAATAAAGATACATTTCTTCTCCCGGGGACCAAGCTTTCCAAATTTATTAGAAGAGTCATGAACATATGCTGCCGATCCCCAAGGTCTAAGATCAGTCAGACTTGGTGTCCTACCAGTCCATAGTTCGTACGGTATTGTGGGAACTGTTTTTGAAGGCACTCTATTTAAAATATAGGTCGCAGTTAATAATGCATCTCCCCAAAAGGACATTGACAAGTTAGCCTGCGCCATCATAGATCTCGTCATTTCTAACAACGTCCTATTCCTCCTCTCAGCAACACCATTTTGTTGAGGCGTGTGGGGAATAGTCAATTGTCTAATTATTCCTTTTTCATTACACAGATCATTGAACTGATTGATAGATATTCATGTCCTCGATCTGTCCTTAAAGCTTTAATCGTTCTATCCATTTGATTCTCTACTTCATTCATATAACGTCGAAAACACTCAAGTGCTTCAGATTTGTGAGTAATCAAATAGACATGACCAAAACGCGTGAAATCATCAATAAAAGTAATGAAATATGACGTTTCATGCCTAGCCTTCATATTCATTGGACCACAAATGTCAGAGTGAACCAATTGTAATGGAAGTTCAGCCCTCACGGCTTTTCCAAAAGGTTTTCGAGTCATCTTCCCGGCAAGACAATATTCACAATTCGGTTTAGTAAACGAACCCAATAGTTCTGCTTTCAGAAGTCGATTCATCCTGTCCTGCCCTATGTGACCAAGTCTAGCATGCCATACTTTGTCATCTATATTAGCATTACTAGAAGAACAAACATTTAACGAAATATAACGATCAGTATAACAGTTAAACATTTGTCTGTCACAATCTAAAGTAAGAAATCCATTTAACAGATGTCCAGTACCATAAAACACACCACTATTATAAATACAAACCCTATCACGAGTAAAGTTCAAGTCATAGTCTAGTTTAAGAAGAACAATAACAGAGACTAAATTTCGTCGAATTTCTGGTGCAAAGAGAACATCATGTAAGATTAGATTTTGGCCACTTCGTAACTCCAGTTTACAAGTGTCAATTCCTTTGACTTCTACTCTTGTATTGTTTCCTACGTATATCCATCTTGCATCAGGAGGAACTCGATGAAAGTCCACGAACGCTTCTCGATCTCTCGTCACATGGTCTGTTGCTCCTGAGTCTATAATCCACACATGATATGATTCAGAAAGTAAAACAGTGCTAGAGACATATATAACACTTAGAGAAGCGTTACAAGGTGCTACCTTTTTCGGCTCGGGACATTCTCGAGCGAAATGACCAAGAGCTTTACAATTGTAGCACTTCAGTTTGCTCTTATCCTTCTTTTTCCAAAACCGTTTGCGCTTGTTCTTGCGGTTGGAATTGCTCTTCTTAAACCCTTCTGCAATGTCCTTCCCTTTCTTGCCCTTATTCTTGTTCCCTTTCCGTTTAAAGCCCGCAACTTTCTGGGAACTTGACTCAGCTACAAAGGCATTAGAAATCGATTTTGCAGCACCAAGCCGCTCATCTTCGAGTTCTACGTGGCGAGCAGCATCAGCGAAAGTCTTAATGCTATCATTGTGAGTCAGATTGACCTTCAAGTGCTCCCACTGGTCTGGAAGGGATCGGATTAAAGCTTGAACCTGTTGCTCATCAGATAAAACATGACCTGCTGACTTCAATTCCCTTATCATGTTTGACATAGTTCTAAGATGTAGTTTGATATTTTGATCAGACTTCTTTTTATACGTGTCAAACTTGATAGTCAACTGTCTCAGACGGGTCACACTGGTACCTCCATACTTCTCTCTGAGGTATACCCATATGTCATGAGCAGTAGGGAATTGTTCACATTCATGTATGAGATCATCAACTACAGAACTAACTAGAATGCCACGTGCAGTGGAATTTTTCTTCTTCCACGCCTGGTAAGCTTCTTGATCTCTTCTCTGTTTAGTAGTATTTCTAATTCCAGGGTCTTGCATGATATGGTTGATACCCTCCAAGGCATCCTGCTCTTCCAGCACATACCATATCTTGTGGCGCCAAATGTCATAATTGTCGCCGTTAAACTTATCATCTTTATTCAAATCTGCTATTATTGATTTCGAAGCCATGGTCTGGGTTTTCAAAGAGAGACTATTATAAGTATTCATACTCATTCATTCATATAATTTTGTACATGAAATCTAATAAATTTATCATAAACGAACATAAGGTGTAAACTCGAAAGATCACTAAGTTTCCAATTATCATCCATCATCCAAATGTTTGATTATTATAAATTTGATTTCAAAGTAACAAAATTCTTTTAGTTTTAGGTGAGAATTACTTAAATTCTTCCAATCTAAAAAACTCCCACTAAAAATCATGTGAATTTAGAACATATCTCTTCACATGCTTGTATAAATATACAAAGTATGCACATTGTTGATATATATATATAAAAAAAATTACATCATATGTTCATGGCATTGTTCTCATTACAGTAGGTAACTATGTACAAAGAAGAAAAAGAGAAAATATATATATATATAATCAAATTTCTTTTTTCTTATCTTCCATATACATGCGAGTGACCATATTGACCATCCCAACTGAAAGTCTATCTCTCGGAGTGAATCTCCTAACAGCTTGGGGTGTAGAGCCATTGATCTTTAGAGATAATGCCCTTTTCATTTTAATCTCTATCTCCTTAGCTCTCCACATCTTAAGCAATTTTAGTCTGAAATCTTTAAGGTAGAGACACTTATTATCCTCTAATATTTTGTCAGCCATTCCGACCAAATGATCAGAGAGGGAGTTTCTTATAATTTTAATCTCGGCTTCGTCGCCTCCAAACCAGTGACCCAAACGCCAAAGTTCATAACGTTTTCGACTCATAACCCACAAATGTTGCGGCAAAGTATGCGTTGCTTTCATCTTATAATGCAACATCATATATAGCTTTGCCAAACGTTCTGGGGTCCTCTCATCTCTGCATCTCCCCCGGAGAGGTGTAAGGGTACGTCTGATTCTCACCATATCCCTAAAATAGGGTAAATATTAGATTGGACACGAAGCCAACCAAACAAAATTTTTTTTAAAAACACCATCCACAATTTATATTTAAATTAATGAGTACAAATCAAATATGTGTTATAAAATTTAATTCAGGTAGGCATAATCTGGAATATATTTTTTTTAAACATGTGAGAAATTTTCAGAATTTTGTCTCACTTGTTAATTGATTTTTCTGCAATTTTCAAATAAAATTTATAACTTAATGAATATTTTCAGTCAAAAAAAAATAATTTAAAAATACAGAAAAAACAATCAAAAAATAATAAAAATAAATTAAAAAAAGGGGTCTGAGAGGGTGCTTCACGCGCCCTCACGCGCCGCTTGGTGGCGGCGGCGCGTGGGTGACTCGCCCACGCGCCCAGGCGGCGCGTGAAGCCTACGCGCAGCCTTCCCGGCGGAATCCGGCCACCGGATTTTGCCTACCCCCCATTTTTGGGGTCTCTGAATCTAATGGTGCTTTCAGTTTTCTGATCTGAGGTCTGGATCATGACGTTTGGGTTTCATAACCCACGGCCCGAGAGTGGGATTTGTGCTGACGTCACCGCTGACGTCACTGCTGACGTCACTTCGTCTTCTTCATGCAGAAAAAATTTTTCTGCATTTTAACCCTAATTTCCCTAAACCATATCTCATTCATTTCTGAACCGTTTCGCATGTTTTTTATATGGTTGGAAAGGATTTTTGATGGGGAATTTAACCATACAAATATTAAATCATGAAACTTATCATGCAAATAGATATGAGCATTTTTATTTTCGACTAGGGTTTCATTTTTCTCCAAAAATACATAACGGCTATGCATGAAACTTTGCAGATCAATTCCTAACATCATGGGTATTCTACTTTTCAAATTTCAAAGCATTTCGTGGTTTATAATGAAAGTTACCATTTTCAATTTTTTAAGGAAAATGAAAACTCGAAAATACATCAAAAATAGGAAACACCCTAAATCATGCTCTGATACCAATGAAAGCATTCTCTTATGCATTTACAGCGAAATAAATGTTGAATGTCCCAAGATCTAGGGTCGGATCACTAACCTTTTCGATGTACGGGTCCGAAAAATGTCACCAATGGATCAATCTCCTTTCTCTTTGACAATCCAAGAGCCCTTTTGATAGAATGGAATTATGATGTATGTAGATCTTCTTCCTTACTTTTTTCTAGAGCACCATTGATGGAATGGGGATGGTTATTAGGGAGTTGGAGTTGGTTTTTTCCATAAAAAACCACTCCCTCCCTTCCCTCCTTTGGTAAATTCAAATAAAAGGGAATTGGGTTTGGGTCAAACCCACATGGGCGACCCGACCCGGCCTATAACTTACAAAAATAATAAAATAATCCAAAAGAAAAAAAAAATAAAAAATCGGAACACCTGGAAAGCTGAAGGGTAGATGATCCTTTTCCTTCCTTCAACCTGCATTACTTTATTACCATGAGGGTTGCTAGTTATATGTAAACGAGCAAGCCCACTAAGCAAAAATTAAAAGAATTTTAGTATTTGCTTCTTTCCTTTATATCTTTTGATGATTTTAATTTAACGTTTTACCAAAAGTTGCTTGTCCTATCCAATCACATTTCATTTAAAGTAAGGTATTTTTGCAATTTAATGACACGTGTCGATTATGCCCAGGCCCTGGAGGAGAGCTTCCGTCTTGGAAATGGAAAGTTAAAGCAATGTTTGGAAAGCAACAATGGCTGACTTGCCTTGCCTTGCCTTGCCACTGTGAATTAAAGGTGTTTTCTTATGTATTTTACTTTTAGGTCTAGTTCGCACCAAAGGGTATACCCTAACCTTGTTTTAAAATATAGAGATTTGCTTTAGAAAAAGGTCTAGAGGTTTGGGGGTGCAAATCTGTTGCCGTATTAGATCTTTGGCATTCTCATTGGGTTGGAGGAAAAGCCCTGTCAACCAAAATTTAGTTACTTGTCTGATTGGATATTGATACTCTATAAATACGATTTCATATTTAAATTTTGTATATAATAAAAATAAATATCGATAAAATTTTGTCCCTTAACTATTTAATCTGATTCAAATCAAATTTAATTATTAAATATCAATTATTTATATTCTTCAAAAAAAAAAGCCCTGTAGCTGTGATAGCTTTCCTTATGAAAATTGCTCTCTTATATACAGAGAAGATCAGTAAACATGGTATCCTGACAAGTTGATCCAGGCCATGTTCTTCCCCTTCAATGTTGTGCTCTTTATGCATTATATAATATCTCTTTCTTTTTAAAATATGTATTTAAGTTGATCCAAACCTAAACAATGTTGTGCATAAAAATATTCTCTCTACCATGAAATTTCAAAAATGAAAAATGGTTTCTCCCCTTCATATTATCTTTTTTCTTTTTTTCTTCCTTAATTCTAAAATGTTTTAAATCTTTTTGAAGAAATTAAAATATATTCAAAACACAACGAGAGGCGGATTTGGGGGCAAGTTCAATTATGAAATAAACGGCAGTTGGGTTTGGTAGTTTGCTGCCTTCACCAAGACATTGGCAAATGACACTTGTAGGTGAAGGAGTTGGCTTCATTCAAACAAGGAATAAAGGAGATCTAGCCATTGATAAGGCAGAATGCAGGCAATTAATGCTGTCTTGGCACATACACTTGTACTTGGCAATCAATGTATGAATACAATTTGAATGTCATAAATTGTATTAAGTCATGTGTTTGTATTAGACCGTTGGTTGATGTGCCCATGAGGGACATTATTGAGATTGAAGATAATGGATTAACTCCTATTATCTCCATAACTCTCACGTATTAACCATCCTAATTACTCACTAATTAAGCCCGGAGCAGTCGTTGGATTTAATTAAAATTATTTTCAGAATTATTTTTAGGGTATAAAAATTTTTGGGATTCGGATCACGGATGAGTTTTGTTAATCCGAGGATACCGTAGGAATACCCATGGCCCAGGGATTACAAAAATATTTTTTGTTGAATTTTCTGAGCATGTTTAGGCCATGAAAAGTCCGGTTGAAGTTTGCGACCATATGGACTTTAAAACCTTAGATCTATGGCTTTAGAGAGTAGATTGACACATGAAAATGGTTTATGTGTGTTTCTTGTATCTTGATCTATATTTTCATGTATTTTGTTGTGAGTTTTGGATGCCGAAAATCAGGATTTTCTAATGGCTGCGGAGGGCCGCGACTGTGGTGGTTGAGTTCCGCCATTTTTGGGTATAAATCCTCCTAAAATCGAGTATAGGATATTTGGAGGATGCCCAACAATTTTTTCCAATCAAAAACCGCTTGAAAAAATGCTCGAAAATGAGTTTTCTAGAAACCGGATAAAAAAACCCGTTACAGGACCCGTCAGGCGAAGAAGACCCGGCCTAGACTTGGGCACGTGTAGCTCATGCGCGAGGAAGGCGCGTTTGGTGCCCTGGAGAGGGCGCGTGCACTTCATGCGCGAGCAAGGCACGTGATGGGCAAGTTCCTGGTTCGGGTTGGATCCCGACCCGCATACTGACATGACCGGGTCGGATCCAACCCGTTGACCGGCCATTCGGGTCAAACCCTGAACCATTGACCGACCCGGGTGACACGGCTCAATGCGTGAAGGCGCATGAGCCGCGCGCTGCGACTGTGCGCTCGTTTGGCGTGTATGCCAGGCTGCTGCCAGCGCGTGGAGGCATGTGGCAGCGCATGGAGGCACGCCGCTGGCTTGTGGAGGTGCGTATGGGCCCCGGCGGCACGTCAGGTCCCTTAAAATTGGATTTTTCTAATTTTCTGAGAGTCATATCTCCATAATTGTGACTTTTTGTGTGCTAAATCTAAGTTCGAATGATGAGATGCGATTCCGGGTTGTGGTATATGGTGTCCATTGACTCATATGCTCGCTTTGGGATCTATACTCGAGTCATTTTGGTCTTGATGATTCGTAGGGCGCACAAAATGTGATAATAAATATCACCAAGTCACAAATGTCTCTCTTAATACATTGCGAACTGTCGTATTAAAATTTTTGCAAGGAGAGCAAACTAAATGATGTGATTTGCGAGATTTCATATTAGTAGATTTAGTTTATTCTTGAGGAGCAAAATTTATTTGAGATTCTAAGGCACAAGATGATGGGCCTCAGGAAGAGTATCGCACCTCAGAATAAACGAGATAAGGAGGTCTATCGTGCGTAGAAGAAAAAAATTGTCAAGTTAGGGCAATCCTTATTAGAGGCATGCACGATGACTTAATCTCGTTCTACGAGCGATATCCTATAGACATGTCGGTTCGGCTCGCCCTATAAGAGCATTGTGTTGCTCTCTTCAGCTCCTAATGTGAGGATGCAAAAGAAAAGGACTGATCATACAATGATGCAACTTTTGATGCAAATGTTGAGTATGATCACCAAGTTAAGAAATACGGACGAGTCAATTTTGGATGGAATTCAGGTACCGGGTGTGATCTAGTTTTTACTTGATTCATGGAAAACCGTGAAATCCTATCTCACGCTTGACGAAAGTATTTGTACTTTCGTTGATATGAATAGGTATTGTGAGCTCGAGAAAGAGCACCCAGAGGCGAGTAGGCAGCAGTCGAATCATACTTATTCAAAGGAGTTGAGTAAGGACTCCCGTGGCACTTGAGCGAGACTCGAGATCCAGGAAATAAAAATCATCTGAGAAAACTGACAACAAGGTACAAAAGTACAGGAAGAAGGAATTTAAAAAAACCAATGCAAAGTGCTGCGTTTGAGGTAGACTTGGTCTTTCAGTCGTGAGTGTGATGAGCGAAAAAAATATCCTTCTTCTTACGTGGTTTAAGATTTGTCTCATTCACTGTAATGCTCACTGATTTCTCTCATGTGGATTGAAAAATCAGAAACAATCGACCACGTAACTCGACATAGGAGTGGGTAAATAGAGTTCCGTCAGGTGAATCCTTAAGTTAAGAAGATTCACGTCAGGGACAGAGTATTTGTCGTCATCAGAGGGACGGACACTTGCTATGACGTTCTCTATGCTCTGAGCATCCGACCAAACTTGAATTCAGTATCTTGTCCGATATTGCCTTGGATATGCATAAAATCATCTTTTTTAATAAATACAACAATTCTCTGAATTGTTTTGGTTTTGATACATGATGGATGCAATGCACTGGGTGCTGCTCCTTCTAATGTTTTTTTGTCATTCTTCTATTGCCTTTACATTTGATTGTGTAGATGAGTGACATAGTTGACTTGGACACATAGGGCAAGAGATAATGAATCGGTTAGCAGCGAGAGGTTTGTAAGATCCGCTAACCAGATTCGAGTTGTCCGTATGTGAGTTTTTGTCTAACTGACAAAATGACAAGAAAACTATTTGGCAACGCGATGAGAGATGGGACTCCATTGCAGTTGGACCACTGCGATATTTGTGGGCTTATGAGCATGAGAGCCAGAAATGGAGCTGTGTATACTATGATGCTCATAGACGCTTACACGCGTTTTGGTTCGTCTATCTGAACTCGCACAAGTTTGAGGCATCTGCATGCTTCAAGAGGTTTATTAGCGAGATTGAGAATCAGTTAGATTCGAGAGTGGAGACTCTTAGAACCGATTGACGGTGTGAGTATTCATCTAAAGTACACAGAGAGCTCTGTTTCGAGAAAAGTATTACGAGATTACTGACTATTCCTGTTGTTTCTTAGTAGAACGGAGTAGCTGAGATAAGAAATAGGATTTTGTTGGCAATAGTAAGGTCTATGATGGCGCAGATCAATATGTCCGTCTCCTATTGGGGAGATGTTTTATTGACTGCTGCCTATATTCTCAACCGTGTCTCATTAAAGTCCACAGTCAGTACCTCACATGAACTTTGGACAGGGAGGTAGTCTGACCTTAGTCACTTGAGTTTGTGGGGTTATGCCGTGCTTTCTTGCATTCACATGACGAGTTAGATCTGCGAGAAAATATTTGTTCTTAGGCGAACATACGAATGACACTATAATCGAGATTGAGTCTTGTGATACTACATTCTTTGAAAATGATTTCCTTAAAAGAGGTGAAATCAATCCGGACCTTACTTTCTATGAGATGGATGAGTCAGTGGCTCGGGTGAGCCCAATGGCAGGATACAAGAATCCATTACGGATCTTGATCCTAGTGGGAGCGATCCATCAAGAGGTGAAGAATTTTTCTCTCCTCGTAAGAGTATCAAGAATGCGTACTTAAACGTCGCTTCCCGATTAAGGATGAGATCCTCATTATAACTCTTGAAGATGATGAGAAATCTTAAACAGTTCAAAAAGCTCTCGAGGGTTCTGTGAAGAACCATTTGTTGAAGGATATAGATGAAGAGAAAGAGCTGATGAGAATCAATGGGTCTGGAACCTAATTGATTTGCCTGATGGCAGAAGAACTATTGGAAACAAGTAGGTTCTCAAGGTCAAGATAAAGATTGACGGATCGATGGAGAGGTATAAGACTCGTCTAGTAACCAAGGGTTATACTTAAACTGAAGGGTGAACTATCGAGGTATAGTAGTCTAATTTATCTTGATCCGTTTAGCGATTGTCATGAACATGGATCTGGAGTCACACCAGATAGACGTATAGACCGCTTTCTGTAATGGAAGTCTGGATGAGATGATTTACATGGAGCATCCCTATGGATTCGTTCTAGTAGATCAGGTGGATAAGATCTGTTGATTTTAGAAATCAACATACGACCTTAAGCCATCATCTAGACATTGGCACTTGAGATTTCATGAAGAGGTGATATCTTATGGTTTTGTAATGATCGAGTAGGATCATTGTGTCTATCTGATACATCTCGATAACTCTTTTATGATCATGTTCTCATATGTGGGTGACATTTCTGTTGGTCGAGAATAACAGAGAGTATCCAATGACTATTATAATGTGGTTATTGTTCATATATGAGGTTTTAGTTCATTCTCAAACTTTGGATCCAGAGGGATCGCTTGAGAATGGTGTGACTCTTTAACAAGAGTTTTAGGTAGATTCTTGAATATTTCGAGATGAGCGATGACAACCTAATATATACTCTATCGCTAAAGGTGAAGACATGATTCTTGACATATGTCCTAAAATTCAATAAAAAATAAGGGAGATGAGTAAAATCTCTTATGCCAGTGCAATGTGCATTGTAGTGTATTCGATGAGACATATGCATGCAATGTACATTCTAATGTATGCGATGAGGTGTACACTTTTGCTGTCAATCCGGTAAGTAGGTATTAATCGAATTCTAGAAGAGATCACTGTAGAGCAGTGAAAAAGGATTCTAACATATCTCATGGGAACTGTGGACCTCTCCATGTGTTACGGAGGAGGTGATTTGCGTTTTTGCTGGGTGTTCAGACGCCAACTGGGAGTAGCGATCTGAATGAACGCAAACTGATATTAGGTTTTATTTTCTTACAGCAGTAAGAAGCAAACCTGTATGCTCTATTTATAATAGAGACTGAGCTTGTGGTATGCTCAGTAGCAGTTCAGGAGAGCGTTTGGCTCCAGAAATTTCTGAAAAACTTAGAAGTTGTGGCAGATAATGGGAGGTCAGTGATAATTATTGTGATAATCAGACCGTCATTACCAACAACCGAGACCCTAAGTGTTATAGTAAAACCAAACACATTGATACCGGAAACCACTTTGTGAGAGACACTACCGAAAAGGGTATTGTGATATTTAAATACACCTTGACATACAGCATGGTAGCTAATCCCTTTAGAGAACCCATCGTGAGAGATTCCTTTGTGAGACTAGGAATCATTGGGTTTAGTGTACTTTAACATTTTTCATTATGTATTGTTTTTTATGCTTACTGAAATATATGACATGCGTGCATTATCAGGTCACAAGTTTATTTTTCTTGCACTTATTAATTGTCATATATTATGATATATTATGATAAAAGATGTGTTAGGTAGATGTGATCGACTCTCTTACACGAGTGACCACCTCCGTCTCTAAGTGAGCGGGGATGAGACAGTTTCTATTTGTAAGAGATTTTGAGAGTGGCCCTATTAGAATGTAAGTTGCCCTGATCTGTGTTCAGGATGAGGTCATATGCGATATGACCGACATAGAAATACCCACATCCATATTGCTTGTAAATAGACAGATTTGAGATCTCAGATATTACCTGCGATTAGTGATATTGTCTCTGAAATGTTTTCTCTGAGATCTCTGGGTAAAGTCTTATGTGTAAACTGAATCCCATATTTGAACAGTGTTAGAGAAATCTAATATATGCCCTTTGAGAGATAGGGGAATAATACTGTGATACGTGTTTCATACCACGTGTGAAGAGACGACCATGGGAAGTGGGAGTTATTACTTGAGATGATAGTTTGATCTTGATCCCCGTTCCTACTATATGAGACCCGAGATCCATTGGGTGGGATCTCTGGTACTCTTATCACTTTCGGCTGTTTCTAGAAATTTTAGTTCAGTGTT
This sequence comes from Dillenia suffruticosa, assembly GCA_033439265.1. Taxonomy (NCBI): domain Eukaryota; kingdom Viridiplantae; phylum Streptophyta; class Magnoliopsida; order Dilleniales; family Dilleniaceae; genus Dillenia; species Dillenia suffruticosa. Next base: position 5,361,330 of record JAVTVX010000026.1, on the reverse strand, counting down.
ACTATTTTAGTCTGTTTACCTATGACTCAGAAGATAAATTGAGGTCTAAGGGGCAGGTCTAGGAAAGCAGCTGAATTGAGACCGATAGATTCGAGTTTGGAAAAAGGAAGGCCAATAGACATTACATCATTGTATTATATTCACAGGTCGACCTGTTATGTTAATCCACGTTGGAATTCAAACATAATAGTAAACACATAGTCGAACAAATTGATTGAGGATGACTTTCGATGAGGAAAATGGCTAGATGGATGTAATTGCATTGAGTTTGGGGTACAGCGAGTTATTTTTAAATTAACGATAACTTCTCGATCATCTTAATAGGTGTATCGAGAAGTTTTTCTATACAGGTGTACTCGCCAGTCGCACGACGCCCAATCCTATATGAAAGTCCAGTAGGGTGATGCAAGAGATCGCATCAGTTGCGATTTTGTGACGGACGTAAAATGCCCTCATGTGCAAGTGGAAGATGTTGGTTGATGTCCCCATGAGGGGTATTATTGGGATTGGAGATAATGGGTTAACTCCCATTATCTCCATAACCCCTACATATTAACCACCTTAATTACTCCCTAATTAAGCCAAAGAATAACCAACGTGGATGGTATTCTTCCTTTCTTCATCATACTTGAGGTTTTGCAAAAAAGGAGAGAGGCTAGGGTTTTCCACAATTCTCTAGAGAGAGAAAACACCATGAGGGTTGGAGATTTTCACGTAGGAAAATCTCCCTTCGTCAAAGGATTCACCGACACGAGGCTTGAGGCGTCGTGAATTTGCGGTGGTGGTTCGATTGCGTGATCATCATCCGACCATGCGATCTGTTCGAGAGATATCGTGACACGGTTGATTTTTGATGACCGCCCTATCGAGGTATTTACCTGAAAAATTCTGAATCTATTTATTTATGCTTCCGCATGTGCGATTCAATCCAATATAAACATATATTAGTTGTAATTCGATTATGCTTAGTTACCATAGGCAATGAGGTGTGTTAACTTCCAAGGCACTTATAAATAGATCTAGTGCCAAAGGCTGGACAAAAAGGGGAATGTTCTGTAAGTGATTGTAATCCGATCCTAGTCATTTCCTTGTAATATTGTTAGTGCATTGCTTTTCATTATACTATTGTGTGGTGAGAAAACCAAACAAAAAAATAGGCATTGCTGAAACTAGAGAGGGCTGGTTTGCATCACTAGGGCGAAAATTCTAAGGCAAAATTTACCCCCGGGTAACAATTGGTATCAAAACCCAGAATTAGTTATATGGTCGATAGAATGGGTAATTCTCGTGATCGGCTTACACAAGTGGAGTCATGGGGCATTCCAGACCATCTTCTAGAAATTTCATTGTTCAATCAGGTTGATGTTGTGGCTACTGAAGTAGTAACTCTCACGACATCAGTGAGGGAACTTGGTGCCAGGGTGGAATCAATGGGATCGTTATTTGTATGCACTGATAGTTCGCTTAGTGATGTCTACAGACAAAGCTTTGAAAGATGGAAAGAGAGATAGTAATCTTGAGATGAGCGGTTCTTGATGTCCTGACATCAGAATTAGGAGTAGCCCATTTACGAATGAAAGTGCTCGAGCCAAAGGCCTTCAAAGAGGCTAGATCGACAAGAGAACTCAAGAATTTTCTCTGGGACATGGAGCAGTATTGCAATGTAACCCAAGTGCTAGGAACCACAAGTCACGGTGACTATAATGTACTTGGCTAAGGATGCAAAGTTATGGTAGAGAGCTTGGATCCAAGAACTTAGTCTTGATCGATCTCAAATTTCATCTCGGTAGAATCTTAAAAAAGAATTGAATTGAACGATTAGTTTCTTCCTTGCAACATTGCTTGGGTCACATGGTAGAACTTAAAAAAGTTGAAAACACACAAATACTCTACGAGATTATGTGAAAGAATTTAGTTCTGTCATATTTACATTTAGAACATGTTGGAAGAGTACAAGCTCTTGAATTTCATGCTTGGCTTGTAGCCGCGTGCATAGGCTGAGACAAGGAGTAGATTTCTTCCTTCTGCCATTGCTTCGGTTGATAGCCCGTTGAATTTCAAACCTTCAAACTCAACTTCTAATCCAAGCCAAAAGAACAAAGGCAAGAGGAAGGATAAGTTTGGGGAAAGAAAGAAAAATATAAAAAAAAAGCAAAATCAGTGATGAAAATTTTGAAAACTAGGCCTATGGAGACAGTCCTGGCTCAGGAGAGCCTATCCAAGTCAACCCATTGTAGATGGTGAGCACGATGCAAGCTGGCATTTTCCAACCCCTAATGTATGTTGAGGCAGTGCTTGCCATGATAGATGTTGGTGCCACACATAACTTTATGGTAGATCGGGAGATGTAGAATCTTGGTCTCAAGATTATTAAGAGTTTGAATTAGTTAAAGACTATAAATTTTAAGGCAAGACCCATGCAAGGGTTGGTTAAGAAGGCGGATTTGTGAATCGGTGGATGGCTAGGTAAGTGTGAATTCATGGCTGTTTATTTGAATGACTTTGATGTAGTTTGTGGACTAGAATTCTTAGTGCAATCCAAGGCTGTGCTAGTACCCACTTGAAGGGAATCTTCATAAAGGGTTCATCCGGTATACATAGTGCTCCCTGGCTTATTGCGGAGGTAGGGAAGGGTACTGTCATCATGGATGAAAAAACATCATGCTATGTCCCTATGATATACCCATCAAAATATGAGGTTGGAACAAACCTTATGCTGATTTTGACCCTACAACTCAAGCAAGGATTGAGAAGTTGGCAATCCACATACCTGGTGGCAATGATGGAAATAAAACAAGAACAAGAGAGGAAAGAACTTCCCAAGCTAGTGATTGATATTCTGGGAGAATTCTCATATTTGTTTCCTGCTGAGTTGCTTAGGTTCCTACCCCCTCATAAAGCCATTGATCACAAAGTCGAGTTGATACTTGGTGCAAGGTCTCCTGCACAAGTATCTTACCATATATCACCCATAGAATTGAAGGAATTAAAAGGCAATTAAAGGAATTTTGGATGCTAGCTATATCCAACCCTCCAAGGCTCCTTAGAACGCTTCAGTATTATTCCAAAAGAAACAAGATGGTTTGCTTTGCATGTGTGTGGATTACCGAGCATTGAATAAGGTGATGGTAAGGAAAAAGTATCTAGAAACCCTAGTAGTAGATTTGTTTGATCGTCTTGCAAAGGCCAATTTCTTCACCAAATTAGATCTTAGATCGAGATATTGGAAAATTCAGATTGTAGTGGGTGATGAACCAAAGACAACTTGTGTAACCTATTTCGATTTGTATGAATTCTTAGTTATGACCTTTGGGCTAACAAATGCCCTTGCTACTTTCTATAATCTTATAAGTGATAATCCCATGATTACTTAGATAAATTTGTAGTAGTATACTTGGATGACATTGTGATTTATAGTGAATCCTTGGAGGATCATATAACTCACTTAAGCAAGTGTTGCTCAAACTAAGGGAGAACCATTTGTTTGTCAAGGCAGAAAAGCGTGAATTCTACCTTATTGAGATCAAATTCCTTGGCAATTAACTTAGCTATGGACAAGCATGCATGGTTCTCAAAAAGCAAAGGCAATTTTAGAGTGAAAAGCACCTAATAAAGTGACACATTTATGGTCATGTTTTGGGTTGGCCAACTATTACCACAAGTTCATTCTAGACTACTCAAATAAGGACGCTCATCCTTTGACAAATTTGTTGAAGAAGGAAGGCAAGTGGACATGGACAGAGCATTGCAAAGAAGCCTTTGATGGATTAACGGTAGCAGTGGCCTCTGAACCTATGTTGTGGTTACTGGATTTTAACTTCCCATTTCAGGTGTATTCTGATATTTCAAATTCGGCAGTGGGTGGCATGTTGGTGCAAGATGGGAATCCACTTACTTTTGAAAATAGAAAGCTCAAAGAAATTATGCAAAGATATTCTGTCCATAAAAAGAAGATGACTACAGTGGTACATTGTCTACAAGCTTGGAGATACTATTGTTGGGAATTACTATAAAAAAACACGATTTTAGTCACGGATTTTCGTGACCGAAAAAATTCGTCGCTAATTTACAACAAAATTTGCGACGAAAATTAAGCCGTGGCTAAATTAGCAACGGACACATTATTCATGGCTAAATTTGTTACTAATTAGTGATGAAAACCTTTTCGTGGTTAAATTCGTCGTTAATTGATGACAAAAAATTTTTCATTATAAATTTTGTCCCTAAATTTAGCAACAAAAAATTTTTGTGGCAAATTCTGTCCTTAATTAGTTACAAAAATTTTCCGTTGCTAATTAGCCACGAAAAAAATATTTGTCTTGAAATTTAGTAATGAATTCCAAAATAATAACTAAATTCGTCACTAATTAGCCACAAAAAATATTTGTGACTAAATTCGTTACTAATTAGCAAAAAATATTCGTAATTAAATTCGTTACTAATTTATTACCTATATTTCAAAATTTATGGTTAATCTTGTAACTAATTTTTTCTATACTCTATTATGAAATATTTTCAACCGTGTCCCCCTTTTTAATCAATTCTAAATAACGAAATTAAATTAAATATATAATAAATATTATAATTCTAACCAAATTGAGAATTTTCAACAATAAATAATTCAATTTATATGTAACAGACAATTTTCAATAAGTCACGGTTGTGGAGTTCATCATTCATGTTATTCATCTTTTACATTCGTTTCCTTCTCTCATATTATTCAATCATCTTTAAAAGCTTAGTTGTTCATTTTCATTCGTCATTGTCATCAACAAGGAACTTAATAGATGTTACATTCACATTTGACGATCCATTTCGTTTAGCTAGTAGATCAAATATTAGTTTTGGAGAATGGCGATACTGATATGGATGACACGAACGGCTACTGATAGGCGGTTATTCATTTACAAACTATTTAATGGTTTCAAAAAAATAAAATAAAAATGAAAAAGAATAATAAAAGAAAAAAATAAAAGAAAAAATAAGAAAATAAAATATAAAATACAAATTTATATATAAAAAAAGATTAGCGATGGATTTAGTGATTACTTTTTATCTATCGCTAAGTTAGCGATGGATTTGAAAATGTATCGCTAAGTTAGCGACAGATACGGAATCCGTTGCTAATTTAGCAATGGATTTCTAAATCCGTTGTGAACTTAACGATGAATTGAGCGACGAATTTAGAAATCCGTCGCTAAATTAGCGATGAATTCCGTGACGAATTTTATTCGTCGCTAATTTAGCGACGGATTCCGTATCTGTCGCTAACTTAGCGACAAAAATTCAAATCCGACGCTAAATTAGTGACGAATTTGAAATCCGTCGCTAAATTTAATCTTTTTTAATTATAATTTTATTTATTTTTTTATTTTTTTATTTTTTTAAATTTTATTAATTTATCTGAACAAATCATATTATTATTTTATAATATTTAATTTAACATTTTATTTAATTTCATTTTTTTAAAAGAATAATATTATTTAAATCTTTAAAAAATATTTTAAATTTAAAACTCAGTTTTTGATTTTGATATTGTGATTATATTAAATATTGTGAAACTATTTTATTTTTAAATTAAAAATAAAATTTATATTTATTAAACCCCACTCCCCTTCTTACCAAAAAAAGTAACCAAAAAAAGAGAACCCTAAAAGTTACAGCAAGGCATATATTCCTGTCACACTCACGTTCCTGAAATTGCGTCCTCTCTCTCTTTGTTGCTGTCATGACTCTCACTCTCACCTTCGCTCTCCCTCTTGTTTGCTGTGGATCGAGATTTATAGCTTCTTCACTCTCATTCTTGGTTGTTTTCGGACGAAGAAACCCATCTTTGCTGTCAGTCGTGGTTGGTCTTTGTGGATGTAGGCGATTTTCCATCTCTTCGTCGGCCATAAAGTTTTGACCTAAGGTAGCGAAGTTGTTCCCTCTCTCTCTCTCTCTCTCTCTCTCTCTCTCTCTCTCTCTCTCTTCTCACTGTAGTGTGATTCCCAGATATGTTTTCAATTTAACGCTATTTAGATTTCGATTTTGAAATAAGAAATCTTTGTCTCTCTCTCTGAGACGGTTCTCCTTCTGACCTAATTTGCCAAAGAATCCCCTTTTAAAGCTATCTTTTGGATTGTTTGTGTCATATATTAAAAAGGATACATGGATTTTGAATCTAGAGGCTACCTGTTTTTGTATTGTTCCATTGTGCAGAAGATGTGGAGCAGACTCTTAACTTTGTTTGATAATCAGTATATTTTTCCTAAAAGCATTCTTGATTTGCTTTTGACTAAGTTTAGAGCTTTTTGCGGGTGAAAGGGTACTTCTTTGCATCAGTGTTATTATCTTATAGTATCGTTCGGTGTATTTGGAGGGAATAGAATACTAGAATTTTTGGAAATTAGAGTTTTGGTCCTCTTTCTTGGAACAATACTATTGTTTATGCTTTTCATTGGTTTCTAAAACTGACGTGGCCACTTTTGAAATTACTTATTGCTTTCTAAGGTTGTAAGGTTTGCCCTTTTGGTACCCTTTTTTATGTATCTCTCTTTTATAGAAGCAAAAAGTTTCTTTCATGGTATGTTAACCATGAATCTACCTTGATCTTATGCTTATTCTTTTGTAATTTTCATGATTTTACTCATTTCAATTGGATTGCTTTTGTCTGTGTCAATCTTTTGTATAAAATGAATATCTGATTAGATTGAGCTAGTTTTAGGGAGTGCAAATTATTTCTCTATGATTGGATAAATACTCTACCTTTGGTGTTTATTAAAATTAGGGAGAAGAGGAAGAGGAAAAGTGTATAATAGAGTTGAAATTGAAGTCGGGAAGAGAAGAGACGGATAATACAAACTGCAATTTTTGTTGAGCATTGTTCCATTCTTAATGACCTTAAAGCAACTTATCTTAATCAGATATCAGCCCTTTGTGTGAAGTGGATTCTGCTATAGAGTACTTGATTTTTGGTTCTTTATTATTCAATTTAGAGTAGGTTGATCAATGGAGGATGGAAAGATGGTCAGTTCCCAAATGTGGTATGCATATTTGTACCTGATTGGTATGCATATTTTTCTTTCTTTAAATGATAGCATTCAACATCAGTGTTGTCGTCTTACTCATCTTTAAGAGTTTTGTTTTCTGTGACCATTGGCAACAATATTGCGCATTGACAAAGTTAGCTTCTGCTAAAGGAAAGAATTTGCAAATTACCATATTCTCTTATCAGCAACAAGAGAGATGTGCCGTTATCTTGGCTAATGTTATCATTGCTGTTTCTTAGTTCGTTCTTCTATAAGCTTTTAGAGCCCTAAAAATAATTTTTTGTTCTTCTACAGACAAAGAATAACACCCTTGCAGCTCAGAAGAAATGTATTATGCGCCTATTGCTCTATCATTTTGGTGTCAATCTGCCAGTAATGATCTTTTGATATCCTGTCTTCAAATTCATGGGCATGCATAGTAGTCTTCCACTGCCGTCTTGCTACTTTCAGGTTCTTTATAAATAAAGCCTCATATACAAAAATTTTTGAATTCACTCCCGAATGCTTTATTACTTTAGAAAAATCATGTCTCAAACCTTTTTAATACTTTTGTTGAATTCCCTCTTACATGAAGCATGGGTAGCAACAGTTACAGATAAATGCTTGATTCTGCAGGAAAGTAGTTTCCATATAGATACTTTTTACTTCATCCTTGAAGATTTTGTTTTCTACTGGGGACACAAGATCCTACATACTAAATGGTTGTACAAGCATGTCCACAATGTCCATCATGAGTAAGTGTGATAGTTGCCTATGATGGATTTGTTGTTTCTTAGTATTATGTTATTTTAATTTATTTTTGTTGTTTCTTTACGACTGTTAACTGTTTCCTTACGACAAATAACACGTGAGATTTGTTCGACAATATACACTTAAGTGTATGAATAACGTCAATTGAAATATGGAAGTGGAGACTAAAAAGTGAAGATCTTCTACGATTTCCCCTATTGGATTAGTGAGTATATTACCGGATGAAGTTTTTGTATGAGCTCCAGAGTCTATCGTGTGTATTATTTCTCTAGTGTAATTTTAGAGTTCCAATTGGATTGCAAAGATCAAGGATTTCTAAATTCATGAGCTGCCTTTAATTGGGTCATTAGAGAGGCAAATGCAACAGTAAGGTTTTTTTTTAATATAAATTGCTCTAGGATTGGATCCCAGCAATGGTGCTTAGTGTTTTTGAATATTACACTAATCTACAATTGGTAGTTCAGACATATTTGATTTCTCATGCATAAACTACCTTATCCAAGCCTGACATTAGGGCTATATTGTAATACTCTTTTTGTCAACTGATTTAATTCCCCCTACATATGAGTTCCAGGAAGTAAATGATAGTCGATTGTTTGGCCCTGTTTCCATAATAGACATTGTTGGTCGAGTCATATATTGCCTCAGGATAGCTGTAGATCACGGCCCTATGCAAAACAGGTAAGCTCACTAATAGTTCTTCTGTCATACCGTTGTTCTGTTTAACATCGCAGTGCATGAGTCCTCTAATGATCTCACTGATAGTCATGTTGCATCTTTGAATTGATCCTTTAAATGAATTACATTCATTGTGCAAATAGAAGATTATAGATAAAATGTTTGGCATTGGAAGCATTACTTTTGACTAATATTTGAATAATGTGACAATTGAATTTAAAATTTTCATATCTATTATTATAATGTGTTGCATGAAAGAGGGGACATAAAAAAGGAGACCAACAAGTAATAGAGAAATGTCAAATTTAATTTATTTGATTATATGACTATTATTGTTCATTTAATCATATCACGTTATCATCATTTGTTATGCATTTGAAAAGAATTTTATTATATATAAGTCTTTTGCCTCTTCTTAAAGCTTTTGTTTTTTTTTTTAATTTGTAGAGAGAGATGATGCAAAGCGATAGAGTGTGGATATATAATAAGAATTTACCTGATCGTCGAGGATTGATCAATGAGTTTCGTATTGAGTTGGAACAATTTTTGGATTTCGTTAGTAGTAAAGTTGAGTTCATGGATGGAAATAAGTTAAGGTGTCCTTGTAGGAAGTGTAGTAATGGTAAGTTTCATGTGTGTGATAAAGTTAGGGAATATCTTTGTAGATTTAGTTTTACTCTGAATTACTATAATTGGACTTGTCACGGTGAACCTTTACATCTGAGGAAGAATATGGAAGAAGTAGACAAATTTCTAATAGAGGAGAATAAAATTATGACCATTTAAACCCATATCAGAGAATGGTAATTGATGCAACTGGTGATAATTTTGTTTTACAATCGAACCATGCAAGTACTAGTTCTGCTCCAATATTTGAACAAGTGTATACTAGTTATGCAGAACCATTGCAGGAGGTAGAAGTAATAGGTGTTGATGCGAATGCAAATAACGAGACTTTTTTATCTGATCAGTTTGGGGAAGTATTGAAAGCTGCAGATAAACCTTTGTGGGGAGGTTGTGATAGTCACACTAAGTTATCAGTGATGACAAGTCTATTAAATATCAAGGCAGAATATAATGTGTCTGAGGAATGCTTCAATGATTTTGTTCAAGTAATTCGAGAAATATTGTCTCGTGATCACATTATGCCAAGTGATCTTTACGATATGAAAAAGTTAGTGAAAGACTTGGGTCTCCCTGTGGTAAGGATTGATGTATGTAGTCAGGGTTGTATGCTATACTGGAGGGATGATGAAAATGTAGAATTTTGTAAATTTTGTAACCAATGTAGGTACAAGAGTAGTAGGAGAACGGGTCGTAACAAGCGGAAACCATTCAAGCAAATGTTATATTTGCCCTTAACCCCCCGATTGCAAAGGCTTTATGCATTTAAGGCCACTGCTGAACACATGACGTGTTATGCAAACCATCAAATAGAAGAGGGTCTAATGTGTTATCCTTCAGATGCAGAGGCATGGAAACATTTTGATAGAATCTATCCTGAGTTTACAAAAGAGCCTCGAAACATTAGATTGAGTTTTTATGCTGATGGTTTTGCTCTATTTGGCAAATCGGGAAAAACTTATTCATGTTGGCCAGTTGTCTTAACTCCATACAATCTTCCCCCTGGTATGTGTATGAAAACACCGTATATGTTTCTGACGTTGATCATGCCTGGCCCACAAAATCCAAAAAAGATATTTATATGCAGCCACTGATTGTAGAGTTAAAACAACCATGAGATGAAGGTGTTCGTACATATGATGTCCATCCTGATCAGGGCTTTCTAATGAAGGCAACTCTTCTTTGGACGATAAATGATTTTCCAGTTTATGGCATGTTATCTGGATAGAGTATAGCTGGGATCTTAGGATGTCCGATATGTATGGAGAAATCAAAATCATTGAGATTAAAATATGGTGAGAAAGCGAGCTATTTTGATAGTCATAGATAATTTTTGCTACTAAATCATTCATTCAGAAGAAATAAAGTTGAGTTCATAAAAAATAGGATTGAAAAAGCACCTCCACCCTTGAGATTGACGGGTGATCAAATTTGGGAACGAGTACATAACTTTCTATTTGCTATTGAAGACCTTCATGGTACGACTGTTGGATATGGAAGTACGCATAAATAGACGAAACGAAATATATTTTGGGATTTACCATATTGAAAAATCCATCTTTTTCGTCATAATCTCGATGTGATGCATATTGAAAAGAATGTTTTTGATAATATCATAAATACTGTCATGGATATTCCTGGAAAAACAAAAGATAACTTGAATGTAAGAAAAGATATCAGACTTGTTTGTAATCGGTCTACACTAGATGTGGATGCAAGTAGTAAGGGACCAAAACCGAAAACAGTTTATGTATTGAACAAGGATCAGAGACGGATTGTTTGTGAGTGGCTGAAATTGGTGTGGTTTCCTGATGGATATGCTTCAAACCTTGGGAGATGTGTCGATATAAAGGAATGCAAGTTGACAGATTTGAAGAGTCATGATTGTCATATATTTATGGAAAGGCTAATTCCAATTACGTTTAAAGAACTTTTACCAAATTTTATCTCGGGTGTCATTACAGAATTGAGCATTTTTTTCCATGATATTTGCTCAACAGTGTTGAATGTATCACACATGGAGAAGTTAGAGAGAGATATTCCAATTATTATTTGCAATTTAGAAAGGATATTTCCTCCATTGTTTTTTGATTCAATGGAACATCTCTTAGTTCACTTGCCTTTGAGGCCAAAGTTGCAGGTCCCGTCCAATTTTGATGGATGTATCCATTTGAGAGGTGAAATATTTATCTCATTTGTTTCAAAATTATACTTTTTTATAGATTTTCTTAAATAATCTTTTTTTATTATGATTAGATTTTTATATCATTTGAAGTAAAAAGTGAAGAATAAGGCATGGGTCGAAACCTCTATTGTTAATGCATATATTATAGAGGAAATGATAACATTTGCATCGTATTATTTTTAGCCTCACATACAGTACAAGAGGTGAAGAGCAGGAAGAAATGATGAGGGTCCTATCGATCCCAATTTTTCATCATTTTCTATTTTCAACTATCTTGGTCGACCTAATAGAACATGTAAGAGAAGATATTTAACTGGTCAAGAATTGCGAGCAACCATATATATATTTTATTGAACTGTCCAGAAGTGGGACCATATTTCGAGTAAGTATACAGTTGCAAACATATGTATTTTGTTTGGGTCAAAAATTTATGTAATATATAAGTGGTATTTTATGATAAGATTTTTCAAAATTCATTTTCGGAACTGCCTAACAAAGAGTTTGATCATCTGTGCGATGAGAAATTTACAGCATGGTTCAAAACATATGTAAGTAACCTATCTACGAAGTTCCCATCATATTTTGTTTTTATAATCATTACTTAACAATAATAGTTTGGTCACTTTCCTTTAAGTTCATGCCAATGATGATCAAGTTAAACAAGGATTGTTATATCATCTATCCTAGGATCCAAATTCATTTGTATGAACTTGACCAACATATTTTATAAATGAGTTTAATTTTCACACCCAAGAATATGGAATTGGAAAAACCACAATGAATAGTGAGGTATGTGTTCGGTCATCCAATGATGGAAGTGTAAAAGATGATTTTTATGGTTTATTAGATGAAATCATAGAGACAGGGTATCCTGGAGCAGAATTGCGAGTGGTATTATTTAAGTGCAATTGGTTTGAGGGGGATGAAGGTGCATCAAAAGTATAATTTGGTTGAAATAAATCATAAAAAGAAGTATAGGAAATATGAACAATTCGTATTGGCACAACAAGGAATTCAAGTATCTTATGCATCATATCCTAGTTTGAAACGTGACAAAACTGATTGGTGGGCTGTAGGCAAAACAACAGAATGGAAAAAAATCGAAGAGCATTGGGTTGATATAGCATATCAACAAGAAGAAGTCACTAACACGATTCAAACGGAGGAATATGACATTCCAACTTTACGAGATCCATGTGGAGCAATTATAAATCTAGATCCTAATGAAATTTGTAGGGATGACGATGAAAAATCAGATTTTCATACAGATAATAAGGATGAGGATGAGGATGAGGATGAGGATGGAGATGGAGATGAATGTGAAAGTGGGGATGACAATGAAGATTTTGATTTTTGATACTGGGTAAGTTTAGTTTTGTACACACATAAATATACTCAATGTAATACATTTGTGTTTATTAAACATTTATCTGATTTCATTTTGCTTCCTTATGATACAATTGTCTTTATTATACATCATTTCTTTATTTATCTGCATACATGCTTATACTTTTGCCATTCACTAAATTTGTATTTCTCTAACTTTAAACCATGTTGGCGTCCCAAACCTAATACTTTGCTTTCCTTTTGTAGATAATTCGGGTTAGGTAGTTGGACTCTTGGTGATATTTAGTCGGCTACAAAAGATTGAATATGGTAAGTTATTCATGCCCTTTCTTATGTATTGTTAAAGCATGCAATTGTTGTTTTTGTTATTTGTCTAACATTTATGCATGTCAGTATAAACGTGGAGGACACGTTCAAACTTCACAAGGAAGATCAAGCACTTCCTCTTCTCCTTCCCCTTCCCCGTCCCCTTCCCCCTGTCGTTCTACTTCAGCCTCATCTTCTTCAGTTGTATCTTCAGTGCAACAATCAAATGATGTGGGGAATACAAGTATAGAGGATAGGCGAAACGTCATATCCGCTTGTAGAGATTCATAAGTATTTAATTTTAAAATTCCACTTAATTTGATTATTTTATTTATATATATGGTTCTTTAAATTATCTTATTTATTTACCATTACTCATTTGTAAATTGTTCATATCTAGATTCTCAGATCCAGTATATATGATGCGTGTTATGAATAAAATTGTTAATAACCACTGGGGAGGGATATCGATGAATTACACAAGCACGAGAATGAAACAAAGGACTTATGGTGGAGAGAATTTAAAATAAATTTTGTCTTTCAATTGATACATCAATTAAAGTTCATGTCGTAATAAAGATAATTGTATTTTTGTTTATTGCAGCGGAGATTTAGTTGGAATGAATCAGAAGAAACTGAGATAAGAAAAAATTTCAAAAAGAAAGCTGGTGATCACATTTGAAATGTGATTAACAAAGCCAAAACAAATTGGACGAAACCGAATTGCATCACGGAGGAAAATTGGGTAAGAATGTTGGCAATTTGGGAGTCCGACGACAGTAAAAAAAGAAGTGATCAGAATAAAAGGAACAAATCTTGTAATTCCGGGCAAGCGTCTGCCACTTACACGGGGTCAATCAATGTCGATGAATATAGAAAAAGAAAAAGATTGGTAACTATTTCAAACACTTATATTTGATTATTTAATTCATTTAATTCTTTTTTTCACTATTTCATTATTCGTAACTATGAATGATTATTTTAAAATTTTTAATAGGCCAAGGAAAAGGGATCTGAGCCATCATACATCGAGACTTTTGAGCGAACATTTCAAAAGAAGGACAACACTTGGAGTGAGGAGAGAGCAAAAGTAATATCGGTATGTAATTGACCAACTTTGACAATTAAAATTGCAATTCCATGACTTGATGTACTTACACTGACTACGCTGGCCTAGATTTCTCCTTCTTTTGCATGTTATCTTTCCAGTAAATATACTCTACAGGCATCTATTTTTTCCTCCATTTTTTAATACAATATGATATAATCTAAATGGGTCTTCCCTCCCCCAAGCATGCTTGTGAATGTGCTAGAAATGTGAGGAAGTATGTAGCCTTAGATAGCCACACTTATTAGGCAGCCCAAGCTTCTAAGTTTTGACAATTAGCCTGGACTAGGAATGAGAGGAAACCAAGATAGGGAGATCATAACTGATGAATGAAGGTACAAGTGGTATAAGTATGTGAATAATGTCAGAAAGCAATGCGAAATGCTGGAGAAACCCATAGGAGAAAACATGGTAAACTATTTAATGACCAATGACCAATATGGATCAGATCTCGTAGAGTTCAATCCCAATTCTCAACCCATGACCAATATAGATGGAGTAGAAGAAGGGAGGAGATTCTCGAACGAGAAAAAGGATCTAATTTCCAGTTTCCAGCAAAAGCGAGTCTTCATAGGGTGATGGTGATAATGAGCAAAGGTGGTGCTCAAGAACTTTTCCAATTTCCAGCAAAACATGTAAGTATTTGTGTGATGTTCTTCTGTCACCAAATTCTCCATCGTGTATTGCTGAGTCCTAGCCTTTTGTCTAAAGATCTTTCACCATCCTTTATAGAAGGACCCTTGATCTTCTTTTAAGCATGACACACCCACATGGTTTTTGTAAATTTTCTTTGTACCAACATGAGTTGACTCAACTGGATGTGGGGTTGAGTACTCTTAAGCATGACCGAGGTTCGACTTCTGTCGGGAGTATCAGACTCTCATGTGTATGGAGCGTTCCCTGTTGGGAGACTCATCTTCCGAAAGGAGCCACTGCAACGGTCGGGCCGGATTAGTCGGGGAAGACATGGTACCAAAAAAGAAAATCTTCTTTGCTGGTCCAATTTTTGTCTTGTTCTGTGTAGCTCGTTTGTGTGCCCAATTTTCTATGTAATTCTAGCTTGATTGCACTGTCCAGTTTTAGCTGCCCAGTTGGCTAGGAAATTTGGATATTCTAAATTGGAAGTATTTGTATTGGATATGATACTTATGGGATGCTCCACCATTTTTTAATCATTTCAATCATTTGAATCACTTTATATTTGTTGGATGGTAAAATGTTTCATAAGGACTACGTTTTATATTTGACCTTCTTCTTGTCTCTTATTTATATTTTAATTGCTAATGTTTCGGGGCCCTTTTGGTACTATTTAGGGACTACTTTTTATTTGTTGAGGATGAAGTGATATAATGTGGAAAATTTTAGTAACTATTTCTCTTGAACATTTTTTGTATTATGTTTCATTTGATAGTTGTTAAAAATTGCATTTGATTGACCTGATCCTTTTTTCTAGTCCTTATAAATATTCTTACCATCTTTATGATGAATCAAATGGTCATTCTAGAAGAGTTCTCTCACCCAGGAAGATTTATGTAATTTTTAACCTTTATTTCATTATTTTGATAATTTTAAGATCCCTAATAGAATCACTATGAGATACTTGAATGTTATCTTAAATTAGGAATTGATCTATTTTTATCATTGTCACCGTGCTAAAATTTAAGGTTACTGTAGTACCAACCCTGGAGCTTATGAATTAAAAAGAAGTTACCTGACTATATGGTTTGTTCACCTTCCCAAAAAAAAAATTAAAAAGCAATATGCCAAAACTTCTCTACATGCCGAATTATAGAAAACAAACGCCTAAAGCATGCCTCGATGGTAGCTGGATTCACCGAACTCTCCTCTCCCGGGTTTCTATAAGTTGCATACAAATGGTAGTTCAAGCATCCCTTCTCGCTCGGTGGGTACTAGGGAGCTTGTCCATGATGAATTCGGTTTCTGGATCCGTGATTTTGTGGTCAACTAGGGACTATCTCTTCTAGCTCATTCCAAGCTCTTTCCTACTGTTTTTGAGATTTATTCTACTGAACTTGTGGATCCCTGTCAACCTCCTCGCAACTCCGATTTCACATCATCCAAGAATGGCAAAATTTTATTGGCCAAACCTTAACCGATTAGACTTGGTTTGTTCATTGAGAGGGAAATAATTGTGTAGATGTCCTGGCTAAATTGAGAGGTTGTCAGCCCCTCTTGAGTCCCATGAGTTACTTTCTTCTCCTAGTGGGACATATTGTTTGCTAAAAAATGATATTAGGGGATATGGTTTTTTCTTTAAAGTTAGGCTCTCATCTCTGTTTTTTAACCCCCCTCCAAAAAAAAGGAAGTATAGAAAACAAAAGAGGGTATTATTTCCGCAGAAGTCCTCTACTACCAACCCTGGAGTAACCTTAAATGTTCTTTAATTAATAGAATCAATATTTTGATAATTCTCATTGTCACCATGCTAAAATTTAGTTTTATTTTTATCGAACTCTTTTTCTGTACCACGATGCTATCATGTTTAAAAGCATCATCTGCTTGGGCGTATGCCAAATCTTTTCCAAAGATTTAGCCGTACTTGGTTAATCCCTTTTATTCACAACCCTTGTTGGCACTGCAGCAATACTACAAAACTCGCCCAGAGTCTCTCTATCTCTCTCTCAACATGAGAGTAATATAAACCGGTCAAAGATGGAAAAGACATTCAAATTACCTTGAAATTTTTTTATCTCACTTGTTTGAGATTAGAGTCACATTAAAATTAGATGCTACTGTTCCAGCTTTGCTAGTTTAGGAATGTTGAGGTAACTTCAGTTAAGATTCTATCTGATTTTTCAATGCAAAAAATATAAATCTTCTAAAACAAAATAAGTTAAAATGAAATTCCCTTGGCTAGAGGATGATCCGATTGGACTGTTCAAATTACAGCAATTGGACAAAAACCAGCAAACCCTCCAAGCCTTGACATCTATCGGTGCTTTTAGCTATGGACGGGTAGGCCTTAGACCTTTTTAAAGGACAGCAACAGAGCTGGTGGCGTCATGCTTGGTGACATTACATTGTTTTGGCTATGAGGTGTTTTTGTACGGCTTTGTGATCTTGTGTTTATCATAATAGCAGTTGTTGCACTTGAACTGTATAGGTTATCGAGTCCATTTTTGGATAGGTTTCAATGTTAAAAGAAAAAAAAAAATTTCTGTACAATCTTGAATTTTTTCTACAATTGATGTGTATAATGCATATACTATCTCTCTGTTTTTTATTCGTTTGGTTTTATTTTTGTCTAGGATGGTTGCTTTTTGTGATTTATTTTTCTCATGTTATGTCTATGCCTGTCATGTTGGGACTCTTTTGCTGGATCTGTTTATCATCCTTATTTCTTTGGAAATTGGGCCTTGTTTTTTTTTCCCCAGTCCCCTCGGGGGGGGGGGAGTTGTTAACCTACCATGCATGGTAGTGTGTATGACTTATTTAGCAATAATGCAATAAGATAACTTGTAATTGTTCTATCATACATGATCAAATAGTTGAATTTATGACCTTGTAGTTGTTCATTCTTACTATTTTATTATACTTTTATTTTGATTTTCGTCATAATAATGCAGGAAAAATATAATGAATTTTTGCTGACTAATTTGAGTAGTGTTGATCATGACTGCTCATCTGAGCCATCCGCTGATAGTATGACTTTGTGGTTAGAGGCATTTGGTGGGATAAAAAGGGGAAGAATACTTGGGATGAGATGGTTGAGCAGAATGTACACACTAGGCCCATGTTCGTCCACCACGATTGCTTCAAGAAAAGAAATGCAACTAGATAAAGAAGTGCATAACCTCAAAGTGCAACTTGCAATGAAAGATGAAGAAATCAAAGCGCAACTTGCAAAGAAAGATGAAGAAATCAAA
This sequence comes from Dillenia suffruticosa, assembly GCA_033439265.1. Lineage (NCBI taxonomy): Eukaryota > Viridiplantae > Streptophyta > Magnoliopsida > Dilleniales > Dilleniaceae > Dillenia > Dillenia suffruticosa. The sequence continues at coordinate 5,343,414 of JAVTVX010000026.1, read as the reverse complement.
GAAATCCGACAATCGCTTGAGGTAACGTAACGACTTATTTTACAGCACCTCAAATTGGATGCAAGTCAGTTTCTTCCCTCAGAGTCAGGTTCCCCCTTCTGTGCCTCCTATTGATGACCCCGATAATGAAGACTAGGATAATGACCGATGGTTGTTTGTTGGATTTTATTACAGGATATTGGACAATATTAATGTTATTATTATTATTTTCTTGGATGTTAGATATTTGACTGTATTTATATTTATTTCATTTTGTTCATATTAACATTTTGTTACATGTACAAAATTTTATGAACATCCTATCGGATGTTATTGACATTTTGGAATTTGATGTATATGTTGCTTGGATTGAACAATTTTTAAATTTTTTATATGGATGTCGATGGTTTATTGGTTGAATTGGATATTGATAACTTATTGGTTGGATTCTAACTAATATTGGATTGGATGGATATTAATGGCTTATTGATTTGATTGGATTAGTTTTATGAACATCCTATTGGATGTTATTGACATTTTGGAATTTGATGTATATGTTGCTTGGATTGAACAATTTTTTAATTTTTTGTATGGATGTCGATGGTTTATTGGTTGAATTGGATATTGATGACTTATTGGTTGGATTCTAACTAATATTGGATTGGATGGATATTAATGGCTTATTGATTTGATTGGATTAGATATTCTAAAAAATATTGATTATTATCAGCTTTATGTTGGTTGAATAGGGACAACATTTTCTTTTAATAGGCCAAAATATGAAAACTAACAAATTTTTTTTTCTTAAATTTTAAGATTCGTCGCTAAATTTGGCGACGTAAAAAAATCCGTCACTAAATTTGGAGACGGAAAAATTAATCTATCGCTAAATTTGGCGACGGAAAAAAAATCCGTCGCTAAATTTGGTTACGAATTTTGTGACGAAATATTTTTCGTTGTGAACTTGGTGACGAATCTGCCTATTTCTTTGCTAAATTTTTGCAACTCGTTATTAGCGATGAAAAAATTGTCGTCGTAAAATCCGTCACTAAAAATTTTAACGACGAATTTTTCAGAAATTTTCGTCGCTAAATCCGTTACTAAAATGGTGTTTTTTTTGTAGTGAATAAAGATTATTGTGCTGACTGATAATGTGATGAACACTTACATTGCTTCCCAGAAGAAGTTATCTCCCAAACAAGACAGCTCACAAAAATTCTTGGCCGAGTTTGATTTTCATTGAGAACACAAGCCGAGTAAGCACAACCAAGTTGCAAATGCTCGCAGCCACAAGTGGACAAAGCAAATGGTGGCAACATTGTCCACAGTGGAATCTGATTTCTTGCTATGCTTAGGCATAAAATTAAAAATGATCAGTTCTACAAAAGCTTTAAATAGAGAGTTGAGGATGGATTCGACATTACTGGTTAGAGGATCACCTACTCTATGCTAAAGGAATGAGACCATATATGTCAAGCAGTGGGGACTATGGAAAGAATTTATGCATTGCTTGCTTGTTCTTATTTCTGGGCTAAGATGGATCAAGATGTCAAAGCTTATGCAAAGTCTTGTTTGATCTACCAACAAGACATGACTAAGAGGCGTTAAAGGCAGGGTTGCCGCAACCATTGCCCATTCTAGATAGACCATGTCAGTGTTTATGGACTTTATTACTAGCTTGCCAAAAGTACAAGGGTTGGGAATAATTTTGATAATAGTTGATTGATTCTAAGTATGCAACCTTTATTGCGGCCTCCCCAACATATCCCGCAAAAGAGATTATTGATTTGTTCTTCAAAGTATGGTTAAATATTAGGGATTACCAAAGTTATTATGAGTGACAGAGTTGCGGTTTACAAGAAAATTTTGGACAACCTTGTTTGAATTAGTGGGATCCAAATTGAAATTTTCATAGCAAATCATCCATAGACGAATGGGCAAACCGAAAGGGTCAATGCTATATTGGAGGGATATCTGAAACACAATGTAAATGTCAACTAGAGAAATTAGGTTGAATTGCTTGACATGGAATAACTTGCATACAACTTGCTAAGATTGCCAAGGCAGATGTGAAGTGCCCTGCAGCCGTTAAGTATGCTTAGACACGGTAGGACTTGACGGAAGAAGCTCGTGACAACCTTGCTAAAGCTACTAGAAGGATACATAAATTTTCGAACAGAAAGAGGGGACACTTGGAACTCAATGTGGAAGATAGAGTTCTATTGAAGTTAGCTCCTTATATTTGGAAAAAAGACATCAAGGGTTTGATTTCGAGGTATGATAGCCCATTTGAAGTGCTTCAACGCATAGGGAATGTTGCCTACTACCTCTGATTGTCTAATCAAATTAATGTGCATTCGACTTTGATGTGAGTTTTTTAAAATCATTTTATGGTGATAATTTTGATGAGAGCAAGTTTGAGTCCCATAGAGCTTTGCCTACAGTTCAGGAACAATTTGAAAAGGAAGTTGAACAAATCCTGGATCACAAAGCGATTGGGTTTGGGAGAACGAGCAGAAGGGGACTATCAGGTTGCATAGAAAAAGGAAGCCAATTGTAAAGGCTACTTGGGAACGGGACACGATGTTATGGCAATTTGAGAAAGAAATTAAGGACGACTGGGAGAAGCATCCGACCAGGACGTTGGGTTCTTCTGGTGGAGATGGTTTGTAATACCCTCGACCCTTGGTGTGCATTGGTGCCCCAAACTGGTGAACACCAAGGGCCAAGGGGCTTGTGGCAACATGGCAGCGTCATGGTTGTGGCTAACAAAACAGGGCGAGCATAGTCAGTTATGGGTGGTGATAAGTATGGATCTGGTTGGATGGTGGCCAGATCATATGATTGAAACATGTTGGCTTTGGCTCGAGACCATTGGTGCATGACATCTGTTGGCTGTGGCTCGAAGGCATTAGCACATGGCACTTGTAAGCAAAGTAGTTGGCTTGGCAGTTATGCCAAGGATGGCAGTTGGGCTTGGTAATTTGCCGCCTTCACTAAGACATTGGCACATGGCACTTGTGTGCAAGGCGGTTGGCTTGATTTAAACATAGAATAAAGCAGATCTAGCCGTTGGCAAGGTAGGAAATATGCAGTTAGTGCTGTCTTGGCATAGACATTAGGCACAAGTAGCTAAGGCTTGTCTTAGGCGGTTAAAACTATCTTGACACACTTGGCAATCAATATTTGAGTATAATTTAAATATAATAAACTGTACTAAGAGATGTTGGCATTAGATATGTGTTGGTTGTAACATGCTTAGTCACCATAGACTGTTAGGTGTGTCAACTGTCAAGACACTTATAAATAGACCAAGTGCCAAAGGCCAGACGAAAAGGGAAACATTGTGTAAGTGATTGTAATCTTGTTCTAGTCATTTCCTTATAATATTGTTGGTGCAATACAAAGATTGAGAATTGTTTTCTTATAATTGTGTGTATGTTTTTCATTATACTACAGTGCGAGGAGAAAACCAAACAAAAAGATAGTCATTGCTGAAACCAGAGGGGGCTGGTTAGCATTTCCAGGGGGCAAAAATTCTAAAGCAAAATTTATCCTATGTGACAGTATCTCTTGAGATAGGTAAAGTGAACATGCAACACGAAACAGGGGGAAAACCAAGGCACAAGACTAGACACCATTGGTGGAGTCTTTTAGAAATTCAAGCAGCGTGGCGATGCCTCTATTCTCTAAACCAATTGGATAAAGCCGAGGTTTATGCCAACAAAAAGAGCGCTGAGAATTGCTTTCAGAATGGGATCTTCTTTCTTATATGCCAAAATGCTCATATCATACAAAATGACTCAAAAGAAGGCCATGGATCTGTAGATGATTTTTAACAAAATTGATGTGATATGTCATATTGTAGTAAGAGTCAAAATGGTACACATTTACTAGAGGGGGAAAAAATAAAAACCATATGACCAACTTTCTAACTTAAAGGAATATTCAATATTAGAATAAAGAATTATACTTTTTCTTGGGAGAAAGAAAATGGTGATTGGACATCGGCTCTTTTAAATAAAATCTCGAATTTGAATGTTGTGTATAAAAAAATATATATCGATAGAGTTTTATTTTTTAAAAGTTGAATTCAACTCGAATAAGATTTATTCGAATTTGATGTGATTATTGAATATCGATAGTTTATAAAATATAAATATAGTTAAATTATAAGACAATAAGGTCATAAATCCTTTACGAAGGAGAAGGATAATATGGTGGATCCTAACCCCACTAGCGAATGACATGGAAGAATGATTAGCTTTCCTACATTGAAAAGGAGATTAATTAATTCACTAATCATCATGCATTTTCTTGAACATAACATCCAATCACTACTTAATTCTATTTTGATTTTTAGTGATAATTAATGGTTCAAATGCATGAGGGTATAGGCAAAAACCAACTTCCAATTTGGGGGCTGGGATGGTCATGCATCCCTCATCTCAATAGCAAAAAGCAAAAAGCAAATAGCGTATTATGTGTTTAGAGTGATCCACCTTAGACAGAAGGCAAACAATTTTGACTACAACAGTATCATGTCGGCCTGCGAAAATGATGCAAGACAACTTGGATGATAGTTAAATGTTATTTGGTGAAATCAAAAGTTAATTAGATTCAGCGTTATATGTCAATTTATCTCAAAATATTTTATTATTTTTATTTAATTTTAAAAAATTTTGATAATTATTTAATAAATTTCGACTTTTTTTTGTAATACAACAGTTAAAGAATTTTAAACTATTTTGTAACAAAAATATTTTATTATTTTTATTTTTTTATCCTCCCCTCCTTATTTTTTCTTTTTTAATTACACTTATCTTTTATTAGTAATAATTTTTCTAAAAAATGATTTTTCTATATTTAAACATGCCAACTCAACATGGAATAATATTGTTGCTTATGCCATTGGGTAGGCCTTTGGTAATTGTGCGACAATAATAAAATGGAACCGAATTAACAGCACTCGTGCTAATTAATATCATTTGCACCTTTTTATTGTCTAATGTTTTTATTTTGAAATATTCTCTAAATTTTGAACTTTATTATTGCCTTCATAACAATCTTTTTATCTCTCTTTCTCTTTTCTTTTTATTTATACATCACTTATATCTCACTACAAAAAACACGCTTTTAATCACAAATTTAGCGACGAAAATTTTTAAAAAATTCATCGCTAAAGACATTAGGGATGAAAAATTTTTCGTAGCTAATAACGCGTCGCAAAAATTTAGCAACGAAAATTAGAAATCCGTCGTTAAATTTAGCGACGAAAATCTAAAATCCGTCGCTAAAATTTGTCACAAAATTTAGTTACGAAAAATTATCCGTCGCTAAATTAGGGATAGAAAAAAATCCGTTACTAAATTTAGAGATGAAAATCTAAAATTCGTCGCTAAATTTAGCGACAGATAATTTTCGTAGCTAAAATCCATAGCTAATTTAGCAACAAAAAATTATCTAACGTTAAATTAGCGACGAAAAAATTATCCGTAGCTAATTTAGCGACGGAAAAATTATCCGTCGTTAATTTAGTGACAAAAAAAAGTACATCACTAAATTAACTAAATTAACGATGAAAAATTATCCATCGCTAATTTAACGACGAAAAAAAGTCCGTCACTAAATTAACGACGAAAAATTATCCGTCGCTAATTTAACGATGAATAAAAAAATCCGTCGCTAAATTAGCGACGGATTCCAAATTCGTTGGAATCCAAAATGCCCAAGAAGCGCACGTGCCTGGACGGGCCCCCGCCCACCCGAGCCAGCACTAGCCTGCAAGCGTGCCCGCCCGCCCGAGCCAGCACCCGCCTGCAATAGCGCTCGTCCACAAGCCCGCTCCAGCGCCAACCCTCCTCACTTAATTGCTGGAAAATGCCTCCGCTTTACCTCCACCGTGTCTCGAACTCCTGCGCACGCATAAACCATAAAAGTATTTAACCACCAAACCAAATGTTAGTATGTGATATAATTTTTTTTTTTTACTTATTATCTTTTTATCACATTTTTCTAATAATAATAAAATAATATATAATAACATTTTAAAATAATAAATATAATAACTTTTTTACTTAAACCACCAACCTAAAATAATATTAGTTAAAAATAATAAATCTGATAATTTTTAATAAAATACTAATTTAAAATAAAATAAAAAATTAATTAAAAAATATATTAATATTATATTTTGTTTTCTTCTTTTTTCTTTTATTTTATAATTTTATTATTCTTTTTCATTTTTATTTTATTTTTTTAATCCATAGTTTAAAAATGGATGATGACATCTTAATAATATAAAATTATAATTATGAATAAATTATAATTAATTAATAATTTAAAAAATCTATATATTTAATTATAAAATATTTTTATTTGTTTGAATATATAAGAAATTTCAATATAATTATTATATACAAGAAATTTCAATAATGAGAATAGAAAGGAAAAAAAAACCCAAAAATAGAGATGAGAGTAAGAGGGAGGAAAAAAAAGTGAGAATAGAAAAAAAATGAGATTAAGGAGGAAGAAAAAAATAAAAAAAAATATTATCACACAAGATTTAGCAGTAGTGCAGTGGTTGACATGTCTTCCGTTCAAATCCGAGGTCATAGCATTTTTTTAGAATTTTATAATGATAAAGAAAAATGAAGGGCGGGCACCTATGCGTGCATGAGCATGCGCCCGCGCAGGCTCGCGCCCGGGCAGGCCCGCCGGATTGATATTAATTAAAAAATATTATAAAACAATAATAATTTGATTTGTATTATTGAATAAAATAATACAAATAAAATAAAAGGTACCTATACAATAATAAAAAATATTAAATAAAACAAAAAAGAAAAAAAATAAATTAATTAAAATATATATTAATATTATTCTTAGAAAAATAAAATATAAAAAAAATAAAATGCTATTTTAAAATATTATAACATAATAAATTGATTTGTTCATATGGTTTTAAATAATATAATAATAAAAAAATAAAATATATGGTTTTTTTTAAGATTTAAATAATATTATTCTTTTAAAAAAATGAAATAAAATAAAATAAAATAAAATGTTAAATTAAAATATTATAAAATAATAATATGATTTGTTAATATAAATTAATAAAATAAAAAAAAACAAAAAAATTCTAATTAAAAAAAGATTAAATTTAGCGACAGATTTGAAATCCGTCGCTAAATTAACGACGGATAAAATTCGTCGTTGCTAAATTTATTTTTTAATTTAAATATTATATTAATATTATATTTTATTTAATTATATATAAAAAATTTAGCGACAGATTGAGATTTTTGTCGCTAAATTTAACGACGGAAAACAAATCCATTGCTAAATTAATTTTTAATTTAAATATAACATATTAATAAAATAAAAAAAAATAAAAATTAAATTCTAATTAAAAAAATTAAATTTTGCAACAGATTTTAAATTCGTCGCTAAGTTAGCGACGGATATGAAAATTTATCGCTAAATTAGCGACGGATATAAATTTATTACTAAATCGGTCGCTATATTCGCGACGGATATAAATTCGTCACTAAATCCGTCGCTAAATTAGCGACGGATTCTTTATTCGTCGTTAAATTACCGACGAATTTCTCGATCCGTCGCTAACTTAGTGACAGATTTCTAAATCTGTCGTAAAATCCGTCACAAATTTAATCTTTTTTTATATGAATTTGTATTTTATATTTTGTTTTTTTTTTCTTTTATTATTTTATTATTCGTTTTCATTTTTATTTTATTTTTTTGAATCCATAGTTTAAAAATTGATAGCCGCCTAATCTAACCATCCGTGCCATTCGTATCATTATCTCCATTCTTCGAAAACTAATGCTTGTTCTACTTGGTAAACGAGATGGATCGTCGAATATGGATGTATCATCTATTATCTTTCTTGTTGATAACAATGACTAATGAAGATGAACAACTGAATTTTCAAATACGATTAAACTATATGAGAGAAACGAATGGATATAGAAGATGAAAAACATAAATGGTGAACTCCACAACCGTGACTTATTTAAAATTATCTGTTACAGATTTATTGAATTATTTATTATTATAAAAGTATAGAAAAAAATTTAGTTACGAAATTAACCTTAAATTTTGAAATATAGATAATAAATTAGCGACGAATTTAGTCACGAATCCTTTTTTTGTGGCTAATTAGCAAAGAATGTAGCTATAAATATTTTTTTGTGGCTAATTAATGACGAATTTAGTCCCAAATTTTAGAGTTCATTGCTAAATTTAGAGACAAATATTTTTTTAAGGCAAATTAGCAACGAATTTAGCCACGAATTTTAGAATTCGTTGTTAAATTTAGAGACAAATATTTTTTTAAGGCAAATTAGCAACGAATTTAGCCACGAATTTTAGAATTCGTTGTTAAATTTAGAGACAAATATTTTTTCGTAACT